>CM055266.1:4501745-4646751 GCA_029237695.1 Conchocele bisecta
TTGCTGGGATGTTCAACCGTTTCACCTTGTAGGTTCTCATCCAACATCTGGAATAAACATGGATGTGTGAGTGTTTGATTTTGTAGAAATTTGTGTAAAATGTAACGCTAAGCTCCAGATAAGCTTTGTGTCTAAAGCGTTGTTTTTTTTTCATTGCTAAATAGGGAACAAATGATAAAAAAAATAACAAATTTAAACATTCACTTAATTGAGCTGTTGCAGCTCAACTTAGTGAATTTTCAACTTTATGACAGTATTTTCACTACTCAATTTTAAAATCAATAAATAAAATACGCCAATACGCACCTTATCTGGAGCTCTGATAGCTTATGGACATTAATTTTATTTCGAGGCCGGCAAGTGGGAATGGGCATCTGTGAATTAATTTTCTCTGGCTGCCATAATATTTTTTAGATTTTGATAATATTTGCAAGGTGAATATAACTCCTCAATGACGTGGGTCATGTGTAAAACAAAGCACCATCGCAAGACACGCATTGTGGCCAGGCCACAATGCGTGTCTTGCGATGGTGCTTCGTTTTACATATGACCCACGTCACTGAGGAGTTATATTCACCTTGCTTGTAAGACAAATGCGTTAAAATTTTTGTTTGTTTATTCAATAATTTATGAACCGCTTCACTGATTTTGATAATATTTGGCCACAATGTATGGATGGTGCTTTGATTTGCATATGACCCATGTCCGACCGCCCATGGTCAAAGTCACTGAGGACATATTATAGCCCCCATTCCGTCCGTCCATCCCATTTGGTTGAAGTTTTCGGGTACCCATTATCTCATGTCCAAGGTCAAATTACTTAGAAATTTGAGTTAACGTTTTCGGGTACCCATTATCTCTGCAACGGTAAGTCGGATTGACTTCAAACTTCACGTACTTCCTTATCATCATCCACATTTTCATTTCATACCACACCCATGCGACCTTCATATCCAAGGTCAAGTTTTTTTTAAATATTTGCGTTAAAAGTTCTTACATGTACTTGTCGGTCCAGGGGGGGGGGGGGCGTATTTCTCCAGTCACAGCCACATATTCTATCTGAATCTGAGGCCGTCCTTAAAAAATTGTTTGTTTCCTGTAACCCAGAATTTTAGAAGTGGGTCGGTCGGTAGGCAATTTCTTTTTTTTATGTGACATGACATATTGAATTTAAAAATTATTAATATTAAAAAGGTACAATATTTTAACACTTGCATTGCAAGTTTTAAAATATTGTACCTTTTTAATATTATAATTTTTAAATTTAATATTGCAAGTCTTGCAATAAAAGTATGTCAATTGCTGTACGTGTATGTGTTGTATGAACATGTATGCCATTTAGGTCCAGAGATTATATTAATCCTTTTAACCCACTGTAGCACTAAATTGACAAAAGAAAATTGTAAACGAAATTGCAATAAAAAAAATCGGGTCGCACCGTTTTTAGCGGGTCGGTCGGGTTACAGGAAACGGAGATATACTTATGGATGGCCCGAGGCACAATGTTTTAACCAATTACATGCGGAATACACTTCTGGGAGTAAAACAAAATTTTGAAATATGTTTTTTTTTCTTCAGATTTTTCTTTCTCAAGGACTGTATATGTTGTGACCTCTAATTTGAACCGTCTCGATGAGACGGTTCAAATGATGGTCACAATAGAAGTAAAGAAAATATTTACAATTTTTTTCTTAAGTAAAATAGTGTATCCTGAGAATGTAATGGATTAAATTGTTTCATCTACACTGTGGCATCTGCCATTGACTAATCATATGTTGAATCTTCATTGTATTTCAGTCATTGACGGTCTGGAATTCACATTCATTTACTTACTGTATGCCGTGACTAGACAATTTGGTTACATGTGCGTAATTTAGGTCATGCATATAAATTGTGTCTGTCTGGCATTGTGGCATGTATAAATCAGGGTAAAAAATACGATTCTCCTCCAACCGATCAGAAATTGCCTGGAAAAGACAACTTTGTGGTTGGGTACGGAGAACTGGGGCTTGTGAGAGTTGTGACCAGTGTAACTCCTGATCAAATAGCATGCTCCTGTGTCTGATCATGGTCTATGTTGCTCGTTAGACGGTTAGAAGCATGGTGGGTGTTTCATTGATGGTTTGATTGGCCGAGACTGAGCATAGCTCAGCCTCGACCAATCAAACATCACGTTTTCCAGCAAGACAGTGAAGTACATGCTCAGAAAGTTTTGTAATCACAAGCCCGGTTATGTCACTACCAAGAAGGAAATCACTTCAAAATGACCTTAGCTGTTGACAGGTTGTTAAACACCATTAAATAAATAAATTATGCTCCAAGATCAATGTGAAATTACTTGATAATCTATTTTGCTCTTCTTGCTTCTGCTACTGTACACGTATGGTAAGGGGCTATGTGATCCTGTTTAATCAGGGTGCCTGGCACCAGATCATGACACTGTCTTTCAGTGCTGAGAAAACAGTACTCGCGCATACGGTGCATTCCAGTCCGTATACGACCATGCTGTTGAACGGACATAAAACCTCAATCAAATCAAATCTTGTACAATAATTCCAGCACAAAAATATTTACACAATTCCCTAACATTTGATTGGCCCGTAGCAAGTCTCTGTCCAAAATTTATATCCCATATTTTCTTGATGAATTTATTTCAAATGCTGGAATTATAGGGAATGAATGGCCTTTTTGTTGAATTTATCGGGGATATAAACTTGGAAAAGTTGCGGGAATACTGGACGAGGCCTTAAAAAAATTACAATTTTCGAAAAAAAAAAAAAAAAAAATTTTTTTTTTTTTATTTTTTTTTCGAAAATTGTAATTTTGTATCGCTTCGTCCAGTATTCACGCGACTTTTCCAAGTTTATACCACGATAAATTGTACAAAAAGGCCATTCATTCCTACAATGTATTCTACAATGTATCGCCCTTGTTTACATATATATATGTGTGTGTATTAAAAATGATCAAAGGAGGAATGCAGCGTTAATAACATTCTGAAAGAGGAAACATAGAATTATTCATTCTCTGTATTTGGAGATGCTCTTTCAACTGTGCTATGTGGGTCACTAGGTGAGAAAACTGACCTTGTAATGTTTGCAACAACGGAGGATTTTGTATCCTCTTACACGGTCAGGTTGGAATGTTATTCATTTTGCTTATACCAGCAATAATAATATACTTCATTGACTAGCAAAGCAGTCTGATCTGGGGCTTTGCTAGCCAAATCATATGGTACCTTTTTTTCAGCCATTGCCCCATGTGAAATTATGTTTTATCTAAGAATTTTGACTATAGACCATTCCTTCACGTTTATTATTATGCGTATCCAATTAATTACTGTTTCTGTCAGACAATGCAATGTTTGATGAGCTACATGTTGTATATATATATATACCTAAATGCACAAAGTACATGTACAGACGCACTGTCTCTTTCTCCTTCTGTGTTTAATGCTAGTTCAATTTCTGTTTACCCATATTATCCCATGTGTTCGGAAGTGTTGAATGTCCCAGTTATTGGGTTGACAATAAATCTACTTTTATTCAGCCCTGTCTCACTGTCATCCATAATGTGTTTCAAGTCAGGCCCCAGATAAGGAATTAGTAATTGAGTATTGTCACTCCGTCATTTCTGAAACAATTGGGTATTTCAAAATTTTAATTGGGTAAAATAAAATCACACTGCTGTTTACACATCAGCAGACAGCAATTATTGAATAGTTTGCTTCTAAATGAAAACAAGTCTTGGCATTTCATTAGCATTGTCTCCTTGGAGACAATTCTAATGAAATACCAAGATGTGTTTTCATGGAAAAATAAGAAAAATATGCTATATTTGTGGTCTGTTTATTGTTTCTTATTATTTCTGCAGCATGATAAAGGTACCACAACTTTTTTATTGCTTTTTGCTACTCGCTATACTTCTGATTTCAATTATGTTTTTTTGGCAATTTTAATCGGGTATTTAAGCAAATATGCAGCTTATCTTGTCAAGTAAAATTAATGAACAAATTTTTATTCCCAAAATTTCTGGTCCTTCCAAATTGTTACACAGGGAGTGGGTCAAAATTATTCTTTAGTACCTGATGTGTGTAATATATTGGGGTATCAGAATACATTTGATGGTCTGTCATTGATTAGAGGTGATGGACCGCAGCAAACCAATTTGGGCAGCTGTTTGGTAAATGTGAATAGTCCATTTCCGACCAGTGTAGCTCTGGATGCTGATCACACACACATGCACCCTGTTGATGTTGTTTGCCGGGTCATTAAGTTATGGTTATTACTGACGGCATGGCAGACAGTGTAATCCTGAGGGGCACATATCCATGTTTTACAAATATAATGTCTAGTTATATTAACATAGAATGTATTAAATAGGTATGTGTTGCACTGGATTTTCTACGTACATTTGTATGGTGAGCTATGTTGTGTCATATGTTCTATTCACATTTTCCATTCTTATCAAACTTCGCATTATGTGAAACTGGTCCATGTATTGGAAGACACTAAAATGGCCGAGTTGGCCAGTCCATGTGCCATATAGGATACAGTAATGAGGGACTTCTATTTCCTTGCTTAATATTTCACACATGCATTCCTGTAAGGCTCTACTACCATGCTGCGCCAAATCCACGACCGTCCAACCCCCGCTGATCCCAAGGTCAAATACTTAGTCTCTTTACAAAACTTTACATTGATAGAGAAATATGGTATAACTTCTATTTCCTTACATATTTAGGGGCACGCGTATTCCGTAAGCCTTGCTTACTGACAAATATAGTTGAAAACTGACGTGTTTTATACATGTACAAAACAAATTGAACTAACAAAATTCATGCTGAATGTATGAAGTAATAGTTAACCCAGGGATTCCGCTGGCGATCGCCACTTTCGCAATTGGCAATAAAAATAAACAATTGGCGATAAAAAATTACAATTTTCGAAAAAAAATTATCACCAATTGTTTATTTTTATCCTATTGGTTATTCCTTCTTTTTATGCCACCGGGTTTCGAAGAAACGGGTGGCATATATTGTTTGGACCGTCCGTCTGTCCGTCCGTCCGTCCGTCCGTCACACTTTTCGGTTAACCAATTTGTCACAGTTTCTCAAATATACTGCAGGTGGCATTTCTTGTTTTTTTATTTTTGAAGTGGCGATTTTTTTATTTTCCCCAGTGGAATCCCTGTTAACCATGAATGTTGAATTCCTCGACTTAACTTGCACCAATCAATCCACAATCAATCAATTACTCCCTCAAATCCTTAGCTTAAGTTTTGTCAAAATGTACATGTAGTTGCTAATACACATGTGATGGAGTGTTTTTTTATTTAAACAACTTCCATCAATAAGGTAGTGAAAGGGGGTGATCAGAGCTCCAGATAAGGTGCGTATTGGCGTATTTTACGCAATTATTGCATTTATTATCAAAAGTGGGAGTACAAAATAATCACAGTAAGGTGAAAATACGCATTGTTTTTCAAATTCAGTAGTGAAAATAATGTCATAAAGTTGAAAATTCACTTAGTTGAGCTGCAAAAAGCAATGTTTGCTTTTTGCAGCTCAAATAAGTGAATGTTTAAATTTGTTATTTTTTTTTATCATTTGTTCCCTATTTAGTAATGAATAAAATCAATAATCCATTTGTAAAACTAAAATACGCAATGATTTTGAAATCAGGGGGTGAATATAGTACGCTTTAGACACAAAGCTTATCTGGAGCTCTGGGTGATCCAATAATGTTTGTTACTGACTTTCAATCATACATTTGTGTTTACAAGCATGGTCGATGTGAGAGTGAAATAGTGTACACAAACAACATCTACCTTATGCTAATTAACTCGTGGTCACGGTATTAATGCAGCGTTTGCGGCCGCTCCATAAGTCAAGTCTCAGGTGTTTTTAGGTCACCGACTCTACCACTTGAAATAGCTGTCAAGTGAAATTGAATATTGCCTAGTTTATTTGCATTCCAACTGGGGAAAAGGTACCACATGGCATTACCACATGGCATCTACAATGTACACGGGTGCTACAAGTGCAGATCCAGAATTGCACATTTCTAGTCGGACTTTACTTACATGCAAGCTGGTGGAGATGCGATTGTTTGGTCGTCATAATTATAATAGTTTGGTAGCCAACAAACAGACTTGGTAAAACGGCACAGTTATGTATGAGAATGCGTCTACTTGATGATTGAACGAATGTGAGACACAGGGCTCCAGATAAGGAATTAGTAATTGAGTATTGTTACCCATTATTTCTGCAGCAATTGGGTATTTCAAAATTGTAATTGGGTAAAATTAAATCACACGACTGTTTACACATCAACAGACAGCAATTATTGAATAGTTTGTTTCGAAATGAAAACATATCTTGGCATTTCATTAGAATTGTCTCCTCGGAGACAATTCTAATGAAATACCAAGATGTGTTTTCATGGAAAAATAAGAAAAATATGCTATATTGTGGTCTGTTTATTGTTTTCTGCAGCATGATAAAGGTACCACAATTGTTCTCATTGCTTTTTGATACTCACTACTTCTGATTTCAATTGGGTTTTTGGCAATTTTAATTGTGTATTTACGCAAATACGCAGCTTATCTGGAGCTGTGGAGACATAGCTGGTTGCAAGCATAATAAATATAATTTTCTCGAATGAATGAACATTTGAATAAGAGTATGGCAGTAAATTTAACATTGTTTACTTTGATAGAGGTACATTTATAACAACAAAGATTTATTTGTGGGTCATGTTTTGTGTCCACTCACAATGCCCCATCAGAATGGTAACAATGGGCTGTATTTGTAAACCTACGCCCAACATTTAATGAGTACCCAGCATCTATTATCAGATAGTGAGCACAATTACCTCTATACACACATACAGGGGTTGTAATAGCTGCTTGTCGTAAAACCAACAAAAAGCTGATGGTGTAATGAGATTGTTTTGGGTTTGGTGTTAAAGCGTGCCTGGCACAATATCAGGATCTTGATGTATTGCTGGATGTGCAATTTATCACATTACAGTATTCAATCTTGTTATATTGAGCATACTTGTACCTAGTCACTACTAACCAGGGGGCCGTTTCACTATACTTTGTACGATTAAAATGTTCATAAGTGCAAAATTATGATAGTCTGTAAATTGCACACTAACAATGTTTTCTTGTAAACAATTATTGGATTTACATTTATTGAGTTTAGGCTGCATATGCAGCCTATGCTCAATAAATGTAAATCCATCAATTGAAATTTCCACACGATCCTAAATTTGCACTTACGGACATTTTAATCGTAAGAAGTTTAGTGAAACGGGGCCCCTGTTCTAAACGTTGTAAAATGGTTGTTAAGCACTATCCAATTACCATATATACTTGAATAAACATCCCTGCTTATGAAATGTTTATGTACATTGTTGCCACCCTGTTTGTCTGTGCGTCTTTCCGAGATTTTGCCCATTATAAAAGTAGTAAGATTCTTACTGATCCTACTGCTTTTGGGAGGGGCCAAGTGATTCTGGTGTGGCAAGGGCCAGCATCAAATCAGGATTATTCTGATTTCAGGGCTGAATATATTGTTTTGTTATTGTAAATATTCAGTTCTGATTTTGGGATTTTCCCCCCATTTGTACATGTACTTGAACATGTACGTGTACTTGTACTTGTACAGGTAACATATGGGATTTAGTACTAAACCCATTGACCCGGCCTTAAATGACCTTAGCTGTTGATAGGCCGTTAAACCCCAACAAACAAACAACTTTCCGAGATTTACGTTAAAAATTTGGCTACCTGCTATCTGTTGCCGTAAGTCAGATTGGCTCGAAACTTCATATGCTTATTTGTCATCATCAATATCTTCATTCTATTGCTCACATGCGGCCCCTGTGCTCAAGGTCAAGGTCAAATGACTGTTGAGGGGTACATCTCCCATCAGTGTCACTGATTTCTTGTCAGAAGATGTTTTTGCATTATTGGGGCTGTGGTTAGAATAAATATGGTAATCATTTGACCTGGCGTCGAAGAATTTGACTTGTACTTCACAAATGGACAAATTTAAAACAGAACTAGAACAATCTGCAGGAATCCTGGATTGTCAAAAACAGGGCAGGTAACGTTACAGTGAGACCTCTCTAAACCGGACACCCTGGGAGGTCCCCAGGGTGTCCGGTTTAGAGAGGTTTCACTGTATAGGAAATACACAATCCACTCACCTGGTGTTGTGTTTATGGGAGGGATTTGTGACAATTAAATACAGTAAACCTCTCTAAGCCAGACACCTGGGAAGGCGCTCAGGGTGTCCGGATTAGAGAGGTTCCACTCAGAGCTCCAGTTAAGGTGCGTAATTTGACCAACTTGGGGTGAACTTTTGTTATATCTTCATCAAAAATGGCAAGTTGGGAGTCCTTTAGAATCGTCTCATTGAGATGATTCTAAAGCACTCCCAACTTGCCATTTTTGATGAAGAAATAAGAAATTTACCTCCAAATTATGCACCTTAAAGGTACATGCCCACACAGTAGGTTATAATATAGTGATCCATATACTTTTGTATATTCTGTACATATGACATTTTCTGGCAAAATAAACATTCATTCACCACGTATTGATTGGCATTATTATACATTTTATTTTAGACGAAAATTTTCACACTGATATCAGGGGTGATAACTGTGTTTCCTTAAAATGTTAACGGACATTACTATTTATTCTCTGTATTTATTTTTTGATGTGCAATGATCATACTTTATAATCTATCGAAAATATTATTTTTTCAGGTGACGCATTTCATTTGTATAAATAAGTAAAAAATATAATGCCTCATTTGCATATGAAAATAGCCTGATACCAACTCGAGTCGCTATCAGTAAAATAAATATTACTAAATGATTATATCTGTTTTCTGGGCACTTGTAATTTTTAGAACTGGTAGAAAAGTGACACAATTATACACTTATTTAATTGCTATACAGAACATTTTGTGCTTACTGAGTGGGCATGTACCTTTAACTGGAGCTCTGATTTCACTGTATAATGTCACAAACTCAACTGGGGGTAGTGACTTCCTGTATGTGGGAAGGCCACTTCACTGTCTGAATATGTGTTTGTTGTAATATAATTATGGACTGTTGCGCCTCATTTCAGTCAATCAATCTTCAACCTGAATCAGTGTATTCTGCATGTAATCTGTTTACCATATGGGCCACTGGCTGACATAACAGACCTTGTGCCATCTGCAACAATCGTAAATCATGATCAGAATTGCACAGTCACAGTGTTTGATTGGAATCGAATCGTGTTGTTGAGGACATTGTCTTATTCTGTGGCTGAATGTCAAACAGCATAGCATGCAAACAGCACAGCGCCAGATCAGACTGCGCAACTGCGCAGTCTGATCTGGCGCTGTGCTGTTTGCATACATTGTGATTTTGCTGGGGGCCATGTTGTGTGTATTCCCTCCAAACAGCTGGGCAACTGTTTGAGAGGGTTCCTATTTGTGTGTACAAAGTCTCCAATAACTTCACCAGCCTCCCTGTGGTGAGACAGATTGTCTGTCTGTTTTGTCAAATCTGTGTACTGATATACATACATACATACATACTTTTATACGCCAACACTGTCTGTATATATTTAACATCAGCTATTATGCCATATAGATAGTGTAGCTACATTTAGATCAGATTAATTTGCAGATGCTTTATACACTGGCATACGAAGTATGTCGAGGGGTATATGGTTTTCGTAATTCATTCCATATGCTTTCAGTCCTCCATAGTTTCCTAACCACTTGACTTGAAACTTCACATACATGTTTATCATCATCCATATTTTCATTCCCATCCCCACCCATATGACCCCCATGCCCAAGGTCAAGGCCAAATTACTTTAATTTACGTTCAAGTTGTTACAGTTTTTAAAAAGTACACTGGAAAGTAAATAAATAATTAAAGTTTTTATTGTCGGTCCAGGTGGCGACAGGGGGTATCCATTAGCCTCAGCTCACTTGCTCTAGTTCTTACATTTCCTATTTATAGTGTTGACCCAGTCAGATAATTTGTATTTCTGTGCAATAGCTCATCTGGGGCCCGTTTCACTAAACTTCTTACGACTAAAATGTTCGTAAGTGCAAATTTAGAATCGTCTGGAAATTTCAATTTGTGGATTTACATTTATTGAGCATAGGCTGCATATGCAGCCTATGCTCAATAAATGTAAATCCAACAATTGTTTACAAGAAAACATTGTTAATGTGAAATTTACAGACTCTCATAATTTTGCACTTACGAACATTTTAGTCGTAGGAAGTTTAGTGAAACGGCCCCCAACTGTCTAAATCCTATCTTCTCGTTTCCGGATGGGTTGAAGACTATAGATTAAGACATGGAATACCAGAGGTTGTGGGTTCAATCCCCACCCTAGGCATAAACAATACTTTCTTAGTTACTTCCCCATCTACATGTACATGACACTAGCTGTTGCTGTGACATTAAACCTTTTCACTTTTATTTAGGGATGGGTTGTGGCCTAGGGGTTAGAACTTGATTTCCAATCCGGAGGTTGTGGCTTCAAATCGTAGGCATCAAAAAATACTTTCTTAGTATTTCCATCCCACTGGTCTGTCGGAAGAGACTTTAAACTGTGGTCTCGTCTCTATATGACCTTAGCTGTTGCTGGTACATTAAACCCATTGACTTTCACAATATTATATTCATGTATATTCATATCGGCCATGAAAAGAGCCCTGTTGAATGGGGACTTGATCTCCTCGAGGTCTAACGGAAGAAATAGTTTACTACACAATGTTTTCTTTCCAATGTATTACATTGTAACATTGTATAATTTATGAACTACATTTTACCTGACCATTACGATAGATCACATGCATATTCACATGGACAATGGGAAGAATTGTATTCAGTGTGAGCCCTGCAGAGGATGTAGAATTCTTTTTTATTATTTCGTTCCCACGAAATAACAATTCATTCCCATGAATTAACAATTTGTTGTTTCGTGGGAACATAATTGTTATATCGTGGGAACAAATTGTTATTTTGTGGGTGGGAACGAATCGTCAATTCGAGGAAACTAATTGTAATTTCGTGGGAACGCACTGTTAATTCGAGGGAATGAACTGTTAATTCATGGGAACAAATTGTTATATCGTGGGAACGAATTGTTAATTAGAGGTAACAAATTGTTAAATTGAGGGAACAAATTGTTATTTCGTGGGAACAAATTAATAAAAAAAATCCATGTCCCCTGCGGGGCTCCTTACCATTGTGATAGAACACATGCATATTCACATCGACAATGGGAAGAACCGTATTCAATGTGAGCATCCCATAAAACAGTCGGACTCGAACACATCTACCCTGTGGCTCAGTTTCATTGTGAATGTATTATTAAATATTATTCTAAGCTGGGCCCGGTTGCTCAAAGCTTCTGTTAGCTTAACAGACTGTTAAATCCTTAGCATTGCTAAGGATTTAACAGTCTGTTAAGCTAACAGGTTTTGAGCAACTGCCCAGGTCAATAGTACCTGGGGTCCATTTCACTAAACTTTGTACGACTAAAATGTTCGTAAGTGCAAAATTATGGTAGTCTGTAAATTTCACATTAGCAATGTTTTCTTGTAAACAATTAGTGGATTTATATTTATTGAGCATAGGCTGATGTTCAATAAATGTAAATCCATCAATTCAAATTTTTTGACGATCCTAAATTTGCACTTACGAACATTTTAGTAGTACAAGGTGCCCTATAGGTTTTGCCCTGTGTGTCCGTCTGTCAGTCCATTTATGTTTTGGAAGTTTTTGTAAGAGTTTCTCAGACCACATTTTCTAGTTTTATTGCTGACTCCCCTCAGGTGCATTTGTGTCTGTATTATAGGAATGAATGGCCTTTTTGTGAAATTTATCGGGGTATAAACTTGGAAAAGTCGCGGGAATACTGGACGAGGCCTTCCGGCCTTCGTCCAGTATTCCAGCGACTTTTTCAAGTTTATATCCCCGATAAATCCCACAAAAAGGCCATTCATTTCTTATAATTCCAGCATTTGAAATAAATTCATTAAGAAAATGTGTTTATTTTCCGTTTTCATAAGAATTATTTTAACTGCGCCTGACGGTTACGGAAAGTAGTTCGTGCAGGCACTGGGGCAGGATCAACTGATCCTGAGAATAGTGCTGCAGTAGCCATTGCTTGTCGTAAAAGGCGACTAAACTGGCTTAACGATTGGATTCATACTTTCCGGAACCCACTATACCGGATTTGGCCCTCATGTACATTTTTGGCTTTCTTGTATGTGAGAGTTGAGTCGGGCTATGCCCCATATATAAAAGTAAGATTAGCGCTAATCCTATTACTTTTAGGGGATGGGATAAATGATGCTATTGTGGCGAGGGCCTGGCACCAGATCAGGTTGTTCTAATTTCAAGACTGAATATATATTTTGATTGTAAATATTGAGTTCTGAAGTTGGGATTTACCCCCCTCGGACAGGTGGATACGGGACATAAATTTTGGACAGAGACTTGCTACCGACCAATCAAATGTTAGGGAATTGTGTAAATATTTTTGTGCTGGAATTATATGACCTTGCTGCTGAACAGGAATAAAACCCGAAACAACCATCATTCTGTAGTACATGTAGCAGGCTCAATTGGCCACAATTCTGTTTGTGCCGGTGGGTGCTTGGTCGGGCGAATGTGACGGCTATACCCATTGACCCGGTCTTAAATGACCTTACAATTTAGCTGTTGATAGGCTGGCCGTTAAGCCCCAACAAACAAACTGTTTGTGCAGCCTGTATAGTGGCACAGGTTGAAGTAACGGACCGAGGTCTATAAATACATTAAATATGCCTAAAAGCGTCAATAAATGAAAAAAAATAAGCTAAACAATTTTTTTTACTCCCTCCATATAGACTCTATGTGCATTTATAGACCTCAATCCGTTACTTCAACCTGTGTATAGTGGTGGGGGATTTCCCCCTGTATTGCGCCACCATTCAGACCTGTCAGGTTACTCTGCCTGCAGCTGCCTCTATTACAGCCTCAGGGCTCCAGATAAGGAATTAGTAATTGAGTATTGTCACTCCATCATTTCTGAAGCAATTGCGTATTTCAAAACTTTAATTGGGTAAAATATAATCACACTACTGTTTACACATCAACAGACAGCAATTATTGAATAGTTTGCTTCAAAATGAAAACATGTCTTGGCATTTCATTAGAATTGTCTCCTTGGAGACAATTCTAATGAAATATCAAGATGTGTTTTCATGGAAAATATACTATATTTGTGGTCTGTTTATTGTTTTCTGCAGCATGATAAAGGTACCATAATTTTTTTATTGGTTTTTTAGCAATTTTAATTTGGTATTTACGCAAATACGCAGCTTATCTGTAGCTCTGCAGCCTGGCAGGTGAGCAGGTACTTCATGTACCATATATATTCCTGTAAATATCACGCATTGCAGAGATCCAGATAAGGTGTGTCTTGACATATTTTATGCAATTACTTTACCAGAATATGCATTGATTATCAAAAATTGGAGTGCAAGATACTCGCAGCAATGTGAAAAAATGCATAGATTTTCGAATTGATCAGTGAAAATACTGTAATAAAGTTGACAGTTTACTTAGTTGAGCTGCAAAAAGCACACAGTTTTTGAAAATAATTGCGTAAAATACGCCAATACGCACCTTATCTGGGGCTATCTCATAGATGTGGCACCAACTTTCAGATTTGCTGCTGAATGTATAAACTATGTAGATTGTTAGCATAAACCTGCAACTTTCCATAAGATTCATGATTCCCTCTGGGGAATAGAGTTCTCAGCCAGTGAATAAATGCTATAGATCTTAAAGGTACATGCCCACTCAGTAGGCACAAAATGATTTTTATATCAGAGACATCATCTGAGACATGTTCAGGCAAAATAAACATTATTCACCATTACCCCATGTATTGATTGGTATTATTATACATTTTATATCGGACGTAACTTTCCACATGGATATCAGGGGCAATAACCGTGTTTCCTTAAAATGTTAGCGGACATTACTATTTATACTCTGTATTTATTTTTTAATGTGCAATTATTATACAGTCAAACTTGTGTTAAGAGACCACTCAAGGGAACTGCCAAAAGTGGTCTCTTAACAGAGGTGGTCTCTTAATAGGGACAGCCATGTGGAGTGGGTTAAAAAACAACACAGTGACAACACAGTCAAGTAATAACATGTATACACATATATGTATGTTTATTAAAGTAATAACATGTACAATGGAAAACATAAGTTTGAATACACTGCAGCTCCATTATAACGCGGTGGTCGGGGTCCAAGATTTCAAACCGCGATCGAATCCGACTGCGTTATAAAATTTCGGGACATGCACGGGTACTGGTACTGCACGGTTACTGGGGTATCATTCGCATTTCGGTTACCAACTATTGCGGGAATTCCATTAGCAACGGACCCATATAAAATCATGTCATTTGAACAGAAGTTAAAGTAATTATTAATAATGCCTATGACATACAAACTTGTATGTATTAATGTATTAAACATACGAGTTATTATAAAATCATGCTTATTACGTTGTACAGTGCTCGCGATAGACAGACGCTTATTACAATGTATACTACTCGCGATCAACAGACGCTTAAACGGATTAATTGCTAATAAATAATGCCTATGGTCACGTGTCCTGCCTATTCATGCGGTTGATACGTGCATAATCTCAGGATGTGGGGTCACGTGATCTATTGTTTACTCTGCAAGTCATATTGATGAATGAAATTTACGATTTAAGCGAGATTGCCTTGGGCTGCAGTGTAAACAATATACCATGTGATCCCATACCCTGACCCAGATAATGCTGAAACACCAGTCTATTTATAGAACGCTAAATACATGTTTTATGGATTATAGCCACCGCTTATAGCCGTGTTTCGAGCCGTGTTTTCATGGGCGCCGACAGTCGCCGACGGTCGTTAAACGCGTCGTATTTTGACGGAATGGGTCGTATTTATACGGTCGCTGGTCGCAGACAGCAGGTGGTCGTTCATTGCAAGTACGTTATTATGGGAAATTCGTCGGGTGGGATTCAAACCGGTCGCTTACAGCAGGTGGTCGTTTATTACAAGTGGTCGTTAGCACAAGTTCGACTGTACTTTATAATCTGCCAAAAATATTATTTTTTTCAGGTGACACATTTAATTATAAATAATTAAAAAATACCATGCCTCATTTGCATATGAAAATAGCCTGATACCAATGTGCCATTATCAGTAAAATAAATATTACTAAATGATTATATCTGTATAGCGGCCACTCGTAATCTTAAGAACTGGTGGAATAGTGTCACAATTATACACTTATTTAAGTCCTATAAAGAACATTTTGTGACTATTGAGTGGGCATGTACCTTTAATGTTGCAGATAAGTTTCTATTTAATACGTACACCCCTAAGAAACATGTATGGCCAATTCCGTATTCATTTTCAGACTATTCTATATATCAGAATTTTTTTAACTTTGTTAAAATGCACACACTATCCACAAATAATACAGATCCTGATTGAGATGTAGCTCGTTGTGAGCCGGCTCATCTGGATTTACACTGTTATAGTATGATTGAGGTATTAGTGTTTAACTCTTTGCATGCTGGGAAACTTGTGGGCTATAAATAGTTCAAAAACAGCGGACATAAATCATATTTTCTTTCATTTCTCCTTGTAAATATCATGAATACGTCTTGGAATTTCATTAGAATTGAGTCCTGAGGACTCAATTCTAATGAAATTCCAAGACATATTTACAGAGAGAAATAAAGAACATACTCTGAATATGTTTGGTGGATATTTTCACCGCTAGCATGCAAAGAGTTAAGAAGCAAATGTGTCTAGTGTTTATTTGCTTTGAATGCTGTTCATTTCATATCTCCCTTCAGAAAGTTACTGCATCACCCTGATATAAAGATTTTAGGATGTTTTAGTTGCATCCCATATGATTCAATGGCTACATGAAGAACAGTGTCGGGCTACACTGGTAACATATACATGTAACAGCATGTAGGCTAATCTTTTATGTGTCCACCACCGAATGGTGAGGAGGGCATATAGTGTTACTGGCGTCTGTTTGTCCCGTCCGTCCTGAAACCTTAACACTTGGGTAATTGTCTTATAATTTCTGTTTCCTTTCACGGATCTCCCATGATATTTCACACACACATTGCTCTAATGGTTCTCTACCGCCCTGTGACAAATCCACGATCATCCCGTTCCTACTAAGCCCAGGGTCAAGGTCACATACTTGGTGCATTGGAAACCTTAACGCTCTGCATGGTATATGTCTATAGTTTTCTTCAACGGATCTGCTTTATATTTCACACACACATTGCTTTAGTGGTCCTCTACCACCCTGTGACAAATCCACAATTGTCCCACCCCCGCTAAGCCCAGGGTCAAGGTCACATACTTGATGCCTTTGAAACCGTAACACTCGGGTAAATGTGTTATAATTTTTGTTTCCTTCCACGGATCTGCTTGATATTTCGCACACCCATTGCTCTGATGGTTGCATTCATTCTGTGACAAATTCACGCTTCTCTGGCCCTCGTGTCAATTGTGCCTTGTTTTCTTTGGCTGCCAGCGCGGGCATTCCTGTGCCGACAGGCCACATTTCTAGTTTCATTTGTGTTTCATGGTTTTGACTTGAATTTGTTAATCTGCACAAGTCTTATTTAATCTTCTGACTCACACAATTGTTATAAGAATTGTTGAGCCCTTTAGAATTAACTTCTGCAAGTGAATTATTTTAATCCTATCCACGAGTCAACAACTTTTGTTATTACGAGAATCGCTCTATGTTCATAAGGGTTTGAAATGTGTAGCACAAAACACAGAATCAAGTCTGCATAAATAGTACTTTTTCACAAGTACATGTATACTTATCTTGCTATTACGGTAGTACACTTAGTACACTTTGAGGGAGAAATTTAATTTTTATTATCCTAAATTTATTACATTATCACAGCCATTTTGGCTGTGATAATGTAATAAATTCAGTATAATAATTCTGCATACTTTAATCATCAAATATATGCACTGGTTAGTTCTATATGAATAATGCATTTCGGGAAAAATAAATGATTACTCCCTCAAAGTACACTTTGCTAGTAAATATATGCACTGGTTAGTTCTATATGAATAATGCATTTCGGGAAAAATAAATGATTACTCCCTCAAAGTACACTTTGCTAGATAAGTATACTTTGCAATTTTTATGAAATCGGCTACTGGTCTCTTTAGATCCGAGGCATATTATAGTGTTTGGACCGCGTCCATCCGTGGGTCTGGTTAAGAAGTTTGCCAGTGTTTCTCCAATCTGCCTCCGGAGGCATTTGTGTGCCAACAGGCCACATGTTCTTGCTCTCATTCATGCCAATATAGGTCACAATTCTATAGATGTTCTGATAATAATAAATGGCAATACTTTTCCATTCTTGACATGGCCAGTAATTCACTAGATTTGGATCAAATGTTTTACAATAGGCACTTACTTACTTTGTAATATGTGTCTTGCCACAATAAAATGTGGCTTATTGAGTTATGCCCAGTATAGCCCCAGATCAATGGCCTACACTGTTTAGTGTTGTGAACTCAATAAGCCCCTATTGCAGTGTCGGATCACATACTTGAGGAGCCCGTTTCACTAAACTTTGTACAACTAAAATGTTTGTGAGTGCAAAATTATGATAGTCTGTAAATTTCACATTAACAATGTTTTCTTGTAAACAATTATTGGATTTACATTTATTGAGCATAGGCTGCATATGCAGCCTATGCGCAATAAATGTAAATCCATCAATTGAAATTTCCAGACGATCCTAAATTTGCATTACAAACATTTTAGTCATACAGAGTTTAGTGAAGCTGCCCCCAGCTTTCCAGCTAAAATAGGCATGTTCATTTGCTTCCAGTTGTCATGATATCTTCAAGCTGACATACTTTTTAATAGAAATTTCTGCTCCATATTGCTCCCCCATGTGGTCGAAAATATTGGGTTATTGGACATTAAGTTTTATTCTTCTTTTCAGCTGTTTTTGTATAGAACTATTATTGAATTATTGTGAATTGGGTGGTTCAACATTATTAAATTAAATATTTCTTTAGAAACATTTGTTTGTAGGGGGCAAATTGTTTGCTTTATTGCAACAGGCCAGCTAGGAATACTTTTTGTCAACCCGTTTCAGCCTGGCACCAGATCAGGATATTCTAATTTCAGGACTGAATATATATTGTTATGTGTAAATATTAACCATTATAATGGTGGGATTTTCCTGCCACCCATACAGGCGAAATAAGGCATTCAACCCCATTTACCCAGCCTAAATGACCGTAGCTGTTGACGAGCTATTAACCCTTTCACCCCTAAGTAACTGAAATGGAATTTGATATGTTCATTTTACAACCAATCCAATTGTCACAAAATGAATTTCAGACTGGTCCATTCATGAAAATGGTGTGTTTTTGTTCTCAAAAATATGAAAATTACTTGCAAAAAGTGCAGATCCTGATGAGACGGCTCGTGACGAGCCGGCTCATCAGGATCTACACTGTTTGCCAATACCACTACACAGGCCTGTGGTGTTGAAAAGGGTTAAACGCCATTAAATACATGTAAGTGAATAAATAACACATTTTTCAGGTTGTGATTATAATGTTGGTAACATGCCTCTCTCTGCGTGCATCTATTAGTTGTATCCGGGTATTCAATTCAAGACTTTGGTATTGACAATAATTTAAACGAAGGCATCACTGGAAGACGGGGGCTAAGTCCCTGATGGACTTCTATTTGGCTACTGATGTTTGAAAGAGACAAAGAAAGTATTTGCGATGTTGTGTCATCAATAATTCGCTAGTGTTTTCAGTTTTACGACAAAGCCATAGCTGATGGTTACACGTGTATTTTCACTTTTTAGTCAAACTAATACTTCAAGAGCTCATTGTAGATGGTATTATGCAAACCCACAATGTCGAGTGGTGGTACAAAAATGTTGAAGTACTTGAGATTGAATGTTTATGGCATATTTGGAGTACCCACCCACACACCTAGACAAATGGTACGTGTGACGGATATACCCTAATGATTCTAGACATCACCAGTTCATATAAATGTATCACGCGTTACAATTAAAATGTTTTCAAGACAATAATGGTGGACTTGACGTGATTTCCCCGGCATCTGGACCACTCTGGATTAATGCTCAGTAAATGACACCGAAATATGGAGAAATTTATTTTAATGGTCTACCCCCTACCTACTGCATTTTTTGCATTTTTAATTTGTCTGTTTGAAAAATAAAGAGACGTATGCGTTCTCATCACCAGACACATTTAAATTTTCACATTCTGTACCATTGTCAACACAGTAACTCGAGTTCTACTTGGCAGGGCAGATCTTAACTAAATTCAGTATACAAGTATATGTTTATAATGCGAAGAGGAAAAATCCTCTTTCAAATGTTTAGAATCAGTTATCTTCACTTGTTTCAATTCAATGAACACGTCTCAACGGGCTTAGATTGTGATCCTTGGCATTTTTCTTTAAATTAATTTCTGGAAATTTAGTTGTGCATATGAGTATTTGCGTACACAAACATTTGTGCAAATATTCAGCATGTTCACCTCTGTTTCCTGCTGTAAATCTTGACCCATTTCATGTCAATTTGTTTGTGAAAAAATCTAAATATTTTCTTTATATGTGCTTAGAAGTGTATGTCGTGACCACCATTTGAACCGTCTCATTGAGACGGTTCAAATGAGTGGTCACAACATATACTTTCATTGACAAATAAGAAAAATGAAATATTTAAAATATTTCTTGCCCATAAAGGTGTATACCAAATTTAATGGGTTATAAGTATTATAAAAAATGTTGCCTTTTGAATTTTATTTTGCAGTTCTACAGTTAGTTTTACAATACGCTAACCGTGTGACACGATATTAGTCCCGAATGTGTATATTCTGTCATATTTTGTGAATTCGGCACTCTCATTTTACGGTATTGTAACTTTTACCGGTAATCAAAACGTGCCTCAACTTTTAAACTTGTCACTCAGACATTTCTGTTTTCCGATTCAGTCAGTTTTATGCACAGTTTAACATTTGATTGAAGGTTCAAAGCCAATAATTCTCTGACATCTGGTGGTTTTACTGTGTCTATATGTAAATAATTAGGTGAACTATTTTAAATTTGGTCCATATAGCCAGCTACATGTAGCTGAACATTGAAAAAGGACCCACAGCGTTCTATGGGTTTTAGCCCTTTCAACCCTAAGTAACTGGAATGGAATTTGATAAGTTAATTTTGCAACCAATCCAATGATCACAAAATGATTTTCAGACTAGTCCATTTATGAAAAGGTTTGTTTCTGTTCTAAAAAATATGAAAATTACTCGCAAAAAGTGCAGATCCTGATGAGACGGCTCGTTACGAGCCGGCTCATCTGGATCTGCACTGTTTGCAAGCCCCGCTATAGTGGGCTTTCAGTTTCAAAGAGTTAAATTTGGTCCATAGCTAGTGCAGGTTAAAAATTAAAGATAACAAATTTAAAACCTTGCAGTTACGAGATAAAATCAGGTGAACCGATAAAAGTCGGGTGAACAAGAATTCGACAAACAGAAACATATTCATTGTTGCAAGTATGTGGCTTTATTGCACTCATTCATATGTGGCTGTGACTGGAGAAATGGGCTTATTGGTTTTGCAATCAGTGTAGATCCAGATCAGCCTGTGCTTCCGCACAATCTGATCAGGATCTTCACTGTTCGCCATTCCATCAATGAAACACCTGCCGTGCCTCTAATTACAAGACAAGGTCGGGTGAACCACAAAAATCATAGAATATGATTACTAGAAAAATATTCATTGCAAGTATGGTTGTATTGCACCTGTTCATTTGTGGCAGTGACTGGAGAAATGGGGCTTATGGGTTTTGTGACCAATATAGCTTCTGATCAAATAGCACTCATTTAGCCCCAGGTAGCGAACTATATTGCTTGTTAGAAGCAGGGCGGGCTCTACACTGAAGGAATGGCGGACAGTGCAGATCCTGATCAGTATGTGCGGATGCACAGGCTGATCTGGATCTACACTGGTCGCAAAACACATAAGCCCCATTTCTCCAGTCACAGCGACATTTGTGTCATGGAATGTGCCAGTATTGTCACATTCTCTGAGACAGTCTGTGACACAAATGCCTCTTAGCATCAGCTTAAGCAAAACTTAATGTAAATTATAAAATAGAAACAGACATTATTATCAGCTAGTAGTTTTGAAGATGTTAAATTAATGAACAATTTCACAATAAAATGGCAAATGCAATACGTCATCATTGTTTTGTGAATCGACTCAATTTTCAATTATGGGTTGTTTTTTTTGTGGTGTCCGTACCATGTGATGGTTATCTATCTGTCAGGAGCTGTATCATCATTTCACTGCCTTTGTCATTTCAGCTATGGTCCATACCTTAGCTGTCAACGCTGACACCATAGGTCTTTCATTATTCATGCCAGCTTATTTTGGACAAAGAATGGGCTGAACTCGCTTGTTGAAGTGATATTGAGTGTGCAAAGGAAAATAAAACGCATGGCTCACATATCGGACCTGTCAAAAATTGACTTTCGAGTCTATTATTTACTATTCTCTTCAGACTGATTCTTTTGATGTGCAGGTTTCACCTATAATGTGGTGTTTATTTATGTTGAGTACATGTAGCCCTTGATCAGGTGTCAACACTGACTGTAGGTGTGACAACGAGGGGCTACCCAAAAGTTTGAGCTATAGTTCTATATTGTGATTGTCACGAGGTCCAGTGTTTAGGTTTGCTAAGGGCACCCGGCTCCAGATGAGGATTTGCAAATTCAATATACTGGGAAATTTTACGATAGCAAGGGGGCCATATTGCTGTCGTTTTGTCCATATTTATGTCCATATATAGGAGTAATTATGTATTACCGTAATGACCCTAAATATTTGGACACCATTTATTTGGAGAAACACATAAAATATATGGTTTCCCTACAACAGTGAGCATGCCAATATGTAGGCTTAATATGTCGGTACTGGTTTAATCACAATAACAATGTATTTGGATGCAATTTGCTTTGGGAAACCCCTATTTACCCCAAAGCAAATTGTGTCCGAATATATAGGGTTATTACGGTAAATATTTGGACCTTTCATGTGCATGTGACACACATCATTAGTTATATTAACATGACAAGGTTGCTGTTTGTGAGTTTATATCTTTCTGTTTATTTTATAACTATAATTTGTATTTTAAAAAAACATGTTTTGACAGCACTTCAGAATCATTTCCAATGGAAATGATTCTGAAGTGCTGTCAAAGCATGTTTTTGAATTTGAAGTGTTGAATTTACAGTGTTCCCCTTTTACAGGCAAGGCTAGGAAATGCGTAAGAATTCCGAGGCTGGCCGAGGAATTCTTACCATTTTTGAGCCGAGCCTGATAAACTTATCAACAGACACTAGGCTGGTATTCTATTTATCAGGTAATGTTTTATGCTAGCATATGGTCGACTATAGAATAGTTTTTATTGACCAGAATGCAGACTTGTTTACATTGCGTCATTACACTGACGTCATTCAGCAACGTCATGTGATGTTGTTCGACCAATGAAACGTCAGTTTTCAATTCCTTGGAACACGGATATTCGTATGAGGTCAATGCCTGATAGAATATTATGTTATTAGTCGGTATGTATTAGGCCTATACAAATTTTGTTATAAATTACTGTTAAGAGTGGATGTAAAACCCCAATACAATCATTTAGTCAAGGCTGGTGTAAAACACTGTACAGGAAATATTTCTTACTGGTTGCAGAACCAGGGGTCCATTTCACTAAACTTTGTACTTTAAAAATGTTTGTACGGCGATTTCTATGAATTTGCTTCTCAAACGTGTTTCTCTAATCCTCCCATTTTGTACCTACGCGTTTATGTCCTTAAACCCAGCACGTCCACGAAAAACTTTTGAAAATCGGCCGTCAGAACCTATACATATTATTGTGGATTTCTTTTTTGCACTTACAAACTTATAAATCGTATGAAGTTTAGTGAAACGAGCCTGTTTCATTACACTTTGTGAGACTAAGAAGTTTGTAGGTGCAAAATTTAATTTTAGATTAACATTTACACTGACTGCCGATGTTGGAAATTCTGTAATACAGGTGTTCACATGCAACGTGCATATAGGTGCAAACTGGTAACATTAGGTGATATGAGAAGCAAATTAACCCTTTCACCCCTAAGTATCTGACATGGACTGTTCTATTTTAATTTTCTGTCTATTCCATTCACCTGAAAAGGGGTGTACATAAAAAATCTTAAAATAGTGGCAAACACTGCAGATCCAGATGAGCCGGCTCGTTACGAGCCGGCTCATCTGGATCTGCAGTGTTTGTAAACATTGGATTTATGGCCCATGGGGTTGAAGGGTTTGTAAAAATATTTGTACAAAACTATTTTATGCGTAAGTAGTTTAGTGAAACGGGCCGCAGATGGAGATAGACAACTGGAGCCCGTTTCACTAAACTTCGTACAAATAAAATGTTCGTAAGTGCAAATTTCGGATCGTTCAGAAATTTAAATTGATGAATTTACATTTATTGAGCATACACAGCCTATGCTCAATACATGTACATCCATTAATTGTTTACAAGAAAAAAATGTTAATGTGAAATTTACAGAGACTCATAATTTTGCACTTTTGAATATTTTAGTCGTACAAAGTCTAGTGAAACTGGCCCCAGGAGACTGAATGAGTCAGATTATCATCGCATATGCAGAAATAACTATACACCCACGTATGCCACTGAATTACCCGCCTTAGTGAATTAAAGCTTTGGCAAATTTCCGGATTAAGCCAAATCAATTGGTAAAGGTATTACCACACAATTGGACAGGATTTGTCACTATTTCTGGCTGTGACTGGAGAAATAGGGCTTATGGGATTTGTGACTAGTTTCGCTCCTGATCAATTAAATAGCACACTCGTGTTGCTAATCCTGATCATGATCTATGTCGCTTGTTACAAAGATGATGTGTGTTTCATGGGTGTATTACAGGGTGCCAGCTAGCCCTTCAAAACAGGGAGAAGTTTTCACTACAAAATTGAGAAAATATACCATTTTGTCTTTACAAAATGTCTATTTTATATTGTGAAAAACTTCTCCCTCAACTCAAAATAGGTCAATTTAGTCAGACAATTTAGGGAGAGAATTTCGCCCACTTCACCCTGTAAACTGATCCCTAGTGAAACTTTATAAGCCCCCTAATTTCTCCAGTCACAATCACTATTTGTGTCCTTTGCTACTTGGGCCTCCGGCTGAAAAAATGGGCCTTATAATGTTCTGACTTGTGTAGCTACAAATCAGGTTGCAAATCCATGCCACACAGTCGGATTTACACTGTTCATTACGTAAATAAGGCAATACAGCAATATTACAATCTCTCAAGAACATGTTGGAGACTGTGAGTGAAATTTATCTAGATTTTAAATTGTCTAAAAATCATTGCACTGTTTTTATCAGGCTTCCACCCACTTAACTGAGCTGTCCCAAAACATATCACGCTTTATTGCATATTCAATATGTGGCTGTGACTGGAGAAATGGGGCTTATGGATTTTGCGACCAGTGTAGATCCAGATCAGCCTGTGCATCCGCACAGTCTGATCAGGATCTGCACTGTTTGCCATTCCATCAATGGAACACCCGTCATGCTGCTACCAAGCAATTATCTCCGTATGAGAATACAGGAGCCTACTATTTTATCAGGAGCCACACTGGTCACAAATCCCATAAGCCCCAATCCTCCAGTCACATACACATATGTTGACCACTCATTTGAACCAACTGGCTGAGGAATGGGTTGATAGCCCAATAATTCCAGCACAAAAATATTTACACAATTACCTAACATTTGATTGGCCCGTAGCAAGTCTCTGTCCAAAGTTTATATCCCAGTAAACTCCCACGCCAAACTACTTTCCGTAACCGTCAGGCGCAGTTAAAATAATTCTTAAGAAAACGGAAAATAAACACATTTTCTTGATGAATTTAATTCAAATGCTGGAATTATAAGGAATGAATGGCCTTTTTGTTGAATTTATCGGGGATATAAACTTGGAAAAGTCGCAGGAATACTGGACGAGGCCTTCTGGTTGAGCATTGGACTTCAATACCGGAGGTCGTAGGTTCAATCCCCGCCTTAGGCATGGAAAATACTTTCATAGTATTTCCGTCCTTTTGGATGAAACTTTAACCTTTCACCCCTAAGTAACTGGTATGGACTTCCATGTACACTTACAAACCATTCCATTATTCAGTGTAGATCATGAGGAGACGGCTCCTTATGAGTCGTCTCATCATGATCTACATGGTTTGCAAATATTAAGAAATAGGTCTCCAGTGTTGAACCAACGTCTCGTTTCTTCATTGTTGCTGAGACGTTGATCCCATCCACTTTATGTTTAGCCATTAATTATCACATCGGCCACCAGTTTTCGCAGGTACACCATGTGTATAGCGTATGTACTGGCCGTTTACCCTGTGAGATATTGGGTGGAAGACTGCTTGCCAATATAAACAGAAGTGACTACACCATGACCTAGTAATATAAATATCTCCACCATAATTGTAATGTAAACCCGTCTAGAGCTGCTAATCAAACACTTTCTCGTGCCAATTTCTTCATTATAGTGCTTGTCGATTTGTCGTGGGAACCGTAATCATGTTCCATGATAGTAATAGGACTAGCCCCTAATGAATCATGGGCCTGTTTCACTAAACTTCCTGCGACTAAAATGTTCGTAAGTGCAAATTTAGGATCTGCTGGAAATTTTAATTGATGGATTTACATTTATTGAACATAGGCTGCTATGCTCATTGCTCAATAAATGTAAATCCAATAATTGTTTACAAGAAAACATTGTTAATGCGAAATGTACAGCGGACTATCATAATTTTGCACTTACGACCATTTTAGTCGTACGAAGTTTAGTGAAACGGGCCCCATATGTTTAGTGTCCCTTGGCAGTCTGTCCTGTCTGTCTCACGTCTGTCTTGTTCGTCCGTCTGTCCGTCCGTCCTACCTTTCCCAGTCGGTAACCAATAGTGTACATTGTAATACTTTAAAACTGTGAAACTTTCAGTATCCTATTTCACCAATATTGCAAAGTATACTTTGAGGGAGAAATTTTCAATTTTAGGATAAATTTATTCATTTTTATTATACTGAATTTATTACATTATCACAGCCGATTTGGCTGTGATAATGTAATAAATTCAGTATAATAATTCTGCATACTTTTAATCATCAAATATATGCAGTTCTTGGTTCTATATGAAATAATGTAATTCAGGAAAAATAAATGATTACTCCCTCAAAGTATACTTTGCAATGTTGGTGAAATCGGCTACTGATAAAGGCTTCGTTACAACCGGTGTAGTTGGCTACATACATTTACATTGTTATTCCCAAACTCTCCGTAGAGCCGGGAACCATATTGCGTTTGAACTGTGTCTGTCCATGTGTATGTCCGTGGGTTCAGTTAACCCTTTCACCCCTAAGTAACTGGATTGGACTTTTTTTTGTTATGTTAATTTTACAACCATCACAAGATGATATTTCAGACTGGTCCATTTATGAAAAGGCGGTGTTTTTGTTCTCAAAATTATGAAAATGACTTTGCAAAAAGTGCAGATCCTGATGAGACGGCTCGTTGCGAGCCGGCTCATCTGGATCTACTCTATTTGCCAATACCACTATACAGGTCATAAGTGTTGAAAGGGATAAATATTTTTCTCCATTCTGCCTCCGGGGGCATTTGTATTCTGGCAGGCCGGCCACATGTTGCTATCACTGCAGGGCCATGAAACATTATCCCATTCAGAAAATGCATATGTTGGATGTCTTTAAGCCATTTTCACACGCGAAATTCCAAGAAAATGTAGACCAATCAATCCGCTGACCTACAATTATGAGTTGTATTCGTGTGGTTGCAGGTACGACATGCCAGCGCGTGCCGATACGACAGCCGCAGTGTGAGCAGGGCAGCTGTTACCCGGCAACTGGTGACCTTCTGATCGGGCGTGAGGCCAATCTCACAGCCAACTCCACCTGTGGCATGGACAGGCAGGAGCAATACTGCATCGTCAGCCATTTAGAGGACGAGAAAAAATGTTTTGTGTGTGACTCGGCACACGAATGGTCGTCGCAATACCGTAATAGTCATCGGATAGAGAATATAGTTTCCTCCTTTCGTGAACGGAAGTTTAAATGGTGGCAGGCGGAAAACGGTGTTCAAAATGTGTTTATTCAATTAGATTTGGAGGCCGAATTTCATTTTACTCATTTAATTATCACGTTTAAGACTTTCCGTCCGAAAGCTATGTACGTTGAGCGTTCGTTTGATTTCGGACATAGCTGGAAGCCTTATAGGTATTTTGCCTATGATTGCGGAAGGTCGTTCCCCGGAATTCCAACGGGCCCGGTGCGGAACTTGAGTGACGTGATTTGCGAGTCGAGATACTCGGATGTGGTCCCGTCTACTGAAGGAGAGGTAGGTACAATGTGCTATAACTTGTACACTAGACGATAGACCTCAGAATGCTATCACTGGTGCGGTACTCTGTGTTAATGTAAAATGGTTCACGACGAAATATGCGCCGCATTCCTGATGATTTCTCATTCAGGTACATGCAGAAGATGCAGCATAAACATATCGTCTTGTAACCTGTGTTAATGCAATAGCACTAAGTAGAGCTGAGTGGCTTCTCATCAGGAAACCGGTGCATTTTTCGACTTGAAAGATTTTAAGCCGGCACAGAGTGCGTGCTAACACCACTGTCTATATGATTATGGACCAGGGGCCCGTTTCACTAAACTTTGTACGACTAAAATGTTCGTCAGTACAAATTTAGGATTGTCTGTAAATTTCAATTGATGGATTTACATTTATTCAGCATAGGCTGCATATGCAGCCTATGGTCAATAAATGTAAATCCAATAATTATTTACAAGAAAACATTGTTAATGTGAAATATACAGACGATCATAATTTTGCACTTTAGTCGTACGGTTTAGTGAAACAGGCCCCAGGTGAAGCCAAAATTTAAATCTTGCAGTATTGCATGTTCACATTATTTCAGGCAAATTTCGTTACACGGTTCAAAAGTTAAGACACAAATGTTGTTACTGCTATGTAGCCATGATGAGTGTGGAAATGGAGCTTATGGGATTTGTGACCATATTAGATCCAGATCAGCCTGTGCATCCACACAGTCTGATCAGGGTCTGCACTGTACGCCATTCCATCAATGAAACACCGTTCATGCTGCCAGCAAGCTTGCCATATAGATCATCTTCAGGCAACATGAGTGTTCTATGTGATCATGAATCACAAATCGCATTAGCCAGTCCACATTCTCGTGTCGCAGTCACACATTTGATCTCCTCAGTGTGAATTTGTATAATTGTAGCGATCTACGCTCGTTGCAGTTTCCCCCAAGTTCCTTGTGTTCGTGGACTATCCAAATGTTCTATTTGGGTGGAGTAACCTGTATGTAGCTGCGGTAATACCTATGTTACATACTTCTTCTATAGCGATGATAAGTGCCTCGTCTGTTGTACAAGACAGTTGCCGCTAATCTCTGAGATAATTGTCTGCCTGGCACCTTGCCGACCACATCTCCACTGTAGAATGGTAATAGATTGTGACAACGATAGGCGAGCTGAGCTCTAGATAAGTTTTGTATCTAAAGAGTATGTATACCCCCAGATTTCAAATTCAATGCGTATTTTACTTAAAATTACAAATGTATTATCGGCCTTCGGGAACAAATGATATAAAAAATATAAAACACATTTCAAAATTCACTTATTTGAGCTGCAAAAAGCAAACAGTGTCAACTAAGTAAATTTTAACTTTATTTATGGTATTTTCACTACTCTATTTGAAAATTAATGAGTATTTTCACATTGGTGTGAGTATGTTGTGCTCCCAATTTTGATAATAAATTTCTTATTCTGCTCAAATAAGTGCGTAAAATACGCCAATACGCACCTTATCTGGAGCTCTGGGCAGGGTAGGGATAAGCTCGGTACATGTATAATACCCATCCCTCTGTCTATGTGCTGATGTACATCATGGATGCCTTTGAGTTGGGGGACCTTCGCTCTGTATAGGGATGTATTAGTGCGGCAGGTGCTTCATTTGTCACAAAACTGAACCAAGCATCAATGAGATCATTTTCAAGGTGCATGATCACGTGGTTATAACCAGAACCGTGGCTGAAATCTTTCCCACTCCAAAGTAGGTATTACTTGATATTTTCCTTAATATGAAACGGATTTTGATGAAATATGGTGCAGCAAACGCGTCTTCATGAGCTGCATTTGGTCGTCCAGGGAGTTCGGCACAGACTTATCATTATGTCGTTTTTGCGAAGAATCGATTTCCGTGTCTAGTGACACGGAAATCAATTATTCGCAGTCTTCATGAGCTGCATTTGGTCGTCCAGGGAGTTCGGCACAGACTTATCATTATGTCGTTTTTGCGAAGAATCGATTTCCGTGTCTAGTGACACGGAAATCAATTATTCGCAAAAATGACAGAAGTTTGAGCCAAAGTACAGGGACCACCAAATGCAGCTTAAGAAGACGCGTTTGATGCGCAATATTTCATCAAATTCCGTTACGTAATAAGGACAATATAAAAGAATACGTACTTTGAATCGGATGGATTCTGGAAGTTTCAGTACTTGTTGTTGTTGTTAGTACCACGTGATCATAAACCTTGATTTTGGATGAAGAATGGTATGTACATGTATTCGAACATACATGGTTGGTAACTGGCTCCAATTGCCTCCAACATCTTCCTTACACAGACAAAGCCCAAAAAGATACCAAATTTGAATGGGTATATATGTATTGTGTTGTGAGAATATTTTGATGGTGTCGTGCTACCAGAACAAACTCCAAGGACGGATGTGTACCGTATTTATTCTAATAGTAGCACCCTCTCTAATAGTAGCACCCTCTCTAATAGGTAGCACCCTCTCTAATAGGTAGCACCCTCTCTAATAGTAGCACCCTCTTTAATAGGTAGCACCCTCTCTAATAGTAGCACCCTCTCTAATAGGTAGCACCCTCTCTAATAGGTAGCACCCTCTCTAATAGGTAGCACCCTCTCTAATAGTTAGCACCCTCTCTAATAGGTAGTACCCTCTCTAATAGGTAGCACCCTCTCTAATAGGTAGCACCCTCTCTAATAGGTAGTACCCTCTCTAATAGGTAGCACCCTCACTAATAGGTAGCACCCTCTCTAATAGTAGCACCCTCTCTAATAGGTAGCACCCTCTCTAATAGTAGCACCCTCTCTAATAGGTAGCACCCTCTCTAATAGTAGCGCCCCGTGCAGGCACCGGGGCGGGATCAACTGATCCTGAGAATAGTGCTGCAGTAGCCATTGCTTGTCGTAAAAGGCGACTAAACTGGCTTAACGATTGGGTTCATACTTTCCGGAACCCACTATACCGGATTTGGCCCTCATGTACATTTTTGGCTTTCTTGTATGTGAGAGTTGAGTCGGGCTATGCCCCATATATAAAAGTAAGATTAGCGCTAATCCTATTACTTTTAGGGGATGGGATAAATGATGCTGGTGTGGCGAGGGCCTGGCACCAGATCAGGTTGTTCTAATTTCAGGACTGAATATATATTTTGATTGTAAATATTGAGTTCTGAAGTTGGGATTTACCCCCCTTGGACAGGTGGATATGGGACTCGACCCCGTTGACCCGTCTGCGTGTAGACTCCCTGAGGCTTGTACCTCTATGTCAGAAAAGCGGACGTTAAACCCTATTCACTCACTCACTCACTCTAATAGTAGCACCCTCTCTAATAGGTAGCACCCTCTCTAATAGGTAGCACCCTCTCTAATAGGTAGCACCCTCTCTAATAGTAGCACCCTCTCTAATAGGTAGCACCCTCTCTAATAGTAGCACCCTCTCTAATAGGTAGCACCCTCTCTAATAGTTAGCACCCTCTCTAATAGTAGCACCCTCTCTAATAGGTAGTACCCTCTCTAATAGTAGCACCCTCTCTAATAGTAGCACCCTCTCTAATAGGTAGCACCCTCTCTAATAGGTAGCACCCTCTCTAATAGGTAGCACCCTCTCTAATAGTAGCAGCCCTCTCTAATAGTAGCACCCTCTCTAATAGGTAGCACCCTCTCTAATAGGTAGCACCCTCTCTAATAGTAGCACCCTCTCTAATAGGTAGTACCCTCTCTAATAGTAGCACCCTCTCTAATAGGTAGCACCCTCACTAATAGGTAGCACCCTCTCTAATAGTAGCAGCCCTCTCTAATAAAGCCCCTCCTAATAGTCTAATAATAGCACCCTCTCTAATAGGTAGCACCCTCTCTAATAGTAGCACCCTCTCTAATAGTAGCCTCCCTCACATATTTCCAGTAAAAATATGTTACTTTCACATTGTATAGTCATTTCAAACATCAAAATTATAGTGTTCTGTGCTATAATAATACGCAAACAAATTCAGAAAATTGCATATCATAGCCCAGGGTGTGTTTATTAGAATATATACAGGACAACATTTGTATGTGTGCCAAATTGGGGATTTCTTAGTCTCAGCAGGGCTCCAAATAAGGAATTAGTAATTGAGTATTGTCACTCCATCATTTCTGAAGCAATTGGGTATTTCAGAATTTTAATTGGGTAACATAAAATCACACTACTGTTTACACATTAACTAATTATTGAATAATTTGCTTCGAAATGAAAACTGTCTCGGGCATTTCATTAGAATTGTCTCCTTGGAGACAATTCTAATGAAATTCCAAGATGTGTTTTCATGGAAAATAAGAAAAATATGCTATATGTGTGGTCTGTTTATTGTTTTCTGCAGCATGATAAAGGTACCATAAAATCTTTATTGCTTTTTGATACTCGCTACTTCTGATTTCAATTGGGTGTTTTAATTGGGTATTTACGCAAATACGCACCTTATCTGGAGCGCTGGTCTCAGAACCACTGATCTTTCTTGGTTTGTTTATATAAATAATAGGCTAGTTTTGTAACAATATTGTAATTTGTGATGTAATTACACCTCCAATTTATGTATAAATGATATTAACTGGCAGTAATTTGTGTGCTAATACTGATACATTAGCGGCCATTTTCAAGTTAAATGCTGCCTTACAAAGCTATCTGTTTCACACATTCACTTATGTGTGTAATCAATTCATTTCCTCTTTATTCCAACAGTATGAAATGATTTGCATTTCCCATTATCGGTTGACCCTATTATATGTGGCTATGACTGGAGAAATGGGGCCTATGGGTTTTGCGACCAGTGTAGATCCAGATCAGCCTGTGCATCCGCACAGTCTGATCAGGATCTGCACTGTTCGCCATTCCATCAGTATAACTCCTGTCATGCTTCTAACGAGCAATATAGATGGTTATCAGGTTACTTGAGTGTGCTATTTGATCAGGAGTTACACTGGTCACAAATCCCGTAATCCCCATTTCTCCAGTCACATCCACATATAACACCTGCCTGCTGTAATTGGGGCTGACAGATATAATGTCTCATCTGGTTATGTCAGCCACCTGACCTGTGATATATGTACATGAAATATGGGCCACGTTCTCACTGAATTAGGGATCGTAGCTAGTTATCTCCCTTTGCAATTCTGTTGATAGAGATACGGTCCTACGTGGCATTTTAGCATTTATTTCTTACTGTACACAACCATTGATATTGCGAACAGAGTAGACCCAGATCAGACTGCACGTCTGTGCAGTCTGATCTGCGTCTACACTGGTTGCAATAACATTATTATGTATGAAAATTTGAATCTGCCAAATAATGCCATCTTGGATCAGATCACGCAGATACATACGATGATCTGGATCAACACTCGTCAACAACACAAGATTCCTTTTGACAACAATTCCTGCTGCATTCACCCTTGTTAAAAGTTCCTGAACTATACAACTTGGACCGGATTTCTATAAATAAATTTGAAGGGAGATAACTAGCTACGATCATCCATCATTGGTGATCTTTTTGTCTTTGTACTAGGTTGGCATTTTGATTTTCAAATTTTAAGTAGTCAAATTGAAGACGACAATAGTTTACATTTGCTCCAATATTTGTAAAACATGTTGCTTTTTCCAAAAAAAATGCAGCAGGTTAAATACGGGATCGAACCCATTGGCCGGCCTTATTATGACATATAGCTTAGCTGTTGATAGACCATTAAACACCAATAAATCAAATCAAATACCCCGACCAGGCATTTGCACAACCTGGTATGGGCCTACACTGTTTACTATTCATCAGTCTACAAACCATCAATTAAATGACCATTAACACTTTGATCCCAGCACACATGCACACAAAATTACAACCTACCTTGCTTCATTTGAGGGCCATTGACCTGGGATTGTGAAACATTTGTCATGATAAAACCTAGGTACTACCTGGGATTGTTGAATACTAGCCAGAGCTCCAGATAAGGAATTAGTAATTGAGTATTGTCACTCTATAATTTCTGAAGCAATTGGGTATTTCAAATTTTAATTGGGTAAAATAAAATCACACTACTGTTTACACATCAACAGGCAGCAATTATTGAATAGTTTGCTTTGAAATGAAAACATATCTTGGCATTTTTAATGAAATACCAAGATGTGTTTTTCATGAAAAATAAGAAAAATATGCTATATTTGTGGTCTGTTTATTATTTTTTGCAGCATGATAAAGGTACCACAACTTTTTTATTGCTTTTTGATACTTGCTACTTCTGATTTCAATTGGGTTTTTGGCAATTTTAATTGGGTATTTAAGCAAATATGCAGCTTATCTGGAGCTCTTCTAGCACATGGGACCTGAGCCTGAAATGAAAAAGTAAGGATCTTATGTTGAAAGACCTTCTACAGAAGGTTACAAATCTTTCTGTTGAAAGAAATTGACCTGGCAAGGGTTTAGGTCAGTTTGGTCAGAAGGCAAAATAAACCGTTATTTATTGCCAAGCCATTTTACGCATTGTAATTGATTAAACATAATGTCCACATAATGTCCGCGTAATGAATCACCCATAATGGTGGTTACTACAACATTGTTGAGCCAACCAAGCAGAAAAGCCTGTTCAACTTGTGGCATAACTAAGTGGCTTTCAAGATTATACCCTACTTCATATTAAGGAGTCAATCTGTCCTGATAGAAACTAGTTTAAGCCTTTCAACAATACAGGGACGCGTTTCACAAAACTTTGTTTGACTAAAATGTTCGTAAGTGCAAATTTAGGATCGTCTGGAAATTTGAATTGATGGATTTACATTTATGTAGTCACCTGGGGGCCGTTTCACTAAACTTTGTACGACTAAAATGTTCGTAAGTGCAGATTTAGAATAGTCTGGAAATTTCAATTGATGGATTTACATTTATTTAGCATAGGATGCAGCCTATGCTCAATAAATGTAAATCCATTAATTGTTTACAAGAAAACATTGTTAATGTGAAATTTACAGACTATCATAATTTTGCACTTACGAACATTTAAGTTGTACAAAGTTTAGTGAAACGGCTCCCAGACCTCTACCATAATGCTTGCAATGTAGATCCCAATGAGGCAGCTCATATTGATATGTGTAAGTGGAAAATGGTGAGATTTGTTTCCCCTAATAATGGCATTCCTCTGATGGTCATCTACCATGCTCTGACAAATCAATCATACTCCACCCTCAGCTAATCCCAAGGACAAGGTCATATATATATACTTGGTGCTTTCACAAAACATAACGTTTGGCACGTCGGAATTCATGTGTTCGATATTGTTTTGCCAAAGCTGCACTTTCAAGCTGACAACATTTGGCAGCGAACAATAAACTTTAGCATATTCACGTTCAGACTAAACTTTGAACGAGTACAGTGTTCGTAAGTGCAAAATTTCACATTAACAATGTGTTCTTGTAAACAAATATTGGATTTACATTTATTGAGCATCGGCTGCATATGCAGCCTATGCTCAATAAATGTAAATCCATCAATTGAATTTTACAGACTATTCTAAATCTGCACTTAATAACATTTTAGTTGTACAAACTTTACGAAGTTTAGTGAAACGGCCCCCAGGCGACTATCACAAGAGTTACTGTGTTTCACTGAGCACTAGTGTAGCACCTGATCTATGTACACCGCGCTCCAGATAAGCTGTGTGTCTGAAGCGTACTCTACCCCCTGATTTCAAAATCATTGTGTATGTTACTTTTACAAATACATGTAGATTATTGATTTTTTTCCTTACTATATACGGAACAAATGATAAAAAATATAACAAATTTAAACATTCACTTAATTGAGCTGCAAAAAGCAAACACTGTTTGCTTTTTGCAACTCAATTAAGTGAAATTTAAACTTTATGACAGTATTTTCAATACTCAATTTGAAAATCAATGCGTATTTTCACATTGCTGTGCGTATTTTGTACTCCCACTTTTGATAATCAATGCGTATTTAACTAAAATAATTGTGTAAAACACGCCAATACGCACCTTATCTGGAGCTCTGCCGTGATTCCTGATGAGGCTTGTAAGCTTTAGGAATGTGTTGCTGATTGAATGACAAACAATGTATACACTGTTCAGGCTGGCTGGTACAGATTCGCAATGGGTATATTTTAGTAAAATGAATAACAATGTTCACTTGTTTTGAAATTGTGAACTTTCACATTATAACAGCACGCACTTTAAAGTTTTAGCAGTACAATGTAGTATATTATTATTAAAGGCACATAGGTCATGGACAACCAACAAAAATTATGTTGTTGCTTGTACTTTAGGAACTTTGAATGCATTCCAGGATATTTCCCTCCTCGAATAATACAAAATTACCTTCATTACAAAGTATGTCGAGGGGTATATAATTTTCGTCATTCCGTCCGTCCGTACGTCCGTTATTGGTACGTCCGTCTGTTCATCCTCCATAAGATTGACACGTTAACGTTTTTGGGTACCCATTATCTCTACTACGGTAAGTCGGATTGACTTCAAACTTCATATACTTCTTTATCATCATCCATATCTTCATTCCATACCAAGGTTATGGTCAAATTACTTAGAATTATGCATTAATTTTTTTAAAAATGTTTGCGTTAAAGGTTTTTGTGTTTCCGTCCAGGCGCTGACCGGGTGCATCCGTGAGCCTCTGCTGGAGTTTGCTCACTTGCTCTATAGACCAGAGCTCCAGTTAAGGTGCATAATTTGACCAACTTGGGGTGAAATTTTGTTATTTCTTCATCAAAAATGGCAAGTTGGGAGTCCTTTAGAATCGTCTCATTGAGACGATTCTAAAGCACTCCCAACTTGCCATTTTGATGGAGAAATAAGAAATTTACCTCCAAATTACGCACCTTAACTGGAGCTCTGTAGACATCATACAACAAAGTTAAATGCCACATTATAAGGGTGAAAACCCATGCAAGAATATCCCCCACCCCGACGCAAGGTCTATGATGTGTGTGGGTTTTCATGCAAAATGAAATATATTATAGGAATGAATGGCCTTTTTGTGGAATTTATCGGGTATAAACTTGGAAAAGTCGCGGGAATACTGGACGAAGGCGGAAGGCCTCGTCCAGTATTCCCGCGACTTTTCCAAGTTTATATCCCCGATAAATTCCACAAAAAGGCCATTCATTCCTTATAATTCCAGCATTTGAAATAAATTCATCAAGAAAATGTGTTTATTTTCCGTTTTCTTAAGAATTATTTTAACTGCGCCTCACGGTTACGGAAAGTAGTTCGGCGTGGGAGTTTACTGGGATATAAATTTTGGACAGAGACTTGCTACGAGCCAATCAAATGTTTGGGAATTGTGTAAATATTTTTTGTGCTGGAATTATAAAGTATTTTGAGAGTGAGATATTCGCTTCAAATATTTCTTCCAGACAGAGGTTTACACATACAGTTCTGTGAACAGGTGGCGGAAATCATTTTATCACTGGAAATCTATGTATACATAAGTAAACTCCACATAGGAATCCTTACATATTCTGCCAGGTCATCAGGCTAGGTTTAGAGATTACATTTCCCTGTGTATACAGCCCTGTGCTGGAGATTGCCAGATAAACGTAGCAGTGAGGTGTGAAGTTTCACGATTGCACTGAGCAGATATTCCAACAGTGTACATCCTATCAGATTTGAAGGAGAGTGTGAGCATGTTGAAGAACCAGAGGGACGAGAGCTAGGCCCACTGGGGCGGGTTTCCTCCGTATCCACCTCCATTCTTTCTTCCCTTCTTCATGTTCTTAGGAGACGACATGCAAGGTCTTAGTTAACCCTTACAATGCTGAATTAATTCGTGTCGTCTGCTGAATATTTTTTATTTTCCATTTTTCTCATAAAACCATGTTTTTACTGAGAGAAAAGACAAAATATGAATTAACAGCAGACGGCTATTTTCGGTTCCCTCATTCTAAGGGTTAAATCCAAGCATTTACATGTATTTACCTCCATCCCAGGGTTAGGAAAGGGGTGTTGGGGCATGGTGCATGGTACAAAGAAGAGGAGTCTAGGTCCATTATTCAGGCTTGAGAATTTTTCTCTTTTTAGGCTGATTTCAGACTTTTTTTCATGAAGTGAAATTTCGAAATGTTTTCACATTTTGTCTGATCTACTCAAATATTATACATTTGCAAGGGGGTATCAGATGATTTCAGACTTTTTTTATTGCTGAAGGTGGCTTTCATTCCTGGTTCATTGCACTTAGTATGCACGGACAGGTGGAAGTAGGTATTTGACTATGAATGAATTACACAGCGTGTAATGTGCTATAAGCCAGGCTTATCTTTCCCTTTCATGCACTGTTACTTTAATATGTTCATGGCTCGGACTGGCGAAATTGGGCTTATGGTATTTGCGACCAGCGTAGATCCAGATCAGACTGCGCAGCTGCGCAGTCTGATCTGGGTCTACACTGCTCGTCGTTCAGTCATTGGAACACTCGGTCTTACTTCTAATAAACGATGCAGATAATTGTCAGGCCTCGTGAGTCTTCTAGCATATCAGGAGCCAGACTGGTCACAAATGTGATAAGCCCCATTGCTCCAGTTAGAGCCACACTTTTGATCCCCAAATAGAGAATGGTGGAATGGTTGTATTGATAGGCATTTTAGGATTTTTTTCCCGTTACAAAAGCAGCTTGTTTGGTTCATGAAGAATTCAATTCGATTTATTTGACTTACAATTTGTGAATTAATATTAAATTTTCATGCAGATTTAAGTAACTGTTGAAGTAAAAAAAAAATCAAATATATGCTATCATCGTAGACTGAAACAGTCAACAGAATACGATTATTATCAAAAGGTAATGGTATTTGTTAAGTAACATCTTTTCAGCGGCTGAGAAGAGACGTTGTGACATGTTCGACCAGCATACTAGGTTGGGGCTAGACTTTTCAAATTAGATAAAAACGAAAAAATGCAATACTGTTTTACATTTGCTCCAATATTTGTAATAACTTTTTTACATTTTTAGTAGCCACTGGTGGCCAACATGTCAATTTCTGAAATATTAGTAGCCAAATAATGGGTATATTAGTAGTCAATTGGCTGCTACTAGCGCTCACTTAGCGCTCACTTAGCCATAGTCCCAGATTAACCTGTGCATCTCCACATTCTGATTATGGGGGCTATAAGTCCCTAAGGACTTAGCCCCCTTCTTCCACTGACGCCTTTAAATGTTGTTTCTGTCTCGAAATAACACATTTTGATCAGCGGATTGAGCACAATATTGATCAGGATCTACACTGGTCGCACATGTCGTAACGGCCACTATATCAGGGAACACGTGTGTATAAGATATAGGGTATCAGCATACTGTATATCCAACATGCTGTGTACACACCAGTGCTGCATTCCTAGACGTGCAAGCTGCCTTCACAGTTATGCCATTGATGTTTTATGATTAACCCTTACAAGGCTATCTTTATTTTTTTTCCAGCTATCTTAATTTTGTTGTCGTCTGCTGTTTATGCCCCCCCCCCCCCGCCACCCGCCACCGAATGGTGAGGGGGGTATTAGTGTTACCGGCGTCCATATGTCCGTACGTCTCCTTGCTCGGATCTGCTTCACATTTCACATACGCATTGCTCCAATGGTCCTTTGCCACCCTGTGACACAAATCCACGTTCGTCCCGCCCCCGGGTCAAGGTCACAGACTTGGTGCGTTCGAAACCTTAACACTCGGATAAATGGCTTATAATCAAATATGCCTCGTTTTCTTTGGCTGCCAGCGGGGGTATTCGTGTGCCGACAGGCCACATTTCTAGTTATTTTCTGTTTTCCATTTTCATTCTTCGACAGCACTTTAGAATAATTTACAACATGCTTTGACAGCACTTGAATCATTTCCATTGGAAATGATTCTGAAGTGCTGTCAAACCATGTTTTTATTGAGAAATAACTTCAAATAAGGCAAGATATAAGGCAAGATATAAAAGCAGCAGCAGACGACAATTGTTGTCTGCTGTTGTTATTTTGTCTTTTTTCTCAATAAAAACATGGTTTGGCAGCACCTTTGAATCATTTCCATAAAGTATGTTTTTGATGATGAAAATGGAAAAGAAACAATAATCAGCAGACAACGAAATTTAATTCATCATTGTAAGCGTTAATTTCTGTATCTGTTTATAACGAGATACATTGCTGACACTGTCGTATAAACTATTAAATTATTGAATTAGACCAGCTGTCATCCCGGTATTTCATAATGGAGATATTTATTATGTGGCTGAATCATGGCAATTCCACACCGCCTCACAGTACCGACATGGAAGACACATCATGGCACCACATCAGGATATTCCGGTTTCATTATGGGAAAAATGATTCACTAATTTTATTATTACTGTATTTGCTTCTATGATTACATTGCTGTTGAATGAACATAAAACCCATTCAATCAATCAGTCAATCAATCAACCAACCAATCAATCAACCAATCAACAGTCCGGTCTAATTGTAGAAAACAAGATATTTTTGAAATACCATTTTACAATAACTACACACATGCTAATAATTACAATTTTATATTGTGGCCATTTATTTCCACTAGAGTCCATCAACAGTTTAACCCTTGGAATGCGGGAACCGAAAATAGTCGTCTTTGTCTTTTTTCTCAGTAAAAACATGGTTTGGCAGCATTTTAGAATCATTTCCATTGGAAATGATTCTAAAGTGCTGCCAAACCTAGTTTTTAATGAGAAAAATAAAAAATATTCAGCAGACACAAATTAATTCAGCATTATAAGGGTTAATTTACTACATCTTGTGTACATTCATCACGAACCTTGCCTGCTGGCTTTGTTGAAGAGAATTTATAACACAGAGCTGTTGCCATTTGTATCTCTGAATATTTCCACAGGCAGCCGGATCCAGAGATAGTTGCTTCATTTTGTGCTATACTTCATCAGAGCCCCAGATAAGCTGCATATTTGCTTAAATACCCAATTAAAATTGCCAAAAACCACTATTGAAATCAGAAGTAGCGAGTATCAAAAAGCAGTAGAAAATTTGTGTTACCTTTATCATGCTGCAGAAAACAATAAACAGACCATAAATCTTGCATATTTTTCTTATTTTCCATGAAAACACATCTTCCAGGTATTTCATTAGAATTGTCTTAAGCAAACTATTCGATAATTGCTGTCTGTTGATGTGTAAACAGTAGTGTGATTTTATTTTACCCAATTACAATTTTGAAATACCCAATTGCTTCAGAAATGAGGGAGTCCGACAAGGCTCAATTACTAATTCCTTATCTGGAGCCCTGCTTCATTTTACACCAAATAACTACATATATACATGCATATTGAGATTTTTTGAGAATCATCTCATTCGAGATGATTCTCAAAAAGTCTCAATTTGCATGCTTTAATAGGAAATAAATTACTGTAACGTGATAAATTACCCACTTATCATGAGCCTTGCTCCTTAGTGTTATATAGATTGATGGATATTTCTGGGTCTGGTCGCCCCTTGATTGAAATAACAGATGACATTCAACATGTGTTTGTACACCATCATCTATTCTGCTACTGCTAGCAATTATCTTGCTGATCCGGCTGTTTATTCTGATGTTAGCTCGAGTAAATGAATACCGTACTCGACCTGCCGAGAAAAATTTCTTCTTTTAGGAGAAATACTCTCGTCTAAATTAAAGGAGTCGGTGGAAAAATGAGTTAGCCCTCTTCTTCCACTGATCTGTTGAATTGGTAAACAATTTCATATATTCACCTTGGAATGTAGTTTTTTCGCGACATACGTTTAGGAAGTAGTTCACTTACAGGGCTCCAGATAAGGAATTAGTAATTCAGTATTGTCCGACTGCATCATTTCCGAAGCAATTGGGTATTTCAAAATTTTAATTGGGTAAAATATAATCACACTACTGTTTACACATCAGCAGACGGCAATTATTCAATAGTTTGCTTCTGAATGAAAACATGTCTTGGCATTTCATTAGAATTGTCTCCGAGGACATACCAAGATGTGTTTTCATGGAAAAATAAGAAAAATATGCTATATTTGTGGTCTGTTTATTATTTTCTGTACCATGATAAAGATACCACAAATTTGTCATTGCTTTTTGATACTCACTACTTCTGATTTCAATTGGGTTTTTGGCAAATTTAATTAGGTATTTAAGCAAATATGCACCTTATCTGGAGATATGCACTTACTTTTTATCACAAGTTTAAATTTGTTGGTCAAATTTCATCCACATTGCTGATAAATCAGACTTTAACCCTTTCCCTGATAGAGACGACTTTTGAAAGATGTCTTTTGAAAACATTATGGGAAAAGGAGAAATTGCTTGTAACAAGCAATTTCTCCTTTTCCCACAATGTTTTCTACTCTATCAGATAATTTAACCATCATTTGACCCAGCATTTCATTCTTTTATTCAGATGTTTTGGATTTGGATGAGTCGAAATATCGCAAAACAGGGAAAGGGTTAATGACAAATGAATCGGTCCTGATAATATGGTGGGACATCTGTTAACCAGACACTCTAGGTTCACAAGGTGACCAGGTTCATAAGGTTTCCACTTATACATGTATATATCTGGCATATATAGCAGGGCCTGAAAATAGCACCGGTCCGAGGTTCTGGACCTGCAAATTTTAATGTCGGACCTTTGTATTTTACAAGCAACAAGTCCGCCAGACCTGTGATAAAATTGCAATTGCGATCATCATTCAGTGGCGATGCTAAATCCACATAAAATAAATATTTGACCGAATTTCACGAAATAAAAAGAAGGCTCATTCTTAAATTTTCCTTTAATTTAATATTATCGAAAATAATATTGTTTTTGAATTGTTTATATGGCTGCAGCTTTCGTTAAACAGACTATAATTTCAGGCCCTGTATAGGAGCACTCCCAAGACTCAGGGATGTGTTGTGGCCTAGGGGTTAGAACACATGACTTCCAATACGGAGGTTGTGGGTTCAAACCTCGCTTATCAAAAATACATTCATAGTATTTACACGCCACTGGTCTGTCGGATGAGACTTTAAACTGTGGTCCCGTCTCTATATGACCTTAGCTGTTGCTGGGACGTTATGACTTTCCACTTCCACTTTTTCATTCGTAATCATGAACAGACATTCAATACTTCCACAGAGGTCTTCAATTGTTGCAAATGCAATACAACAAGCCAGTCTTTCCTGGATGATGGCCCAAATTAAGTCTACTTTGTAGGTCACATCTATTATTAGCGTTAATAAGTTTTTCTCTTTAATACTTTCTTGGACATCTTTCAAATTGTATGTCCCATTAAGTTTGTGGTTTTAAAATTTGTATTTACTTTCACATAAATAATTTCACATTCATAGGCAGTCTGCTGACCTAGATAGGACGAGAATGTCAATAAGTTAGAGCATAATAGAGCACAGTTTTCATATAACTTCTTTTGATGGAACCAGGGACACGTTTCACTAAACTTTAATTTGTATGACTAAAATGTTTGTAAGTGCAAAATTATGACAGTCTGTAAATATAACATAAACAATGTTTTCTTGTAAACAATTATTGGATTTACATTTATTGAGCATAGGCTGCTTATGCAGCATATGCTCAATAAATGTAAATCCATCAATTGGAATTTCCAGACGATCCGATATTTGCACTCACAAACATTTTAGTCGCACAAATGTTATTGAATCAGTGCCCAGTAGTCAAAGACATATTGGAAGGAAATAATTAGTTAATTATGCCTGCCATAACAAAAGGGGGCTTGTTGATCGGTATAGCGACGGGTTGTGGTCAAGGGGATAGAGCATTGGACTTCAATATCGGAGGTTGTGAGTTCAATGGAGGGATGGGTTGTGGCCTAGGGGTTAGAACACATGACTTACAACCCGGATGTTGTGGGGTCAAATCTCGCTTTCGGCATAAAAAAATGCTTTCATAGAATTTCCATCGTACTGATCTTTTGGATGAGGCTTAAATCCAAGGTTCGGCTCTGAATGACCTTGGCTGTAGCTGGGACACATTCACTTCCACTTTCAAGGTGTGTGATCGCGTGGTTTCCGAACGGCGTGACGTCATGTTTTGTAGATGCATTTACAGTAGATTTCCTTTGATATCTTTCTAATGGAATGACATATTTTTATGAAATATACGTGCGCTACATATCATCAGAATCCGTTTGTTAGGAAGATTTTAAAGAAAATCTACTGTAAAAATGACGTCACAGATTACGTCACATCGGAAAATCGGGTTCAGAAACCACGTGATCCCACACCTTGACTTTCAAATCGGTATTAAGCTGTATGTATCGGTATATGCCTGTTGTTCAGCAGCTATGCTGGTCAAAAAACTTTATACGCCCTTCTTGTCGAGGCGAGTAACAAACAAGATCGAGGTCTATCTATGAGGAGAATAACGTAAAAATGTACAATGTATGTGTTGTGTTTGAACACTTTCAGCACCACTGGCCAGTACAGTGGTATTGGCAAACAGTGTAGATCCAGGTGAGCCGGCTCGTGACGAGCCGGCTCATCAGGATCTGCACTGTTTGCAAGTAATTTTCATATTTTTTAGAACAAAAATGGACTAGTTTGAAAATGATTTTGTGACAGTTGAAATGGTTGCAAAATTAACATATCAAAATCCATTCCAGTTACTTAGGGGTGAAAGGGTTAAACTGTGGCAATGAGATAGTGTAAATGGTGGTCGCAACGACTATATTTCCCATCAGAACCTGGTGCACACGTCATCAGTTTGAAATGAGACGAGCCATATGATTTCGTACCTACCGTAAGAAGACGAAAAATATTTGCAAAATTTACGATATTTTCCGTAAATGACGTCGAAAGTTGACAAAATCTTCAGAGCAAATGCGGAATATCCGCATTTTCTCTGAACATTCTGCCAACTTTCAACATTATTTACAGAAAATATCACAGTGTTTCTGTTAATATTTTTCATGAAAAATCTTCAAAGGTACAAAACCACATGGCTTGTCTTGAATGTTGTAATGGGAATAAGCATTCATATTCCCAGCATGCCGCCAATATTCACTCTGTTGTCGACTCCATGTGTCAGAATTCTTTACATGCCAGGCTGTTGAAATATATCATGCATATGGTATGCAGACAAATAACAACCATTGATGTGCATTGTATTGAAGGACAAGTATTGGTGGGCGAGGCTGAATGGGTCATTTAACAATTTTATCCTGTTACATTTGTGATACGTATTTATCCAAATGTTGCTGTAGAATGGAAGGATACACATATTTTAGCGATGAATCCATCCTTCATGGTGAACTTAACCCTTTCCCTGATAGAAACGACTTTTCACGCCTCTGCAGAAGATGTCTTTTGAAAACATTGTGGGAAAAGGAGAAATTGCTTGTAACAAGCAATTTCTCCTTTTCCCACAATGTTTTCTACTCTATCAGATAATTTAACCATCATTTGACCCAGCATTTCATTCTTTTATTCAGATGTTTTGGATTTGGAAGAGTCGAAATATCGCAAAACAGGGAAAGGGTTAACTCTTTGCATGCTGGGAAATTTTTGGGCTATAAATAGTTCAAAAATAGCATACCTAGATCCATCCCCTTGAAATGAGACTGAAATACGCGTTGAAAGATCTTAATTTAAATAGATGAGTGATGCGTCGGTATGATATTTATTAAACACGTTTACTGATATCATGAAACGAGGCTATGCTTATGAAATCAGTTTAAATACATTAAATCAACGTCAATGTTAGATTGCATAAGCAAACCATCATACATTGAAGCTGTACTGATCACTGTACATCTTTTCTGTACTGGTCTCATTGACATATTTATTACCATACATTAGTGTATTATCATTGTTAACCCATTTCAGGACATGATAATTTTTGGTGAAAAAATGTCATTATTTTGTTTATTTCTCTGTAAAGGTATATGTTGTTACCATTCATTTGAGTGGGTGGTTGGTCGGGCGAACATGAAGGCGTAAATTAACGGTAGGGGTTCCTCCTTATAGGAATCACGATTTGCCTTGTTTGGACCTCCGGTATGTTTTTATCTTTGGCTCTAATTGTTACCGGTGAGTTGAATTGGGTAATTGCCCATTATAAAAGTAGTAAGATTATTACTGATCCTACTGCTTTTGGGAGGGGGCCAAGTGATTCTGGTGTGGCGAGGACCTGGCATCAGATCAGGATTATTCTGATTTCAGGGCTGAATATATATATTTTTATTGTAAATATTCAGTTCTGATTATGGAAATTTTCCCCCATTTGTACATATGTACTTGAACATGTACATGTACTTGTACAGGTAATATATGGGATTTAGTACTAAACCCATTGACCCGGCCTTAAATGACCTTAGCTGTTGATAGGCCGTTAAACCCCAAACAAACAAACAAACAAACAAACAAACACTCATTTGAACAGTCCCGTTGAGACGGTTCAAATGAGTGGTAACAACATATACTTTCGAGATGAAATAAATAAAATAGGATTTTTTCCCCTAAACTTTATAATTGTATCCCGTCTTTAATGGGTTAATTAATACACTCTATTTTTACACTGTAAACAAATAATGTTATGCATTAAACACCAATTAACCCACTAATCCATCTATTTCAGGTGATATTCCGTGTTTTGCCACCATTCATACGAATCAAGGACCCCTATAGCCAGGAAGTCCAGGATCTCCTTAAACTCACCAATCTCAGGGTTATATTCACAGAACTGCACACATTAGGTAAGTTGGTCGCACATGGAAACACATACATTGAGATTAATCATACTCCTATTACTTTTAGGGGAAGGGGCCAAGTGACTTTGGTGTGGTAAGGACCTGGTACCAGCTCAGGTTATTCTAATTTCAGGGTTGAATATATATTTTCCGATGTAAATATTCCGTTCTGATTTTGGGGTTTTCCCCAAATTCAAATTCAACAGGTTGAATACGTGATCAAACCTGTTGGCCCGGCCTTAAATGACCTTAGCTGTTGATAGGCCATTAAACACCAACAAACAAATAAACATACATTGAGATTACCTGGCTAGTGTCTTTTGATAGGTGTTCAGGGCTCCAGATAAACTGCGCATTTGCGTAAATACCCAATTAAAATTGCCAAAAACCCAATTGAAATCAGAAGTAGCGAGTATCAAAAAGCAATAACAATTTTGTGGTACCTTTATCGTGCTGCAGCAAACATTAAACAGACCACAAATATAGTATCTTTTTCTTATTTTCCATCAAAACACATCTTGATATTTCATTAGAATTGTCTCCAAGGAGACAATTCTAATGAAATGCCAATATATGTTTTCATTTCGAAGCAAACTATTAAATAATTGATGTATGTTGATGTGTAAACTGTAGTGTAATTTTATTTCACCCAATTTAAATTTTGAAATACCCAATTGCTTCAGAAATGATGGAGTGAAAATACTCAATTACTAATTCCTTACCTGGAGCCCTACGTTTTTCAGGTAAGGCTGGGAAATGTACAGGAATTCTGAGTCTCATCGTGGAATTCCCACCATTTCCGAACTGAGGGAAATGTACAGGAATTCTGAGTCTCATCGTGGAATTCCCACCATTTCCGAACTGAGATGATAATTTTGATATCAAAAGATAGCCAATGCAATACAGTATGGGATTGTTTTGGTTTTGCTTAATGGTACCCATTAGTTGTGAGGTAAATCTTATTTTTTGGAACTGCGTTGTCTTAACGATGACCTTGTTCCAGCAGTTAACACTACGAGTCCGACAATAGAAAATTACATGTATTAGCATTACTTCTGTAGTTAGTCTGAACATTCTGTACCAAAATTTCATGGCTTCCAAATGCCAAATACATTTATGCCAAATACATTTATCCAAAATTATCTTGTTTCTCAGAATGTTCAAACTAACTAACTACAGGCAGCAGTAGCTCAGGTTCCATTCCTGGAAACACGATGAGTCTCACTTGCCGACGGTGAGTTGTAGAGCAGGTATATACCTACTTCGTTCTGAGTGGAATGCCACGTTTATGTCAGTTGATTTAGTGCAGAGCGACGAACTGGGTCAGTGTTTAATGAAGTAACGGTGTCTGTGTGAATTTTCGGTAGTTCAGCTTGCCATATGCCATAGATCACGGCATTACCACTAGACTGGCTATCAGGCTTATTGCTGAATGGACAGTCAGCAGACTGGTACTACAGTGGAACATCTCCAAACTGGACACCCTGGGAGGTCCCCAGGGTGTCCAGTTTGGAGATGTTCCACTGTAAATCGGACATGTGAGCACTTCATGACACTTTATAAAGTCTTGCAATCATGAAAAGGCATTGTAATCAGAGATACATAACAGCGAAACACATCTAAGGTAAACATCTATATTTTCCCGAGTGTCTGGTTTAGAGGGGTTCCACTGTGGATACAAACCATAGCATCCACATTATGTTACTGACCACTTTAGCATCATGGGATCAGTGAGTTGCAGAATCACGAGTGGAGGAGGGGACAGTTACGTGTATCTCGATCGTGAATCCATCCTCACCAGGATTTAAACCCACCTATGTATACCTCCGTGGCAGGGTTGGCAATTTCCCGGGAAATAAGAGTATTTCCCAGGACGGCGGGAAATACCGGGAAATACTGGGAAATACCGGGAAATATGAATCTTGATGGTCTTTTTCATTCCAAAATGTCAAGATGAGTCTCTATATTCCCCTATATCTACTATGGTTTATATCTGTGTAGACTGATTGATAAGCATACAGGTAAAACATTCTGCAATAAAAAAAGAAATAATAAGTTTATTTAGAGAAAAAAAACATTATTATTTTCTAGACAATTTTCTTCCCTATTTACAAGTCTATGTAGTATTTGCCAACTGTCTATTTTATTGTATATGAGAACATCCCTCATTACTATAGTAACCTGCCACTAATAAAAGCTGCTTTTGACCATATACAGACCACCTGGGTTCTTATTATACAGTATGACACAAAAGGTGTGAGAGAAGGCTGACAATTAACAGCCTGTTGTCATAGTCTGATATGGTTTATTAAAGTATATTAAAGTCTCATCAATGTACATGCAAATAAGTAGACATTAGTAGGCTTTTGGCTAATTTTAACGATTTTAGGTACTGTATCTCATACGTACCATAGTCTTCACGTTAAATAAATGTCATAATAATAATGCAAATAAGTAATACAAATGCAAAGCATAAAACAACAGTACATTGTCAGTCATATAAGACTTATAAGAGACTATGTGTAAGTAATTTAAAAAAAAATAATACAACCAAAATATAAATGACATGGTTGCCAAATATTCCACCTGATGAGTACCCCTAGTTGGGAATGAAACAGATCTATACATTGTAATTAACCCCTATATCTAATTAGTAAGTTGTTGATTGTTTAATTAACTATTACTGAGCTTAAAACTTAATTTAAATAACTTTAATTATCAAATAATAACATCAAAATTCATATTTCCCGGTATTTCCAGGTATTTCCCACTTTGGGGAGTATTTCCCGGGACGGGAAATACCGGTATTTCCCGCCGGGAATTCCCGCCCCCGGTATTTCCCGGCCAACCCTGCTCCGTGGTGAATCCATCCTCAACAGGATTTAGACCCACCTATGTATACCTCCATGTTGAATCCATCCTCAACAGGATTTAAACCCACCTATGTATACCTCCGTGGTGAATCCATCCTCAACAGGGTTACAGCACACTTGTGAATCCATCTTCACTACGATGTTATAATGCCTTAATGGTGAATCCATTCTCACCAGGATTCACACCTCAATGGTGAATCCATCCTCACCAGGATTCACACCTATTTGTGAATCCGTCTTTATCAGGATTCACACCTCATTTGTGAATCCGTCTTTACCAGGATTCACACCTCATTTGTGTATCCATCTTTACCAGGATTCACAAATGAGATCCATCTTTACAAGGATTCACACCTCATTTGTGAATCCATCTTTACCAGGATTCACACCTCATTTGTGTAACCATCTTTACCAGGATTCACAAATGAGATCCATCTTTACCATGAGATCCATCTTTACCAGGATTCACACCTCATTTGTGAATCCATCTTTACCAGGATTCACACCTCATTTGTAAATCCATCTTTACCAGGATTCACACCTCATTTGTGAAACCATCTTTACCAGGATTCACACATCAATTGTGAATGCATTTTTACCATTCATTTCTATGATTGTATGAACAGACACAACCAATAATTACTGGTTGTAAATGTCTTGTTTCATTCTATTTAACTGATGACCCATGTATCGTGTGTTAGTCTACTACGTTGATCTTTCATTCTTTCTGTCCATGCAGGTGATACAGTTTTTGATAGTCGAGAAGATATCAAGGAGAAATATTACTACGCAATGTACGACATGACTGTGCGAGGCAGCTGCTCCTGTTACGGCCACGCGTCCCGCTGTGTACCCGTGTCGGGATATGACACAAACAACCCCAGTATGGTACGTGTCACCGTTACGATGTCACAGAAGTTCGCAGAAAACTTATCATTCGCAAATTTAGACCTTTCAGCCTTCCATAGACTTGCAAATGATTTACAACATTGTCTGACAGTGTCCGTGTTGCAGTTGCAGTGCAACCCTCGATCAATAAATCAATCAGTCGATGAAGGAATCAACCAATTAAATAAAAATATGTGAACTTTAGATTTATTAGAGCATTCTCGGCGGTATCGTACAGGTTTCGCCCTGTCTGTCCGTCCGTTTATTTATTTGGAAGTTTTTGTAAAGAGTTTCTCAAATCCCCTATTGGGGCCCTAAGTGCGTCGACGGACCACATTTTCTAGTTTGTGTACTGGCATCAGTGGATGAATTAGTTTTCAAAAATATCTGACCTGCCACATTTGCGGCTTTGACTAGAAAAATGGGGCTTATGGATGCTGTGACCAGTGTAGACCCAGACCAGCCTGTGCATCCGCGCAGTCTGATCAGGGTCTGCACTGTTCACTATTTTATTAGTGAAACAACCGTCATGCATCTTATTCTCGCAATCAGTATAGATCCATATACACGTATATGAATGTGCTAGCAGGTACTATGGTATTTGCTTTGCTTTGGAAGGCTCTTAACCCCTTGAACCCAAAAGCCCACTATAACGGTTTTTGCAAACTGTGTAGATCCAGATGAGCCGGCTCATAACGAGCCATCTCATCAAGATCTGCACTTTTTGAAACTGATTTTCATATTTTTGAGAACAAAAAATGCCCCCTATTTATACGCCCGTTTGAAAAAAATGGGACGTATTGTGTATTCACCTTGTGCGGCGGGCGGGCGCAGCTTGTCCACGCAATAACATGAGTTCTACTTCACGGATTGTAACCAAATTCGGTATACATGTTTGGATTGGTTGCGAAATTAACACATCAAATCCATTCCAGTAACTTACAGGTGAAAGTGTTAAACAAATGGGAACTAGCTACAAATGCCATAAGCTCCATTTCTCCACTTGCACAATGAGTTTCATCTTGCATTCCTCTTGGCTGTGTACCTGCAGTTGCAGTGTGTCTGGTATTTACTCGGCTCCCCGATATCTGCATATGTTCCAACAGACGCGGTGTGTATGTTGTCTACCAATTCAAGTATGCAGTATTGTACTATGTTTATTCTGTAGAACGAAATTGAATATGTTGTTTTCACAATCCCGTCTGTCTGCCCATGACGTGTGTATAGACGGTGCAACCTCAACAACAGCTACTTATAGGTAGACAAGCATGGCGGATCGTAGCTAGTTATTTCCCTTTGCAAATCTATTTATAGAGATTCGGTCCTATGCTGTATTTCAGGATTTCTTTCGTACTGAATATCACAAAAATTGAGTTTTGCGAACAGAGTAGACCCAGATCAGACTGCACATATGTGCAGTCTGATCTGGGTCTGCACTGAACGCATTAACATTAATAAGTGTGAAAATACGAATCTGGCAAATAGTGCAGCCCCGGATCAGATTGTGCAGATATGTAGGATGATCTGGAGATCACTATAATTACTCCGTTTCATAACAAATCATGAACCATTCGGCCATCTTCCAAGCAATAAGGCCCTAAACTATATAATTGTGTACTTTATGGCCTTATTGCTTATAAAAAGAGCGAATATATAGAGAATAGTAGGTTAGTGCTGTGAATGGAAAACATATCTGGCAAGCCTTAGGAAACGGGATGGGCGAGGCTCTGCCGAGCACATCCCATTTGCGTGCTGCGCCAGATATTTTTTCCCATTCACGGCACTAACCTACTATTCTATTATCCCGTCAACACCTTCAAATGGCTTTAAAATGCAAAAAAATAACCCCAGCCACCGCCCATATTCATACGCAGTGATTAGGTCGTATTGACAGGATATCAAAAAAGTTTCACGGCACATACGCACTGTGTTCACGGGATAAAGCATGATTTGTTGTGAAAAGGAGTCAATGTAGTGATTTCGACTAGTGTTGATCCAAATCATCCTACCAATCTACTGCAATCTGATCTGGGAATACATTATTTGCCAGATTTATATTTTCACACTTATTAATGTTATTGCAATCAGTGTAGACTCAGATCAGACTGCACAAATGTGCAGTCCGATCTGGGTCTACTCTGTTTTCAAAAATCAATTTGCGTGCTATTAAGTAAGAAATAAACGCTGAAATACAGCATAGGAATGAATCTATATAAATAGATTTGCAAAGGGAAGTAACTAGCAATGATCCCTCATTGTATAACTACTGATGTATGCAGGTGAACGGCCAGTGCGAGTGTACCCACCACACGAAGGGCCTCAACTGTGAAATGTGTGACGACTTCTACAACGATCACCCGTGGCGGCCAGCCAGGACCACCGACACAAATGCCTGTAAAGGTATGAACACAAATGAGACGAGCCACGTGAGTTTGTACCAAAGAAGATGTGCGATATTTCAAGACAAATATTTACGTTTCCGATATTTTCCGTAGACGACGTCGAACGTTGACGAAATCTTCAGAGCAAAGGCGGAATAGAATTGTGAATTTGCTATGAACATTTTGTCAACTATCGACATCATTTGCAGAAAACTTGTTTTGTGTACCACTCAGTGCAAAATGTCAATATTGACAATTTCATTTCCGTAACCCAATGGCTTCGGCTCGGAAGCGAGTCAATAAACTCCGGCTATCGGAATTCATCGGCCGCGAATCGGGGAGTTGACCCGAGCGTCTATCAGAAAATCGATCGGGCTTTGAAACACGCACCTGCAGTTTGTTTATCAACAAATATTGATATTTTCATCGACGACAAACTCATTTTTGTACCAAAATGAATGCAAACAGTTTCAAAGTGTGTGTAAATAGAAACCTGTTGGATTTATGTGTGGGAAAACCCAATAGGAGGCCAAATTCGGCAACTTGAGCCGTATAGGGGCTTTAATATGATATTTATTAAATGTGGCTGTGAAATGGGGCTTACGGCTTATATGCGACCAGTGTAGATCCAGATCAGCCTGTGCGTCCGCACAGTCTGATCAGGATCTGCACTGTTCGTCATTCCGTCAATGAAACGCCCGTCATGCGGCTAACAACAAAATTTGTATGTCATTATCAGGCTACAGGAGTGTGTTATGTGATTGATCAGGAGCTACAATGGTAAACAATCCCACAAGCCCCATTTCTCCAGTCACAACCACAGACAAGTTTAACGATTTTATAAGAAACGAGACTATGCTGAGTTTCTTATGAAATCAGTAAACAAGTTTAATAAAAATTATATTAGATTATTGTGAATGGTAGATCCTATTTATTGCATAAGTACAGTATCATCCATTAAGCTGTACTGATCACATAATGTGTTTTATGTAGCGATTTATGTATCAGTAGCGCTATAAAAAGGGGTTTCCAGTTACCTTGTTATTGCAATAAACCAGCAAAACCATGCAAACCTTGAATGAGACCTGGTTGGTACGTGGGGGCATGTAATGGGTAATTTAACGTCTTACATCACTAAACTTCGTACAACTAAAATCTTTGTAAGTGCAAATTTAGGATCGTCTGGAAATTTCAATTGATTGATTTACATTTATTGATCATAGGCTGCATGTGCAGCCTATGCTCAATAAATGTAAATTCAATAATTGTTTACAAGAAAACAGTGTTAATGTGAAATTTACAGACGATCCTAATTTTACATTTACGAACATTTTAGTCGTACAAAGTTTTAGTGAAACGGGCCCCATGATTCATCCTTGCCGGACGATTGGGTTCATACTTTCCGGAACCCACTATACCGGATTTGGCCCTCATGTACATTTTTGGCTTTCTTGTATGTGAGAGTTGAGTCGGGCTATGCCCCATATATAAAAGTAAGATTAGCGCTAATCCTATTACTTTTAGGGGATGGGATAAATGATGCTGGTGTGGCGAGGGCCTGGCACCAGATCAGGTTGTTCTAATTTCAGGACTGAATATATATTTTGATTGTAAATATTGAGTTCTGAAGTTGGGATTTACCCCCCTTGGACAGGTGGATATGGGACTCGACCCCATTGACCCGTCTGCGTGTAGACTCCCTGAGGCTTGTACCTCTATGTCAGAAAAGCGGACGTTAAACCCTATTCACTCACTCACTCACTCATCCTTGCCGGAATCCTGACTGGAGACCTGGTTTGACCCTCGTGTACGTCTTTGGTTTTCTTGTATGTGAGAGTTGAATCTGGTGATACCTCTTATGTGAGTAATATGATTATTCATAATTGTACTACTTTTAGGGGAAGGGCTGGCTTTGGTTATGGCCCTGGCACCAGGTCAGGTTATTCTAATTTCAGGGCGCCCCGTGCAGGCACCGGGGCGGGATCAACTGATCCTGAGAATAGTGCTGCAGTAGCCATTGCTTGTCGTATAAGGCGACTAAACTGGCTTAACGATTGGGTTCATACTTTCCGGAACCCACTATACCGGATTTGGCCCTCATGTACATTTTTGGCTTTCTTGTATGTGAGAGTTGAGTCGGGCTATGCCCCATATATAAAAGTAAGATTAGCGCTAATCCTATCACTTTTAGGGGATGGGATAAATGATGCTGGTGTGGCGAGGGCCTGGCACCAGATCAGGTTGTTCTAATTTCAGGACTGAATATATATTTTGATTGTAAATATTGAGTTCTGAAGTTGGGATTTACCCCCCTCGGACAGGTGGATACGGGACTCGACCCTGTTGACCCGTCTGCGTGTAGACTCCCTGAGGCTTGTACCTCTATGTCAGAAAAGCGGACGTTAAACCCTATTCACTCACTCACTCACTCTAATTTCAGGGCGAAATATATTTTTTCTCGATGTAAATATTCCGTTCGGATTTTCGGATTTCCCCCCTAATGCAGCAGGTTTGCCCGGGCTTACATGACCTTAGCTGTTGATAGGCCGTTAAACACCATTAAACAAACTTGCCTGATAAACTAGATATCAAAAGACCTGGGGGCCGCCGTTTCACTTAACTTCGTACGATTAAAATCGTCTGGAAAGTTCAATTGATGGATTGACATTTCAGGGCTGAATATATATTTTTTCCGATGTAAATATTCCGTTCTGATTTTGTGATTTTCCCTCTCAATGCAGCAGGTTGAATACATGATTGAAACTGTTGGCCCCGCCTTAAATGACCTTAGCTGTTGATAGGCCGTTGAACACCAACAAACAAACAAAGATAAATGAGACAGCCATTGTTGTGGCAAATCAGATATGTATATGTGCTTCCCAGAATAAATTGAGTCTGAACATTTAGGGTTTTTACGTTAACCCTTTCAACAGCACAGGCCTGTATAGTGGTATTGGCAAACAGTGTAGATCCAGATGAGCCGGCTCGTGACGAGCCGTCTCATCAGGATCTGCACTTTTTGCAATAATTGTTATATTTTTGAGAGCAAAAAGCCCCCCTGTTCATCAATGGACTAGTCTGAAAATCATTTTGTGATGATTGAATTAGTTGCAAAATTAACATATCAAAATCCATTCCAGTTACTTAGGGGTGAAAGGGTTAAGTCACTAACTATCGGTCATTGTCATGATATACTTGTACAGAATGCGAGTGTTACAACCACGCTACCACGTGCCACTTCGACCCTGGCGTGTACGAGCTCACCCAGCGTCAGAGTGGTGGTATCTGTGACGACTGTCTACACAACACGATGGGCCGCAACTGCCAGGAGTGTCGCCCCTTCTTCTTTCAGGACCCAAACAAGGAACTGAGGAGCCCAGATATATGTCAACGTAAGGACTCGGCTTGTCATTTATGAGACACGTCATGCGATTGTGTACCTTTGGACATCTGCGTAATTTCAGGAAATACAAAACATATTGTAAGTTTTGTATTAAAGCGTATTTAATGAAATTACGCAGATGTCTGAAGGTACAAAATCACATCGCGTGTCCTTATGACGTTCTGGTCACATGCTTGGTTTGAATACCAAAATCAGAAAGTTTTATTGGTTGAGGCTGAGCTGTTCTCAGTCTCGATCAATGAAACTGCTTGATTTTAAGTAGGAATTTGGAGGCTGAGGAGCCCAGATATGTCAACGTAAGTACCTGGCACCAGATCAGGTTATTCTTATTTTATGACTGAATTTGTTTTTTCTGTAAGTATTACGTTCTGATTTTGGAATTTTCCCCACATCTGAGAGTGAATTATGGGATAATGTAAAGTACAGAGCCACATGGTTGACTTTTGTTCAGATGTCAATTTAAGTACAGGACTTGTGGTTTATAGAGAATATTAGTATAGTGTCATGAACGTGAATAAATATCTGTCGAGGCTGAGAAATCAGGATGGGCGAGGCTTGCCGAGCACATCCTGATTTCGAGCCGAGTCAGATATTTATTCACGTTCATGACACTATATAATATTCTATTTATAGAGATTAGTATATGTCATGAACGTGAATAAATATCTGTCGAGGCTGAGAAATCAGGATGTGCTCGGCAAGCCTCGCCCATCCTGATTTCTCAGCTCGACAGATATTTATTCACGTTCATGACACTATAATAATATTCTATTTATCCCGTTAACCACATCAAAGTTGTTCAAATGTCTCTAAAAATGCATTTGTGGCGTCATAAGTTTGTCTTCTGAAGCGACAAGATTATCGTGTTACGTCATTCACATAATGACGTAACGTCATACATAATGACGTATCTACTAGACGTGAACGAGAAAAAATACACGTACCTGCTTTTCACGTCTAGTAGCGACATAGTTGACGGGATAAATCACGTTCTGAGCATGTGCTAAGTGTTCAAACTCGAAATTCAAGAAGTTTGTTCAATAAGGAACTGTGAAGCCCAGATATATGTTGATGTAAGAACACGGCCCTTGCTTTATAACCTTCTGAGAATGGTGTCCGGTTTAAATAGATTACACTGTAAACTATAAATTCAATCTCGTGTTTCTTCTATTGTTTGGCAGTGAACAACAATCCGCTGTTGCACTTAAATGATTTTGGGATTTTGCCCTTTTGAAACAATGTCTTAAATGTATGTGAAAATTACATATTTAAAATGCAAATATGGAAGGGGGCCTACTATTAGAGAGAGGGCTACTATTAGAATAAATACGGTACATGTCTTCATGTGGTGTCCGGTTTCTATTGTTTGGTAGTGTACAACTTTGTGCTATTACACGTAAATTATAGTGGAACCTCACTGAACCGGATACCCTTGGGACCTCCCAGGGTGTCCGGTTTAGAGAGTTTCCATGTACAACCTAATTCTTAACCTCCTCCATTGGTTCCCAGCGTGCGACTGTGATCCGTCCGGTTCCCAGTACGAGGGTGAGTGCGAGAACCGGAACGACCCAGAGGAAAGCCTGGAGGCGGGGCGGTGTATATGTAAGACGTACGTTACCGGGCGTCGCTGCGACCGTTGTCAGGAGGGTTACTGGAACCTCCAGGATGGTGATCTAGACGGCTGTGAATGTGAGTAAATTAATATACAGTAGAACCCCTCTAAACCGGTCAAAGATAAAAGATAGTTCATCTTAATTGCAATCGGGTTCATTGCATTTATCTCCGCTGAGTATGTCTGTTCGTGATCGCAAAGCACCCACGCGTGTCTTGGAGTAGTTGTCTGTCTGTTTTACAGTTGAACCTCTCTAAACCGGACACCCAGGGTGTCCGGTTTAGAGAGGTTCTACTGTACCTGGGTCTGTTCTACGTGTAAATTTTTCAAAATAATCAACACGTTTCCTGTCCCGATTTGTTTTACTTGATGAAATTTTGTTAAACATTGATTGTACTGTGACAAAAAAATGAGTGACTACCAGGCACGAAAATCAAACCATTTTGGAAACTGCCACAGTTTCGTGGCTAGATAACTGGGAAAACAAAATGTTTACCCACCCACCTACTGTCTTACAATACATGTCTATACACAATGCTCCAGATAAGGAATTAGTAATTGAGTATTTTCACTTCATCATTTCTGAAGCAATTGGGTATTTCAAAATTTTAATTCGGTAAAATAAAATCACACTACTGTTTACACATCACCAGACAGCAATTATTGAAATGAAAACATGTCTTGGCATTTCATTAGAATTGTCTCCTTGGAAAATAAGAAAAAATATGCTATATTTGTAGTCTGTTTATTGTTTTCTGCAGCATGATAAAGGTACCACAAAATTGTTATTGCTTTTTGATACTCGCTACTTCTGATTTCAATTGTGTTTTTGGCATTTTTAATTGGGTATTTAAGCAAATACGCAGCTTATCTGGATCTCTACATGTATTGTACTGTATGACAACAGTGGGAGGGGTCATGTGATAGTAGTTTTAATGGCAGTACTTTTTAACGTGTCCAATTTGTGTTCGCAGCGTGCACCTGTGATGCTAGGGGAACCCTAGAGAACTTTGGTTGTGATCAGTACACGGGTCACTGCACGTGCAAGCGGTACGTGACCGGGCGCAACTGTGACCAGTGCTATGTAAGTTTTAGCTGCTTTATATGGACATTTATCAGGTAACATGCCCTGTATTGATTGAATACGTTCTGACTGATAACATATTGTTGTATCAGGCATGGACATGTTACAAACATCCGGGTTACAACGAAGTGAAAACTGACGCAATGTTAACAAGTCTGCATTCTGTCCATAGATAGCGACGTCATCTGTGGTTTTTGAGTGTAAAACGTTAACTGATAAATAGAATACCAGACTACTATCTTTTGATATCAAGTTTATAAGGCTCGACTTGGAAACGGTAGGAGTTCCTAGGAAAGCCTCGGAATTCCTACTCGTTTCCTAGCCTTGCCTGATAAACTTGATACCAAAATACGCTAGCCTGGTATTCTCTATTGTTACATGACTGTTGTTGTTCGACACCACTCACAGCCATGTTCAAACGTACAGCGCATGTTGTTTGACCATGGCTGTAGACAATGTTCATTCTGGGGCCAAGCCAACACCTACGTAATGCATGTGTCTCCTGACGTTACTAGGATGCGCTATTACGTCACCAGTAGCCTATTTCATCAACATTGCAAAGTATACTTTAGTAGCAAAGTATACTTTGAGGGAGACATTTTCAATTTTATGATAAATTTATTAATTTTTATTTTACTGAATTTATTACATTATCAAAGCCAATTTGGCTGTGATAATGTAATAAATTCAGTATAATAATTCTGCATACTTTTAATCATGAAATATATGCATTTGTTAGTTCTATATGAAATAATGCATTTCAGGAAAAAATAATGTTTACTCCCTCAAAGTATACTTTGCTAGTAAAGTATACTTTGCAATGTTGATGAAATAGGCTACAGACCAGTTCACAACGGTCTCGCTAAATTTTGAAATTGGCGCAGCTGCATCACGCGACGCGTACTGCGGCCCCGGAATATGTATGTGTAAATTACAGCTGTTTGATTGAAACAGGTTATCAAAGTACCGAAAGTACTGCATATATGCTCAAATTACGTGATATTTCCAACGGAAATGTAACAATAACGTTCGACAATGTCCAGCTGTGGGTAAACGTTTGCCGTGGCACTCGGGAACTGTTTGAACCCACGACATTCGGCCTTGAGGTTCAAACAGTTCCCTTGTGCCACGGCAAACATTTACCCACAGCCGGACATTGTCGAACGTCATATTAAATGTAAAATGCTTAATAAATGTAAATCCAATAATTGTTTACAAGAAAACATTGTTAATGTGAAATTTACAGACTATCATAATTTTCCACTTACAAACATTTTAGTCGTACGAAGTTTAGTGAAACGCACCCCTGGCTCGCCATCCTCTTTGTATTACAATGGAGGATTGCAAATTATGATGATGTTTAGGTAATGTAGCCTTCTGACACACAGGTCTCCAGATGAGGAATTAGTAATTGAGTATTGTTATTTCATCATTTCTGAAGCAATTGGGTATTTCAAAATTTTAATTGGGTAAAATTAGGTCTCACTACTGTTTACACATCAACAGACAGCAATTATTGAATAGTTTGCTTCGAAATGAAAACCTATCTTGGCCAAGGAGACAATTCTAATGAAATACCAAGATGTGTTTTCATGGGAAAATAAGAAAAATATGCTATATTGTGGTCTGTTTATTGTTTTCTGCAGCATGATAAAGGTACCACAATTGTTCTCATTGCTTTTTGATACTCACTACTTCCGATTTCAATTGGGTTTTTGGCAATTTTAATTGGGTATTTACGCAAATTCACAGCTTATCTGGAGCACAGAACACAACTATATTGTATAAATGGATTGGTCGGAAAATTAACATATCACACTCCATTCGGGTTCTTTCTTATTGAAATTGTTAATATCTATTTTGCAGCCTGGTTTCTGGGGTATGGGTGACGACCTGTATGGTTGCCGACCATGTGACTGCGATGTGGGCGGGGCTAAGGGAGATGAGTGCGACGTGATCACGGGACAGTGCAGCTGTAAGCCGTTCATCCAGGGGAGACAATGTCACAAAGTGCAGGCAGGATATTTCTTCACGCGACTCGACTACTACACTTACGAGGCGGAGTTTTCCGAGGGATTCGGGGTATGTTGATGTAACACTTTCACTCCCATAGTCTATAAATGCATTCAATGCTTGTTTAATTTCTCATAACTAATTAATTAGGGGGTGGCAGGTGGGAGTATGCGATGAGTAATTTAACGATGGGGGGGGGGGGGGGGGTGGTTTATCCTTACCGAAATTCCGAGTGGAGACCAGTAGCCGATTTCATCAAAATTGCAAAGTATACTTTACTAGCAAAGTATACTTTGAGGGAGTAATCATTTATTTTTCCTGAAATGCATTATTTCATATAGAACTAACAAATGCATATATTTCATGATTAAAAGTATGCAGAATTATTATACTGAATTTATTACATTATCACAGCCAAATTGGCTGTGATAATGTAATAAATTCAGTATAATAAAAATTAATAAATTTATCATGAAATTGAAAATTTCTCCCTCAAAGTATACTTTGCTACTAAAGTATACTTTGCAATGTTGATGAAATAGGCTACAGGTTTGGCCCTCACAAATGTCTTGGGCATTTTGTATGTGACAGTTGAATCTGGTTATACCCCTTACGTGAATATTACAATGTTTTGTAATCCTATTTTAGGGGAAGGGGCCAAGTGACTTTGGTGTGGTATGGACCTGGCACCAGGTCAGGTTATTCTAATTTCAGGGCTGAATATATTTTTCTCAATGTAAATATTCCGTTCTGATTTTGGGATTTTTTTTCACTACCCGTTTATCTTGCAGTTATTCATCATCTTGTTACAACACCTGCTCTCGTTGCAGAACCCGCGTGTGTACATTCGGGAACCAATCCCTGGGTACCAGAGCTGGACGGGTCCCGGCTTCATGAGGGTCAACGAGGGCGACTCGATAGAATTCTCCGGTATCACCGTCGACTTCCCAATGTACTACGACGTTGTCATCCGATACGACCCCAGGGTAAGTGATGCTTTGGCTACCATGAGCATGATGTTGGCAACTGCACATATATATGATAACTAATACTTAATGAAATTAGTAGTGGCTTATTGTTTTGCTACTAATACATAAGATTTGTAAACCATATAGTTCTTGATTTATGCATAATCGTTGTCTGAGCTCCAGATAAGTCCTGTGTCTAGTGTATTGTACTCCTTGAATTTAAATTATATTTTCATGTATCCCACCAATATTTTCTGTCTGTCTGTTTGTCTGTCCGAGTTTTACATTAACGTTTTTGGCTACCTACTATCTCTGCTACCGTAAGTCAGATTGGCTTGAAACTTCATATACTTATTTGTCATCATCCATATGTTCATTCTATAGCCCACCGATGCAACCCCTGTTCTCAAGTTCAAGGTCAAGGTTGATGTTTTTGTGGGGTACATTCTCCATCAGTGTTGGTGTTCTTGTATTTGTACATACACTTTCAAAAATCTTTGTGTATTCAGCAAATGTCAATGCGTGTAATACATCAATATGTCCCTTATCTGGAGCACCAAATGTTTGACAAAGTTGGATGTATATGAATGTTTGAAAGCAGATAGCATTATGACATTACAATTTTTAACATACAGTGAAACTTCTCTAAACCGGATACAGAGAAATGTTAGTTGTCCTGAACTTTGCTTGGTTTCATTGTTATTTACCTCCAATGATATTGTTTGTTCATGATTGCAAAGTACCCACGCTATCCTTGAAGTAGTCATCCGTCTGTTTTACAGTGGAACCTCTCTAAATCGGACACCCTGGGAGGTCCCCAGGGTGTCCGGTTTAGAGAGGTTCCACTGTATTTACCTCTGCATAAGAGAGTGAATATGAAGTAGTTCCGCTGTGCATGTAATGCTTTATTTTTCTATGAATTTGTTTCTGCCTCACAGTGGATTGGATGGTAAGGTATGGATGGGTATTGGTTGTTGTTACGTGTTGTTTAGTTTCGATTTAGATTATTAAAACTTCCAACTGTTGTACATGTTTGTGTCTGTGACTGGAGAAATGGAGCAATTTGTGGTACATCCACATTATCTGATCAATATATATCCTGTTTGCCATTCAGTCATTCCTTGAACTTGGATTTACCATTCAGTCATTCCTTGAACCTGGATATACCATTCAGTCATTCCTTGAACTTGGATATACCATTCAGTCATTCAGTCATTCCTTGAACCTGGATATACCATTCAGTCATTCCTTGAACCTGGATATATTCAGTCATTCCTTGAACCTGGATATACCATTCAGTCATTCCTTGAACCTGGATATACCATTCAGTCATTCAGTCATTCCTTGAACCAGGATATATTCAGTCATTCCTTGAACCTGGATATACCATTCAGTCATTCCTTGAACCTGGATATACCATTCAGTCATTCAGTCATTCCTTGAACCTGGATATATTCAGTCATTCCTTGAACCTGGATATACCATTCAGTCATTCCTTGAACGTGTATACATTTCGTTCTGATGAATCTTATTTGGGCTAACAACTGTCATGCTCAGATCAAACAGTGTAAGTACAGCTTCATTGATTGAAATAGTAGACCAGTAGCCTATTTCACCAAAATCGCAAAGCATACTTAGCTAGCAAAATGTACTTTGAGGGAATGATCATTTATTTTTCCCGAATTGCATTATTTCATATAGAACTAACAACTGCATATATTTGATGAGTAATAGCATGCAGAATTATTATACTGAATTCATTACATTATCACAGCCAAAATGGCTGTGATAATGTAATAAAATCAGTATAATAAAAATTAATAAATTTATCCTTAAATTGAAAATTTCTCCCTCAAAGTGTACTTCGCAAGATAAGTAGACTTTGCAATGTAGGTGTAATATGCTACAGGAGCTACACCGGTTACAAATACCATTGCTCCCGTCACAGTCTCGACTGGAGAAATGGAGCTTACAGTTTTTGTGACCATTGCGGATGCGCTGCACTGTTCGCCATTCCATCATCAATTAAACATCTGTCATGCTTCTAACATGTGTAACAAGCAATATAGATTGTTATCAGTCGACAGGAGTGTGCTCTTTGATCAGGAGCTACGAAGATCACAAATCCCATAAGCTGCATTTCTCCAGTCTTAAGCCTCATTTTATTGCTTTATATAACCGGGGATCTAACTAAAAAGCTTTCCATTTCAAGTTTGTAAACCTTCAACCTATTTTGAATTGAGGGAGTTTTCCACTCTTTAACCCTTTGCTTTCAACACCACAGACCTGTATAGTGGTATTGGCAAACAGTGTAGATCCAGATGAGCAGGCTCGTGACGAGCCGTCTCCTCAGGATCTGCACTTTTTGCAAGTAATTTTCATATTTTTTGTGAACAAAAACACCCCCTTTTCATAAATGGACTAGTCTGAAAACCATTTTGTGACCATGGGATCGGTTGCAAAATTAACATATCAAATTCCATTCCATTTACTTAGGGGTGAACGTGTTAAAAAGAGTAGTTACTATTGCGACAACTTCTCCCTGTTGTGATGTCCTAACTTGGTTTAACCCTTAGAATGCGGGAACCGAAAATAATTGTCTGCTGATAATTCATATTTTGTCTTTTCTCTCTGACAATAAAAAAGATTTTGATGAGAAAAATGGAAAAATAAAAAATATTCAGCAGACGACACAAATTAATTCAGCATTGTAAGGGTTAAACAATATTTACATCATGAGGAAGAAGTGATATACATGATACATGCAAATAGTTACAGGATTATAAAACAAGCTGTTACGCTCATTTCCTAACTTAAACCCAGCTCTAATTATTTCTAATGCACTCTATAAATATCACACAATCTGATTGGTTGATGGTCATACATTACAGCTATACCATTTTTGATGAACGGTCGCAAATTATTTCAATATGTATTCCTACGCCGGTAGTAAAGGAGTGCATTAGAAATAGGTTAACCGCATTGTAATTTTGAAATTTGCGGCGTATATCAGAAAATGATAGGTCGGAAAACATGTTTAATTAAACAGATTTTCTGACCTATCATTTTCTGATATACATGTACGCCGCAAATTTGAAAACTACAATACAGTTAACCCTATAGTGTAGTTCATTTGCGTTAATGATTAAAATTATTAACAAACAGTGGAGATCCTGATGAGACGGCTCGTTACGAGCCGGCTCATCTGGATCTGCACTGTTTGCAAACATTGTCTCTATAGAGGTCTGTGGTGTTGAAAGGGTTAATGATCAAAAAGGCTGTTATCGATTCACAATGCCACATTTTTATCAAAATATGTAATCCATTTGACTTAACATTTCATCTGAAGGACGTTTTGTCAGTAAAAATGACTTCCTTAGCCACACTATGCATTCTTTAGACCAAATTTAGGGTTTCATTTTGTTACATGTTTTATATGCCCATTCAATAATTTCCTTTTATTATTCTTCAGTCATCACACTAATATACAATGTACTAGTCATTTATTCTTAGCTATACTTACTTGCTTCACCAAATATTTCAAATAATGGCCATGGTATTATGGTATTTTGTATTGTTACACAACTTATTTGGTGTCAGTCCTGACAGATTGTAGCTATTGTACCATTCACTTGTATCCATATTTTCATCCCTGTACTCTTGCGGATCAGCTTTTAAATCCTTGTACCATCTCCAAATAGCATTAGCTGTTGCTGGGGACGTTAAATCTATTCATTTTCGTTTTTCAATTTAGATAATGAGTTATTGAGAAAGGGGAATATTGTTTTTCTCCGAGATTTCCGTATTTCAATCTACATGTGCTGTGTATAGGCTGGCTGTCACATTACAGATGTGAAAGATGGGAGTTTATCCGTATATATCTTAATGAAGGATCCATTCTTGAAGATTCACATGTTAATAATTCCAGCACAAAAATATTTACACAATTCCCTAACATTTGATTGGCCCGTAGCAAGTCTCTGTCCAAAATTTATATCCCAGTAAACTCCCACGCCAAACTACTTTGCGTAACCATGAGGCGCAGTTAAAATAATTCTTAAGAAAATGGAAAATAAACACATATTCTTGATGAATTTATTTCAAATGCTGGAATTATGAGGAATGAATGGCCTTTTTGTGGAATTTATCGGGGATATAAACTTGGAAAAGTCGCGGGAATACTGGACGAAGGCCGGAAGGATACAGTATTCCCGCGACTTTTCCAAGTTTATACCCCGATAAATTCCACAAAAAGGCCATTCATTCAATCATATACTGGTGAATCTTACGGTGAATCCGGTGTAATCCAGATCTGTAGCCAATTTCATCAACATTGCAAAGTATACATTTATTTTTCCTGAAATGCATTATTTCATATAGAACTAACAACTGCATATATTTGATGATTAAAAGTATGCAGAATTATTATACTGAATTTATTACATTATCACAGCCAAAATGGCTGTGATAATGTAATAAACTCAGTATAATAAAAATTAATAAATTTATCCTTAAATTTAATTTTTTTCCCTCAAAGTATACTTTGCTAGATAAGTATACTTTACAATGTTGGTGAAATAGGCCACAGGACACTGTCTTTCACTTCTGAAATATTTTGTTGTAATTAATTTTGGTGCTGAGTGTTTACGGTGCTCCCCCCCCCCATACAGATTTATATCATTACCTTCCTGCCGAACAGACATTAAACCTCAATAACTCAATCAATCAATCACATCACAATCAATAAATCACAATAAATCAGTCAACCAATCACTCACAATAAATACATCAATCAGTCGTCTAATAAATAAATTACAATCAATCAATACATCAATAAATAAATAAATAAAGCAATCACAATCGGTCAATCAATTAATCATAATCAATACATCCGTCAACCAATTAATACAACACAAGCAATCAACCAATCCATCAACCAATTACTTACAGATGACAGAGAAGTGGGAGGATGTGCGTGTGAGCGTGATCCGCCCGGGACCCACTGACCCCGACGGTCCATGCGCCAACGCCATACCCCAGGACGATGACAAGGCTGCCTCCCTACAGCCAGGTCTGTCCAGTATTTGGCCGGAATTTATGGCCGGTGTAAATCTTGATCATCTTCTGTGCTCAGACAGTCATAGACTGATCGGATACATGGATGTGACTGGAGAAAGGGGCCATATGGGTTATGCAACCAGTGCAGATCCAGATCAGTCTGTGTATCCGCACAGTGTGATCAAGAACTGCACTGTACTTCAATCTCATCTCTAGCCATGAAAAATACCTTCATAGTATTGCCATCCCACTATTATTGGATTTACATTTATTGAGCATAGGCTGCATATATGCAGCCTATGCTCAATAAATGTAAATCCATGGTCTTTGGAATGACACTTGAAACTGAGGACCCATACCTGCATGACCTTAGCTGTTGTTGGGACTTTAAACTCATTCACTTTAATTCTGTAAATGGCAAAATTTTGTTTTAAAGGGTAATTCAATATTGTAAAATTGAGTCGAGAATCTATTGTAATTTTAGACGTCTAAATTCACATGAGAATCACCATGGTTACAGGAAGCCGCCATGTGACAGTGGAGCCGCCATCTTGTCTGGAACACGGCGTCAACTACAGCATCCGTATCGAGTTCAACCGCTACAAGAGTGACCAGACCACACCCGAGGCTGTCGTACTTGTGGATTCTGTGAGTAGTCGATATCAATTCCACGCTTGATAAATAACCCGGACACCAATTATGCTAAGAGAATACAATTTTTAATACTTTGCTATGGAACGGTTTTCCATTTGTACCTCACTTGCTGCCAAAGTGCTGCTCTATTTGTGTTGTACATGTCATTCAAATCCCAGAGCTCCAGGTAAGGTGCATATTTGCGTATTTACACACTTATTTTGGCAGAATACACATTGATTATCAAATGTGGGGGTACAAAATACTCACAGTAATGTGAAAATACGCATTGATTTTCAAAATGAGTAGTGGAAATACTGTACTAAAGGTGAACTTTTACTTAATTGAGCTGCAAAAAGCAAACACTGTTTGCTTTTTGCAACTCAAATAAGTAATTTTTTATCATTTGTTCCCTATTTAATAAGGAAGAAAATCAATAATACATTTGTAAAAGTATAATACGTATTGAATTTGTAATATGGGGGTATAATACTCTTTAGATACAAAACATAAATCTGGAGCTCTCAAATCCCATTCTAGACATGTTCAAACAGGTACCTGCCTGGCGCCATGTCCTCTGATTCCGATAAGCTGTGTCTGGATATTCAGTATGCGGTTTCTGGCGCCAAATGACCAATGACAGAAGCATAATTTTCAGCAGTTATTGATCTTGGTCGTTTGCATCTTGACCTGACTCTAACTGCATCAGCTTCATCAAATCTTTGTTATATTTGGCCAAAGGTCGGGTAAATGGATGAGCACTAGTGCAGTTTCTCGTCTGTTCTGTGGTTACAACAATTAACCACAATAGCCAATGTATTTTTCCTTCAATGTGTCCAGGTGATGTTGATGCCGAACACAGACAGTATCCCCATCTTCCAAGGCCCGGGGCTGCCAGAATACATGAAGAACGAGTACATCCGTAACCGATGTCGCGAAATCCAGCTCCACGTCCACCAGCCGGAGCTGCCCGAACTCTGCCGGAAACATGTGTTCAGTATATCGGCCGTTATTCACCAGACGGCTCTAGGTGAGTCACACTGATTGGCCAGTCATCTGTTAAATACCCGAACTGTGCCACAAACACGTGTTCAGTATATGCGCCGTTATACACCAGACGGCTCTAGGTGAGTCACACTGATTGGCTGATCATATGTCATTTGTCGGATAGCCATTTTGTGGCTTTAGAAGCTATATCTGTATGTTTCCAACTTTTCTAATCTTATGAGAGGGTGGGTGACTTACGGATTGTCAGTCAGTCTGTCAACGTGGAATACGACTTAGAACTACTGGTAAGTCGTTTTGCTGGGAGTGTGATGGTGCCTGACTGCAGGTCATGAATATACAATTGTGGCTGTAACTGGAGAAATGAGGCTTATGTGATTTGTGACCAGTGTAGCACCTGATCAAATAGCACACTCCCTGTAGCTTGGTATTAATCTATATTGTTTGTACGAAGCATGACCGGTGTTTCATTGATGGAACAGTGTAGATCCTGATCAGACTGTGCGATGCACAGGCTGATCTGGATCTACACTGGTCGCAAACCTCATAAGCCCATTCTTCTAGTCACAGCCATATTTCATTCTGAAAATGTCCAGTTTCCTTATGAAATCCTGATTATTCCTATATCTCACAATAAGTTTATTTTGTTACCACAACGCTTTCATTTTTGCTTTCCAGTTTCTATGAAATGGGTCAACTGAGTGGGAACAACATAAACTTTCTGAGACAAATAAAGAAAATAAAAAAAAGAAAGATCAATTTTGATCCCTGTGAATCAGTATTCCGCATCATATTTGTTAACTTGTTTTGTGCCCTCGCGTACTTACCAATTATGGAGATATTACAGTGACAAATGCACAGAAGGCGTAACATTGCGATAAGTGTACAATTTCAATCGGAGTTCCTTCACAAATTCATGTTGCTTTTTTTCTTCATCTACATTGCTTGGCCCTAAATGATACTATTTTGTGTTGATGGGCCGTTAAGCACCATTCCATGTTGCTTCTGATTATTTGCCTCTGTAGCATTGGATGCTGAGGTAACGGTGCCACTCAGATTTGAGAAGATGTGTGTATTTGTGTGCGCTGCTATCTTTTATTCAACCCATCAATGCAGTAGCCGATTTCACCAAAATTGCTAAGCATTCTTATCTAGCTAAGTGTACTTGGAGGGAGTAATTATTTATTTTTCCCGAAATGCATTATTTCATATAGAACTTAGGACTGCATATATTTGATGATTAAAATTATGCAGAATTATTATACTGAATTTATTACATTATCACAGCCAAAATGGCTGTGATAATGTAATGAATTCAGTATAATAAAAATGAATAAATTTATCCTAAATTGACAATTTTTCCCTGAAAGTGTACTTGGCAAGATAAGTATACTTTGCAATGTTGGTGAAGTAGGCAACAGGTATGGATTGTGGCCTAGAGGTTAGAGCACTGTGGCCCGTTTCACTAAACTTCGTACTACTAAAATGTTCGTAAGTTTAAATTTAGGATCGTCTGGAAATTCCAATTGATGGATTTACATTTATTGAGCATAGGCTGCATATGCAGCCTATGCTCAATTAATGTAAATCCAATAATTGTTTACAAGAAAACGTTGTTTATGTGAAATTTACAGACTATCATAACTTTGCCCTTACAAACATTTTAGTTGTACGAAGTTTAGTGAAACGACCCCCTGGATTTTCAGATGAGACTTGAAACTGAAGTCTCGTCTCTATATGATCTTAGTTGTTGCTGGGATGATAAATGCTTTTGCTTTCACTTTCTAGACAACCCATCCACCAATCCATCCACAAATCCATCCACAAATAAATCCACAATAGTTTACCCTGAAACAAATCCCCACAAACCCGGGGTTTTGTCCAGTAAGTATGACCATACCGTAGGCAATTGTCTATCCGGCCTTCAGTTGCTTCCTCGCGCTGAAACCCTTCACCCCTACAGACCAGAAAGCCAACAATTACAAACATTGTAGATCCAGATGAGCCGGCTCGTAACAAATACTTCAAATCACGACAAGTTGGCTTGTTTTCAGCCCGCTCATCTGGAACTGTAAAGCTTGTAAATATTCCATTCTTGGTCGATAGGGTTTAACGGGTGAAATAAGCCAATGCAGTAATGGTAGCCATCTTAAAAATATTGACTGTTAACGATAGTGTGCCTCGATAGTTAGTTACTGCTTTTAGTTGCTACTAGGGCAACTGTTAAATCTAGTGGAGTTATATATTCTACGTCAGATGTACCATGAACAATGAGGTTTCACATTTATTTCGTCCAGTATATACACAAACATGCAATACGTGGTCACCAATTAACCCTTCGACCGCTACACACAACAATTGTCTGCTGTTGCTTGTATACCTTGCCTTATTTCTCAATACAAACATGGTTTGACAGCACTTCAGAATGGAAATGATTCTGAAGTGCTGTCAAAGCATGTTCAAAATTATTCTAAAGTGCTGTCAAAGCATGTTTTTGATGATACAAATGGAAAATAGAAAATAAACAGCAGACTACAACAAATTAAGATAGCGGTGTAAAGGTTAATGTGTTAAATGAAAGATTCCTGCGTCCTTGAATGAACAATTTAGATGTCTTTCTCCTACCGCAGATAAAATGCTCATATTTTGATGGGTGAGCTTAACACGAAACTATCTTGTCTGTCAATCTGTGAAGCCCGTCAACATGCCTCAATTAAAATGGCTTATGGCAAAGAAAAAATGATATCATGTTGACTGTAGAATTACAATAACTTGTGATATCGGGTTGCAACTGGCGAAAATGTAAATAAACCCCATTTGTTCAGGATGCATTCCATATATATATAATATATATATGTATATATACCCAGTAAATATTATTGCAGGTTAATACAATTTTTAGTGTTTCATGACATGCCCATTCTTGCAGAAATGGACAGCCGGTTGGCAAAATGTTTCTTAGAATAATACAACAGTTTGTGTCAGTGCATGTCCGAGACAGGAAGGAAGATGATACAGTAATCTAACCATGAATGTGCAAGATGATCCAAGAGCCTGTTTCACTAAACTTCGTACGACTAAAATGTTTGTAAGTGCAACATTTTGATCATCTGTAAATTTCACGTTAACAACGTTTTCTTGTAAACAATTATTGGATTTACATTTATTGAGCATAGGCTGCATATGCAGCCTATGCTCAATAAATGTAAATCCATCAATTGAACATTTCCAGACGATCCTAAATGTGCACTTACGAACATTTTAGTCCTACGAAGTTTAGTGAAACGGGCCCCAGATGTGTGAATGTTGCTAGGTTCCTTAGTCGGCTGGCAACTCGCATTTCCCTGATGGCAACCGGGTTGGAATCCAATACAGAGCTGCGTCTAATATGTCTCGTTGAGTGGCCAACAGTTATTGATACTATCTGTCTGGAAAATCAGTGAAAATAACAATCTGTACCTGTATTTTATTTTTCAAATTACATTCCTTTTGAAAAATGCAGTAAATACATGCAAGACAATGAGATCTGTGTTGACTTACGGCACCGTAGTAAATGCCTTAATGCTTGTCTATTAATCTAAACTGCTTTAACTGTTTAGTGTTAAGCTTCTGTCAAAATGTATTGTATAGCTTTCAACACATGTCAGAAGTGTCATTGTAGTGATTTGTAGTGATGAATCAATTAATCATGCATTTGTATATGTAGTATGAAGTTTAGTAAAATGCAATTTAAGCTGTACCCAACGTATTCATGAAATAAAACCTGATAATTATGGAACAGTGGGTGGTTGATCGGGAGCATGCGATGGCTGGTTCGGCCCTCAGGTACATGTTTGGCTTTCTTGTTATTTTCTGGTACGTGAGAGTTGAATCCGGTTATACCCATTATAAAAGTAGTAAGATTAGTACTAATTCTATTACTTTTAGGGAATGGGGGGCTAAGTGATTCTGGTGTGATGGGGACCGGACATCAGATCAGGTTATTCTAATTTCAGGGCTGAATATATTTTTTGTCTGTAAATACTCCGTTCTGATCCATACAGGTGAAATACGGGATTTGACCCCGTTAACCTGACCTAAAATGACCGTAGCTGTTGAAAGGCTGGTAAATACCATGAAGTATCAATGAATTCTTTGGCACTACAGCAACATTTTGTTTGCAGCGTGCATGTGGTCCCAAATCAACATTGGCCTTGCTAGATACATCAGTGAATGTCAATGTAGGCTGTGATCAGACTGCACAGATACCCAGCCTGATCGGGGTCTATGCCGTTAGCCATTTACTCACTAACGTATCCTTTACTGCTATGAGAAGACCAATTGCATTGCAATCATGCATTGTGAATGTTTACCCCAGCCCATGTCCATGTGCATGTAAATGTATTTACAGAGTGCGACTGTGACATGGCCGGCTACATGAGCAAACCAATTGATGTGTGTCTAGGGATGGTGTTTTGTTTTGTATACAACCCTCGTCCGACCGCCCAAGGTCAAGGTCACTGACGACTTATGCTCACCTTGTTTGTAAGGCAAAAATGTTAAAAAAGAATTTGTTTATCAAGGCTTCCAGCGAGGGCATTAGCTTAGTGATAACGATGCCCTTGTTGTATTCTAATCCTATATTATGAATGTCCTTTTATCTCAGCGTATTGTCTATGTCATCAGCCTATGTCTTCAGCCTAGTTGTTGCACAACAAACCCATTCATTTCACTTACTAATAACCCCACCAATTATATTAATCATACAATATGAACGTCCTATCTCAGCCTATTGTCCTCAGCCTATGATCCATGTCCATGTATTTGCAGAGTGTGACTGTGACCTGACTGGCTCCCTGAGTTTCGAGTGTGACACGGTGGGCGGTCAGTGCCAGTGTAAGCCCAATGTGGTCGGCCGGCGCTGTGACCAGTGTGCCCCGGGCACCTACGGCTTCGGGTCCAGTGGATGCTCGCGTAAGTCCATATCAGTATCGGATCTAAATTGAGAGAGAAATACCACTGGAGCTGGCGTACCTAACATGTTGTTTCTTTTTTTTTTAATATTCATTGATTCGGGTTCTTTGCCGATTTCCTTCAGAAAGACAGTGGGATTTTGTAACATTGCCTTTTACTTTCAGATTACAATTTAAAGCAGCCACATTGATCATTGTTAGTATCTGAACGTGCGGCTGAATATATATTTTTGTCTCACACACTAGTGGAATCAAGGTGCATGATCATGTGGTTATAACAACAACAACAATGGCTGAAAGTGTTGAAAGCGCGCCAACTCCAAAGTAAGTATTATTTGATATTTTCCTTAATAGGCAACGGATTTTGATGAAATATGGCATTTGGCGGTCCCGGGAGATTGGCACATACTTATGTCGTTTTTGCGAAGAATTGATTTCCGTGTCGGTAGACAGAAGTTTGGGCCAACATACTGAGACCACCAAATACAGCTTAACAAGACGCGTCTGATGCGCCATATTTCATTAAAATCTGTTACATAATGACAAAAAAGAATATGTAGTTTGAATTGGAGGGCTCCTGGAAGTTTCAGTACTTGTTGTTGTAACCACATGATCATACACCTTGGGAATGTGAGACATAGCGGACAATATACTTGTGCAGGCAAGGTAGACCTCATATGCGATCGCCTCGTTTATTTCACCTTGACCTTTACTTGTCATTCATTCAGAGCTCCAGATAAGGTGCATATTGGCTTAGTTTACGCACTTACTTTAGCATTGATTATCAAATTGAGTAATGAGTAGTGAGTAGTAAAGTTTAAAATTTACTTAGTTGAGCTGCAAAAAGCAAACAGTTGAAACAAGTAAATTTTCAAATTAGTTTTATTTTTTATCACTTGTTGCCTATTTAATAAGGAAGAAAATCAATAATACATTTGTAAAAGTAAAATACACATTGAATTTGAAATATGGCGGTATAATATTCTTTAGAGCGCTGTTTATTGTTTCCAGCCTGTAACTGCCATGCGATCGGCTCGCGGGACAATTTCTGTGACATAGAGACGGGTCAGTGCCTGTGTATCCCGAACGTGCACCAGCGCATCTGTGAGCAGTGTCAGCCCGGCTACTTCGGCTTCCCCCACTGTAAACAGTGCAAGTGTAACGCCAACGCGGACACCTGTGACAACCTCACCGGGGCCTGCCACCAATGTCGCGACAACACCACCGGCGACAACTGCGAAAAGTATATATCATTGTATCTACCCAGGGTTTTATATGTAATAGAAATTATATAACTGCATGTTAACAACATGTAGAATGCGGGAAACGAAAAGTGTGTCGTCTGCTGTTATTTCATATTTTATCTTTTCTGTCAATAAAACATGATTTGGCAGCATTTTAGAATCATTTCCGTTGGAAATGATTCTAAAGTGCTGTCAAAGCATGTTTTTGATGACAAAAATGGAAAATAAAAAATAGACAGCATACGACAAAATTTAATTCAGCATTGTAAGGGTTAACCGATTTACATGCAGTCTAAATCATTCACTCCTAATATTAAAATACTTTTATATATCGTGCTATAACTCTGGTACAGTGTGTCGATTGTAGGGAGATGACGCCATATTCTGGTATATGAGCACTGCAGGACAGGTCTATACTTTGCAATTATGAACAGACACAGACATCATTGTTTCTACCCAGGGTTTTATAGTTGCTGTTTTTTCCTTCATCGTCGTCGTCCGCTTTAACAAAAAGTTTGTACACGTTTCTTCATCGTGATATAACTTTAATATTTCTTCACAGATTATTTTATTATTTGCGACACTTGATACATGTGCTTATATGGAACACACTCATACCGCCATTAACATGACCTTGGCCTTTTTTACCTTCACATTATTGGCGAAACATTGAGCCATTGTGTGTGTCAAAAAGTTTGTACAAGTTTCTACATCATTGTTTAACATTACTAATACTTGATGGATTGCTTCAATAATTGGACACTTGATTCATGTAATCATTTGGAACACACTCGTGCCGGCACTAACATGACCTTGACCTTTTTGACCTTCAGATGGTTGTGGAAACACATTTTTGTGTCAAAAAGAAAAAGTTTCTTCAACCTTGACCTTTTTCGTGTTTTAAGCATGCACTTGTCTGATTGTTTTTGTGATACTTATTTTAGCACATGCCCATGCTTGTATCGAGCTCTTTCATCCGGATCTGCACTTTTTGTCGCGCCCGCTTGCGGAAAGCGCGATATAGTCGGCCGTTTGGCGTACGTACGTGTGTCCGGTTAAAGTTTTTGGTTAAGCTGTAAGGTTAAGTTTTTTGGTTAAAGTTTTTGGTTAAGTTCTTTGGTTAAAGTTTTTGGTTAAGTTTTTTGGTTAAGTTGTTTGGTAAAGTTTTTTGGTTAAAGTTTTTGGTTAAATTCTTTGGTTAAAGTTTTTGGTTAAGTTTTTTGGTTAAGTTTTTTGGTTAAGTTTTTTGGTTAAAGTTTTTCATTATACTATATCTCTGCAACTGCTTTGCCCATTACCTTGAAACTTCACATGGGTGTTTATCATCATCTATATTTTCATTCTACCCCATCCCGTGCGGCCCCTGTGCCCAATGTCAAGTTCAAATTACTTTGAAGTTTTTGGTTAAGTTTTTTGGTTAAAGTTTTTGGTTAAGTTTTTTGGTTAAGTTTTTTGGTTAAGTTTTTCGTTATACTATATCTCTGCAACTGCTTTGCCCATTACCTTGAAACTTCACATGGGTGTTTATCATCATCTATATTTTCATTCTACCCATCTCCCGTGCGGCCCCTGTGCCCAATGTCAAGGTCAAATTACTTTGAAGTTTTTGGTTAAGTTTTTTGGTTAAAGTTTTTGGTTAAGTTTTTTGGTTAAGTTTTTTGGTTAAAGTTTTTCGTTATAGCTATATCTCTGCAACTGCTTTGCCCATTACCTTGAAACTTCATATGGGTGTTTATCATCATCTATATTTTCATTCTACCCCCCTCCCGTGCGGCCCCTGTGCCCAATGTCAAGGTCAAATTACTTTGAAGTTTTTGGTTAAGTTCTTTGGTTAAAGTTTTTGGTTAAGTTTTTTGGTTAAAGTTTTTGGTTAAGTTCTTTGGTTAAAGTTTTTGGTTAAGTTTTTTGGTTAAAGTTTGTTGTTAAAGTTTTTCGTTATACTATATCTCTGCAACTGCTTTGCCCATTACCTTGAAACTTCATATGGGTGTTTATCATCATCTATATTTTCATTCTACCCCCCTCCCGTGTGGCCCCTGTGCCCAATGTCCAGGTCAAATTACTTTGAAGTTTTTGGTTAAGTTCTTTGGTTAAAGTTTTTGGTTAACTTTTTTGGTTAAGTTTTTTGGTTAAAGTTTTTGGTTAAGTTTCTTGGTTAAAGTTTTTCGTTATACTATATCTCTGCAACTGCTTTGCCCATTACCTTCAAACTTCACATGGGTGTTTATCATCATCTATATTTTCATTCTACCCCCCTCCCGTGCGGCCCCTGTGCCCAATGTCAAGGTCAAAGTTGTTTGGTTAAGTTTTTTGGTTAAGTTTTTTGGTTAAAGTTTTTCCCCTGTGCCCAATGTCAAGGTCAAATTACTTTGAAGTTTTTGGTTAAGTTTTTTGGTTAAGTTTTTGTCGCGCCCGCTTGCGGAAAGCGCGATATAGTCGGCCGTTTGGCGTACGTACGTGTGTCCGGTTAAAGTTTTTGGTTAAGCTGTAAGGTTAAGTTTTTTGGTTAAAGTTTTTGGTTAAGTTCTTTGGTTAAAGTTTTTGGTTAAGTTTTTTGGTTAAGTTGTTTGGTTAAGTTTTTTGGTTAAAGTTTTTGGTTAAAGTTTTTCGTTATACTATATCTCTGCAACTGCTTTGCCCATTACCTTGAAACCTCACATGGGTGTTTATCATCATCTATATTTTCATTCTACCCCCCTCCCGTGCGGCCCCTGTGCCCAATGTCAAGGTCAAATTACTTTGAAGTTTTTGGTTAAGTTTTTGGTTAAAGTTTTTGGTTAAGTTTTTTGGTTAAGTTTTTTGGTTAAGTTTTTTGGTTAAAGATTTTCGTTATACTATATCTCTGCAACTGCTTTGCCCATTACCTTGAAACTTCATATGGGTGTTTATCATCATCTATATTTTCATTCTACCCCCTCCCGTGCGGCCCCTGTGCCCAATGTCAAGGTCAAATTACTTTGAAGTTTTTGGTTAATGTTTTTGTCGCGCCCGCTTGCGGAAAGCGTGATATAGTCGGCACTTTGGCGTACGTACGTGTGTCCGGTTAAACTTTTTGGTTAAGTTTTTTGGTTAAGTATTTTGGTTAAAGTTTTTCGTTATACTATATCTCTTTTTTTAGTGTCCATGCCTCGCCACAAGGCGCGACATGCAGGCCGCGGCCATCTAGTTTGGTTAAGTTTTTTGGTTAAGTTTTTCGTTATACTATATCTCTGCAACTGCTTTTCCCATTACCTTGAAACTTCACATGGGTGTTTATCATCATCTATATTTTCATTCTACCCCCCTCCCGTGCGGCCCCTGTGCCCAATGTCAAGATCAAATTACTTTGAAGTTTTTGGTTAATGTTTTTGTCGCGCCCGCTTGCGGAAAGCGTGATATAGTCGGCACTTTGGCGTACGTACGTGTGTCCGGTTAAACTTTTTGGTTAAGTTTTTTGGTTAAGTATTTTGGTTAAAGTTTTTCGTTATACTATATCTCTTTTTTTAGTGTCCATGCCTCGCCACAAGGCGCGACATGCAGGCCGCGGCCATCTAGTTTGAAAGTAATTTTCATATTTTTGAGAACAAATACCCCCTTTTCATAAATGGACTAGTCTGAAAACCATTTTGTGACGGTTGGATTGGTTGCAAAATTAACATCAAAATCCATTCCAGTTACTTAAGGAAAAGGGTTAACACAGTTATCTGTATCGCGTGGCAATTGTAGATGCCTGGATGGTTACTATGGCGACCCACGTATAGACTACCGTATCCCGTGCCAACCGTGTATGTGTCCGGGCGGGCCCCACCACGATGCCCAGCATGCCGACACCTGCTACTTCGACCCGCGACTCGAGTATGTCGTCTGCAACTGTGATATAGGATACCAGGGTGAGTGGATATTGGTCACCGATATGTACAAACATGTCTGCGGTATTTGTGCCGTCAATAGTGACATTATGTGGCTTATTGTAGTGACTGGAGAAATTGGACATTTTGTGGCCAATCACAGCTCCTGTAGTCTATTTAAATTCTTATCTAGCAAAGTATACTTGAGGGAGAAATTTTCAATTTAAGGATAAATGTATTAATTTTTATTATACTGAATTTATTACAATATCACAGCCATTTTGGCTGTGATAATGTAATAAATTCAGTATAATAATTCTGCATACTTTTAATCATCAAATATATGCAGTCGTTAGTTCTATATGACATAATGCATTTCAGGAAAAATAAATGATTACTCCCTCAAAGTATACTTTGCTAGATAAGTATACTTTGCAATTTTAATGAAATTGGCTACTGGTCTTCCGGCAAACTGCAGCATAATACTTGTTGTCACAGTGGCTTATAATAATGATCACCAGCCTTAATTGACCTTAACTGATAGGCCGTTAAACACCAATGAATCAAATCAAATATAATAATGATCGTGGGTAATTTTAACGATGGAGCTAATCCTTAACGCAATGCCGATATCCCTGGTTTCACCCTTGGGTATGTTTTTGGCTTCTTGTACATGCGAGTTGAAGCCGGTTATACTCATTATAAAAGTAGTAGGATTAATACAAATCCTATTTATACCCCCGCAACGGGGGTATACTGGAGTCAGGTTGTCCGTCCGTGCGTCCGTGCGTCCGTGCGTCCGTGCGTCCGTGCGTCCGTGCGTCCGTGCGTCCGTCTGTCCGTAAACTTAACATCAGAGAAATATTGTTATAACTTCTATTTCCTTCATCTAAAATGCTTAATATTTCACACATGCATTCCTGTAAGGCTCTACTACCATGCTGTGCCAAATCCACGACCGTCCAACCCCCGCTGATCCCAAGGTCAAGGTCAAATACTTAGTCTCTTTACAATTTAACTTAACATCAGAGAAATATTGTTATAACTTCTATTTCCTTCATCTAAAATGCTTAATATTTCACACATGCATTCCTGTACTGCTCTACTACCATGCTGTGCCAAATCCACGACCGTCCAACCTCCGCTGATCCCAATGTCAAGGTCAAATACTTGGTCTCTTTACAAAACTTAACATCAGAGAAATAAGTTATAACTTCTATTTCCTTCATTGAAAATTCTTATTATTTCACTTGTGCATTCCTCTAAGGTTGTACTATCATGCTGTGACAAATCTACGACAGTCCAACCCCCGCTGATCTCAAGGTCAAGGTCACATACTTAGTCTCTTTACAAAACTTAACGTCAGAGAAATGTGTTATAAATTCTATTTCTTTCATTGAAAATTCTTAATATTTCATGCATGCATTTCTCTAAGGCTCTAATATCATGCTGTGACAAATTCCCGCTGATCTCGAGGTCAATGTCACATACTTAGTCTCTTTACAAAACTTAACATCAGAGAAATCGGTTAGAACTTCTATTTCCTGGCTCGGATCTGCTTCACATTTCACACACGCATTGCTCGAATGGACCTCTACCACCCTGTGACAAATTCACGTGCATGCCACTCCCGCTAAGCCCAGAGTCAAGGTCACAAGCCCACACATTTGGAAATTTTTACATATTTTAGGGGTACCTGGGCCCACGCGGGAGGTATTCCGTAAGCCTAGCTTACTGACCAATCTAGTTATTTTAGGGGCTGCGGCTATGTGACTGGTGTGGTAAGGACCTGGCACCAGATCAGGTTATTCTAATTTCAGGGCTGAACATGTAACTATTAAATTCTTATTTTGGAATCCACCCACCCCCATCCAAACAGATGAAATACGGGATTCGGCCCTGTTAACCTGGCCTGAAATGACCTTTGCTGCTATCAGGCAATTAAACACCATTATATAAATAAATATCTCCCCAGAGCCCGACTGCGGAGTGTGTGCCGACAATTACTATGGCAACCCATCGGAGGTGGACGGCACGTGTGACATGTGCGTGTGTAACGACAACGTGGATCCCGACGCCGCCGGCAACTGTGACACGGAGACCGGCGAATGTCTCAAGTGTCTCTTTCCACACTGAGGGATTCAACTGCGAGAAGTGCGAGGCCGGTTACTATGGCGATGCCCTTTCACAGAGCTGTCAAGGTCAGTGTGGGTTAATGGCCAGCCATTCTGTGGCAATATTCTAATTAACGGCAAGCTTTCCGCATGAATACGATATGTTGAACAATATGTCAGTAAGCAAGAATTCAATCTTTCAACGTTTCGGCACAAGGCCTTTATGCCGAAGTGTTTGTTCTTTGTTACTGTAGCCGATTTCACCAACATTGCAAAGTATACTTTTCTAGCAAAGTATACTTTGAGGGAGCAATCATTTATTTTTCCGAAATGCATTATGTCATATAGAACTAACGACTGCATATATTTGATGATGAAAAGTATGCAGAATTATTATACTGAATTTATTACATTATCACAGCCAAGATGGCTGTGATAATGTAATAATTTCAGTATAATAAAAGTTGATAAAATTATCCTGAAATTGAAAATGTCTCCATGAAAGTATGCTTTGCTAGATAAGTATACTTTGCAATGTTGGTGAAATAGGCTACAGATCTAATTAATAGAACTGTTACAATATTAACATCAAAATGTGATTTTTATCTTCTCGCTAAAAGGCAGGGACGGGATATAGTGATAGTCCATGTATATTAGTACATACATGCGTTCATGCTTACATTAGTCACACCTTTCATTTCTTAATAACTTATTAACCACTTCACCAATTTTAATAATATTTGGCCACAATGTGTGTCTAGGGATGTTGCTTTGTTTCGCATACACCCCACGTCTGAACACCCAATGTCAGGGCCACGGAGGACTTACTGTTTGTAAGGCAATAACAGCTTAACCACTTCACCAATTTTAATAATATTTGGCCACAATGTGTGTCTAGGCTAGGGATGATGCTTTGTTTAGATCCACGTCTGAACACCCAAGGAACACCCATTTGTCTCTTTAACCCTTTCAACCCAACATTCCGTAAAACAAACATTCGCAAACACTGTATATCCAGCGGAGCCGGCTTGGAAAAATCTGTCTCACAGGATCTACAGTGCTTGGTTAGTGAGTACTGTTTAACCCATTTCAGTCAAAGGATATGATACTTTTTGTTGCAAAATCTCATTATTTTATATTTCTCCATAAAGGTATATGTTGTTACCACTCATTTGAACCGTCTCGTTGAGACGGCTCAAATGAGGGGTAACAACATATACTTTTGAGATCAGATAAAGAAAATAGGATTTTTTCCCCTTAAAAACTTTCAAACTGTTATAATTGTATCCTGTCTTTAATGGGTTCATGAGTTCAAAAGATGGCAAAACGTCTGGATTTGGAATAAAAATAAAATAATCTTACCCTTGTGATTTCCAGTTTGCATCTGTAACCCAATTGGCACGGACTTGAGTGCAGGCGACTGCAACCGGGTGACGGGCCAGTGCCCATGCCTGCCCAACGTTGTGGGTATGCGGTGTGACACATCCGCCCCGGGCTTCTACAACATGACTGAGGGCGATGGCAGCCAGGCCTGTAACTGTGACACCGACGGATCTCTCGGCATGGAGTGTAACGAGGTCAGTCACGTGTGGCAGTGTGTGAGGACACGTAGCAATATGTGGGAACATGTAGCAATGTGTTGGAATGTGTGGGAACATGTAGCAATGTCTGGGAATACAACGTGACAAACAAATGACAACGTGGGGTAATACGAGCTGCCGATTTGTTATTTGCGGCTGTGATGGCTTGATAGTCCAGTGGATAGAGCATTTGTCGTGCTCTTGCTCCACTAGCATACTCGTGTAGCCTGAATGCGCAGAACGGTCTACGCTAGTTGTAAATGCCATACAGTCACAGCTATATTTACCCACAAATATTTGACTTTCGTGTCCATTTGTCCATTTCCAGACCACATAAGGGATTATTTGTGAAAATCAAAAAGTACATTATATTCACAAACTGTAGATCCTGATATATCGGGATTATTCTCTGGACTTGAGAAAGAAACACAATTTCTGTATTTGCTATTCTTAACATGAATTGACCCATCTGTATATTACCTTGTTGTGTTGAATGGAAAAAACCTCAATTAATCAATCAATTACTCAACTAATGACTTTGATGTTGAACGGACATACAAATGGTATTCTTTTTATCAATCACATGGCTTTAAATCTTGTTATTGGCCCATTAAAAACGAATCCTTCAAACATATACAGTCCACACTTGTTACATCAAACTCTCTTATGTCAAAAACTACTGATAACTCAAAGTGAAATCCTTGATTCCAAGTACAGTGGAACCTCTCTAAACCGGACACCAAGAAAACACATGTGATCACATTTTTGATGAGTTTCTTTGGTCATTTATTTCAGGTGATAATGTATGTTCGTGATCGCATAGTACACAACTATGACTCAGAATAATCAAATGCGTGATTTACAGTGCAACCTCTCTAAGCCGGACACCCTGGGGACCTCCCAGGGTGTCGGGCTTAGAGAGGTTTCACTGTACATGTCATCCTATATAGTAACGCTTCTTAACTCCCAGTTTGTGTTAACTAAATGTATTTTCCTCAGTCCTCTGGCCTTTGAGTAAACGAGTGTAGACTGTATGTATTTGTAAATATATATTTATCCACAGTTGACCGGTCAGTGCGAGTGCGTAGATGGCCGTGGTGGCCGCACGTGCAGCGAATGTGAAAACCTGTTCTGGGGCGACCCCACTGACCAGTGCTTTGGTATGTACACCATTCTATACCAACAGCATTGTGTGCTCGAATTATTGGAGATTTCTGAGTGAATATGGATTAAATAGACACATTATTAGAAACGTATGATATTCTTACTAGGTTTTCATCCAACCTAACTTCTGATCAGGAGCTAATTGATATTTATCCCGTCAACACTGCGTATGTGCCGTGAAACACGGTGCCGTGAAACATTTTTGATATCCAGTCAATACTATTTTTGCATTTTACAGCCATTTGTAGGTGTTCACGGGATAAATAGAATAGTAGGTTAGTGCCGTGAATCGGAAAAAATATCTGGCGCGGCACGGAAACGGGATGTGCTCGGCAGAGCCTCGCCCATCCCGTTTCCTGAGCCTTGCCAGATATTTTTTCCCATTCACGGCACTAACCTACTATTCTCTATTTATTCGACATCCAATCAACATAGCGCAGTCTTCGTCATACATGATGGTGATATTCACTGTACAGTGTAGCCTCTATAAACTACTGTCTGTTCCACGTTTTACTGCCGACGAACTTTTGGCTATTAAACACATTAAGTCTAAAATATATTTAAAAGTAAGTACTTTTTTATCAATAACAAAAAAGTCACCCTCCCCAAAAGAAATTATTTGATGAAATTCCATCAAATAAATTATTTGATGAAATTCCATCAAATATTGATTTTATTGCGAAAAAACGATTTTCCTATGGGAATTTAACATGGGGGCTAAAAATAGATTTTATTAAAATATTTTATTTATGGACCGATTTTCAAAATCTAACCTTTGTTTTCGTAGTTACATCATTTTTTGCAATAAAAGCAATATTTGATGGAATTTCATCAAATAATTTTTTTTGGGGAGGGCGACTTTTTTGTTATTGATGAAAACGTACTTACTTTTAAATATTTTTTAGATTTAATGTGTTTAACCCTTTCCCTGTTTTGCGATATTTCGACTCTTCCAAATCAAAAACATCTGAATAAAAGAATCAAATGCTGGGTCAAATGATGGTTAAATTATCTGATAGAGTAGAAAACATTGTGGGAAAAGGAGAAATTGCTTGTTACAAGCAATTTCTCCTTTTCCCACAATGTTTTCAAAAGACATCTTCTGCAGAGGCGTGAAAAGTCATCTCTATCAGGGAAAGGGTTAATAGCCAAATGTTCGTCGGCAGCAAAACATGGAACAGTCAGTAGACACCATGGGGATCCCAGCTGTCGCTGTCTGGTTATAGAGGTTACACTGTTATTAAGCTACATGCACTCTCTAAGATTTGTGTATTTTTATAAGCAGCTAACTTGAAGTAAAGTAAAAAAAAATGTCGGAGTCAGAATTGCACTCATTTCCTTGTATTTCATTAGATATATTTTACTCTATTTACAGATTTCAGGGCTCCAGATAAGGAATTAGTAATTGAGTATCATCACTCTATCATTTCTGAACCAATTGGGTATTTCAAAATTTTAATTGGGTAAAATAAAATCACACTACTGTTTACACATTAACAGACAGCAATTATTGAATAGTTTGCTTCGAAATGGAAACATATCTTGGCATTTCATTAGAATTGTCTCCTTGGAGACAATTCTAATGAAATAGCAATGTGTTTTCATGGAAAATAAGAAAAATATGCTATATTTGTGGTCTATTTATTGCTGCATGATAAAGGTACCATAAAATCTTTATTGCTTTTTGATACTCGCTACTTCTGATTTCAAATGGGTTTTTGACAATTTTAATTGGGTATTTACGCAAATACGCACCTTATCTGGAGCTCTGGATTTTATGTGAACCTAATTAAATTCATATGGTGTCTTTCCTGGAGATATTCTATTGTAAATAAATCGCAGTGAACTCCATTAAAAGCACATTGAGGTTTTCCTTCTTTTTCATATACAGATATTTCTTTATTTTTACAGAGATAATGCCATTAACATACAGTAAAAACACATCGAGTCTTTCCTGGGTTTCATATCTAGATATTTCACAGTATTTAAGGAGTTGAATCACATTGCAAGCACATCGAGTCATTCCAAGTTTTCATATCGTGATATTCCGCTGCACTTACAGAGTGTGACTGCGACTCACAGGGCTCGGCGGACGCCCAGTGTGACCGGCGGACCGGTCAGTGTGTCTGCCTGCTGGGCATCAGCGGCTACAAGTGTGACCGGTGTGACCGCGGCACCACCGGCGAGCTGCCCAACTGTGTTCCCTGTGGAGACTGCTTCAATAACTGGGACCGCATTGTCAGAGATCTCCGAGGTATGTGATCCTTGCATATAAGAAGGTTACACAATTCGGAAAATCACAATTGTCATCGCTTAGAACTGCCTTGTGAGGGATCTTCAAGGTTAGCAATTGTTATATGTGGCTGTGACTGGAGAAATGGGGCTTGTGGGATTTGTGGGAGAAGCTGTTGATCAAATAACACACTTCGTGTACATGATCTATTTTGCTTGCTGGAAGCAATTGATGGAATGCAATTGATGGTGAACAGTGCAGATCCTGATCAGACTGTGCGGATGCACAGGCTGATCTGGATCTACACTAGTCGCAAAACCCATAAGTCCCATTTCTCTATTCAAAGACACATATATAAATAGCTTACCAAATTAGGAAAATCATGAGTAACATCGGAACTCTTTCCGGGGCATTTTTTGCATTAAAATTGGCAAAATTTGTCGTTGTTTTTTTGTGTGATTATTTTAAATTAAGCAATGTGACGAGCCTCGCAATTCCTACACGTTTCCTGCCTTGCTTGATAACCTTGATATCAATGACAGTAGTCATTAGTCTGGCATTCTCTATGTAAGAGGTGTACAGTTCCTCAGGCTCGGCTTGGAAAGGGTAGGAATTCCTCGACAAGCCTTGGAATTCCTAAATATTTCCTAGCCTTGCCTGTAACCTATTTCACCAACATGGCAAAGTATGCTTATCTAGCAAAGTGTACTTGAGGGAGAAATGTTCAATTTAAAGATAACTTTATTAATTTTTATTATACTGAATTTATTACATTATCACAGCCATTTTGGCTGTGTTAATGTAATAAATTCAGTATAATAATTCTGCATACTTTTAATCATCAAATATATGCAGTCGTTATTTAATTTCGGGAAAAATAAATGATTACTCCCTCAAAGTATACTTTGCTAGAAAAGTATACTTTACAATTTTGATGAAATCAGCTACAGATATATTTGATATGACAAAATACTGCCTGGTATTTTCTGTCCTTCAGGCTTGGCTTGGGAATGGTAGGAATTCCTAGATTAGATTTTAACCATTATTCATCCTTAACAGAATTATGATATCCTTGGTTTGACCCTCGGGTACATTTTTGGCTTTCTGTACGTGAGAGTTGAATCCGGTTATACCAATTATAAAAGTAATGCGATTAGTACTAATCATATTACCTTTCTGATTTTGAGATTTACCCCCCCATCACAACAGGTAACATATGGCATCCAAATAAAATGGGAATTCACGCTGTAATAACAAGATTATTTCATATGGTATTAAACTTGTTTCATAAGAAACACGACCGGGCTTTCACAGTGTAATAAAACTTGATTAAGATTAATCCCAATTCACTAGTGTAATTAATATGCAAGTGAGACCACCACAGAAATCAGTACAGCTTTAATGTATGTTGCTGTGCTTATGCAATAAATATAATCTAACATTTGTGATGATTTAATACTGTGTTTATTAAACATGTCATTCCTTATGAAATACCATGTTAAATCATCTGTAATGTAAGATCATATATGAGACACACCATGTGATTTTGTACCTAAGAACACGTGCAATATCTCGTGAAAATTATCTACAAAATGTCTTTTATTTTCTGTAAATGACATTGAAAGATGACGAAAATTTCCATAGCAAATGCGGAATTATATTCCGCATTTGCTATGAAATTTTCGTCATCTTTCAACGTCATTTACAGAAATTATCACAGTTTCTGTAAATATTTTTCATAAAAAAACAGATTTTATGCCCTTTCTTTCACCTTATCTCCCACTGTAGGCCAGACTGAGGTGTTGCTGGACCAGGGTCGGAACATCCAGATTGAGGGGGCAGCGGGAGCCTTCGACAAGGAGTTCCGCGTCATGGAGGACAACCTCGCCGAGATCCGCACCATCATAGAGGGCGCTGGTGTCTCCTCCGTCGACGTTGCCGGGCTCGAGGGCTTGTTGAAGTCTATCAGGTACGCCACATTACGTGTATGTGTGCACTGAATCGCATGGAACTATTTATAGCCCCGGCCAACACAGTATGTCGACTGTATATACTGTAGTTTTCCTATTTCCATCCGTTTGTCCCGACTGTCTGTAAAGTTTCGGGTATCCATTATCTCTGCAACCGTAAGCCGGATTGACTTGAAAATTCATATAATTCTTGTTTATCATCCATATGTTGATTATAAAACCTTCAGGCCCAAAGTCAAGGTCAGGGTCAAATTACTTTGAATTTTGCGTTAAAGTTTTTCACTTTCAGATTGACATGAAACTTCATATATATATGGATGATATCAAACCAGTTTCCATATAATATAAGCCTCTGGGAAAATTCACCATGACGACAATCGATGCCGTTTCAGAACAACACAACAAACGTGGATCGTCATTCTTATACATAATAATTTCTGTGTTGCTATGGAAAACATAAGAAAAAAACAAACTAAAGACGACCACTGTTTCACAATGACAACAATTCATGCCGTTTCAGAGAAAACATCACGACATGTGTGAAGATGTTTATGGAAATTTAACCCTTTCGCCCTGGAATTGACTTTGATACGTCAATTTTCCGACCAATCCAATCATCACTAAATGATAGTCCATTTATGAAAAAGGGGGTGTTTTTGTTCTCAAAAATGTGAAAATTACTTGAAAAAGTGCAGATCCTGATGAGACGGCTCGTCGACGGCTCATCGACAGCTCGTCTCGAGCCGGCTCATCTGGATCTACACACGTTTTGCCAATACCACTATACAGGCCTGTGGTATTAACATGGACAAATACATTTTTCATTGATTTTAGTACGAAAAAATAATTTCTCCATAATAAATTCACATAGAAGATGTCTATGGGGTTTAACATGGGAAAATTGACTATGACAACAACACACGAGAAAATCACAACAAATGTGGATCTTCATTTTTTTAACCCAATTGCTTCAGAAATGATGGAGTGACAATACTCGATTACTATTTCCTTATCTGGAGCGCTGGAAAAGTATTGTAAATTTAAAATATAAACGTATTTAATGAAATTATGCATATGTCTGAAGGTAGAAAATCCTATGGCGTGTCTCGTATAGGGATGGACGATTGCATTACAGAACTTCAATACTGAAGGTTGTGAGTTAAAAAACTAACCTAAATGCATGAAATATACTTTCATAGTATTTCCATCCCATTGGGGCCCGTTTCACTAAACTTTGTACGACTAAAATGTTCGTAAGTGCAAATTTAGGATCGTCTGGAAATTTAAATTGATGGATTTACATTTATTGCGTATAGGCTGCATATGCAGCCTATGCTCAATAAATGTAAATCCAATAATTGACTAAAATGTTTGTAAGTGCAAAATTATGATAGTCTGTAAATTTCACAATAAGTATTGGATTTACATTTATTGAGCATAGGCTGCATATGCAGCCTATGCTCAATAAATGTAAATCCAATAATTGTTTACAAGAAAACATTGTTAATGTGAGATTTACAGAACACAAGAATTTCTGTGTTGCTATGGAAAACGTAAGAAATAAAAATATTTAAAAAAAACGAGGAGAATAACCGGGAGAATATCACAACAAACGTGGATCATAACGTAAGAATTTCTATGTTCTATCTATCTCTTCATACTGATTCACACCCTCGTGTGTAATTTTGAGCTGTGTTGCTATGAAAAACATAAGAAAACAAAACAACCACTGATCGCCATGACAACAATCGATGCCGTTACAGGGAGAACATCACGACAAACGTGGACAACCTGAACAAGATGGACGGCGACCTCCAGACGACGATGGGGCGGATCCAGCAGGGCAACAGTCGCATCTCCGCCCTCGAACTGGGCGTCGACGACCTCAAGGTCAAGGCCGAACAGCTGCGCAACAACGCCAGCAATATCCAGGCAATGAACGTCGAAGGTACGTGTAGCGTGGGTATGGGATTGCCATGATCAGGGGTCATTCATGTACTCAACAGCAAACTCCATCAATTAAATAACTTCATTTTCAGGGCATATACCTGTCTGAGGTCCATGTATGATCATAATAATCACAGCTTGTCTCCAGAAATAATTTTAAAAAGTTGTGCTTTCTGTCTAATTTTGTATCAAATTACAATACCAGAAAAAAATCAATACATGGAGAATTTAAATTAAATCTGGGAGCAGAGCTCCAGATAAGCTGCGTATTTGCTTAAATACCCAATTAAAATTGCCAAAAACCCAATTGAAATCAGAAGTAGCGAGTATCAAAAAGCAATAACAATTTTGTGGTACCTTTATCATGCTGCAGAAAACAATAAACAGACAACAAATATAGCATATTTTTCTTATTTTCCATGAAAACACATTTTGGTGTTTCATTAGAATTGTCTCCAAGGAGACAATTCTAATGAAATGCCAAGACATGTTTTCATTTCGAAGCAAAGTATTCAATAATTGCTGTCTGTTGATGTGTAAACAGTAGTGTGATTTTATGTTACCCAATTACAATTTTTAAATACCCAATTGTTTCAGAAATGATGGAGTGAAAATACTCAATTACTAATTCCTTATCTGGAGCCCTGTGGGAGCTGAAAGGAAACAAAATATTTCTACATTTAATTCCCAGTATTCCGATTTTAAATATACAGTTTTAAATGTGTTCGCATCCCTCACATTGCCCTGGTTACACAGCTATGCAGTTGGACCATAATACATGTACTATGTGTGCCTGATTTCAGGGGCCTTCAACCTCACTAAGGAAGCCCAGCTGAGGTCGCAGGAAGCCCAGTCAATGGTTGACGGCACCCAGGAATATATCTCGGACTCTGAGAACGTGCGCGAGCGTGTTGAGAATATGCTCGCAGAAAACGAGGCCGACTTCAACCGCAGCCTGGAAAGTAATCAGCAGGAACTTGATGACCTGGACATGGAGGTCACCGAGCTGGGCAAGAAGATCATGGACATCAACAGCATGGTAGGCTGGGCCGAGAATACCAATGTAGTGTCTTCATATGAGACACGCCGCAGAATTTTGTATCTTCGGACATCTGCGTAAATGAGGTCAAAAGTTGACAAAACATTCAGAGTACATGTGGAATTATGTTCCGCATGTACTCTGAACATTTTGTCAACCTTTGACCTTATTTATGAAAAGCAGAGCTCCAGATAAGCTGCGTATTTGCTTAAATACCGAATTAAAATTGCCAACAACCCAATTGAAATCAGAAGTAGTGAGTATCAAAAAGCATTAAATGCATTAAATATACTTTTATCATAGTATTTCCATCCCACTGGTCTGTCAGATGAGACTTTAAACTGTGGTCCCGTCCCTATATGGCCTTAGCTGTTGCTGGGACATTACACCCCAGTCATTATCCCGTCGCCATGGGCAAGAGGGGATATAGAATTAGTCGTATGTACGATCGTACGTGTGTGCGTACATTAGTAAAACCTTCCATTTTTAGCGCGCCTTCCAAAGGAAGAAGTGCTTATGGCATACCCTCGGCGTCGTAGGTGTCCGTCTGTCTGTCCGTCTGTCCGTCCGGGCACACATTAGGGTACTTATGTGGCTAGCCCCACAGGGTTATGGACTTGGTAAAGGATAGGGTTGGTTACAATTAGCCACCTAAAAAATCCTTTTATGTGGCTAAAAATCGTTTTATGTGGCTAATATTTAACATGTGATAAGCCACATAAGTATGGTACTGTAAGAACGTCCATCTGTCCGTCTGTCTGTCCGTCTGTCTTCAAAAAATTTAATGGCCTATATTTCCTTGCTTGGATTTGGTTCATATTTCACACACGCATTGCTCCAAGGGTCCTCTACTGCGCTGTGGCAAATCCACGTCCATGCCGCCCCTTCTAAGCCCAGGGTCAAGGTCACATACTTTGTGCATCTCGAAACCTTGACGCTTGGTTAAATGGCCTATATTTTGCTTGCTTGCTTGCTTGGATTTGCTTCATATTTCACACACGCATTGCTCCAAGGGTCCTCTACCTCTGCTAAGCCCAGGGTCAAGGTCAAATACTTTGTACACTCGAAACCTTAACACGCTCTGGTAAATGGCTCATAAATTTTGTTTCCCTTATCCATCACGTTGTGTTTTCAAATGTGCCCTCGGTTCCTTTGCTGCCACCGGGCGCGCTTCAGTGTCCCCTAACAACTCTTGTTCAATAACTTGTGAACCGATTTTGATATTATTTGGCCACACTGTGTGTCTAGTATAGGGATGGTGCTTTGTTTTGCATACGACCCACGTCAAACCGCCCAAGGTCAAGGTCACTGAGGACTTTTTTATAAGGCAATAATTCCAGCACTAAAATATTTACGCAATTCCCTAACATTTGATTGGCCTGTAGCAAGTCTCTGTCCAAAATTTATATTCCAGTAAACTCCCACGCCGAACCACTTTCCGTAACCGTGAGGCGCAGTTAAAATAATTCTTAAGAAAACGGAAAATAAACACATTTTTTTATTAATTTATTTCAAATGCTGGAATTATATGGAATGAATGGCCTTTATTGTTGAATTTATCGGGGATATAAACTTGGAAAAGTCGCGGGAATACTGGACGAAGGCCGGAAGGCCTCGTCCAGTATTCCCGCGACTTTTCCAAGTTTATACCCCGATAAATTCCACAAAAAGGCCATTCATTCCTATAAGCATTTTTTATTATCGAGTGGATTACCTTAGTGATAGTGGTGTCTTGTTTTCATTTTTCTTTTCATAACAAGTTTATCAGGCAAGGCTAGGAAACCGGTAGGAATTCCGAGGCTTGCTGATAAATTTTATACCAAAAGACACAAGTCTTGTGTTCTGTATTTAGTAAAACCAGCACGTTTCCTTGCATTGCTTGATAAACTTGATAAATTACCAGGGCTCCAGATAAGGAATTAGTAATTTAGTATTGTTACTCTATCATTTCTGAAGCAATTGGGTATTTCAAAATTTTAATTGGGTAAAATAAAATCACACTACTGTTTACACATCAACAGACCTCAATTATTGAATAGTTTGCTTCAAAATGAAAACATGTCTTGGCATTTCATTAGAATTATCTCCTTGGAAAATACTCAATTACTAATTTCTTACCTGGGGCCCTGAGTCGGTACGTATTGGGTTAATACAAAGCTGGTTACCTGATAAATCTCTGTACCAGGTGTGTGACCGAGTGGCAACGGGCGAGCCGTGTGATGACGTGTGTGGGGGTGGGGGCTGTGGTAAGTGTGGTGGGCCCAGCTGTGGCAATGGCGCCGTAACCAAGGCCGACAATGCCCTCGACTTCGCGATGAAGGCCGAGGAGATCCTCAAGATGAAGGAGGAGAACGCAAAAGGACTTCACATGAACGTAAGGCTGCGTGATTTTTGTGGACCATCCAATTTATATGGCAACTCAATTGATTTATATGACAAGCAACCAGTCTATATGATAACCAACCAATCTATATGATAACCAACCAATCACCAACCAATCTATATGATAACCAACCAATCTATGTGTTCTGTCAACCAATCTGTTTGGCAATCAGTCCATTTGTAGAACAATCAATCCATCTATTTGGCGACCTATTTATATGACGATGTATCCATCTATATGACAATCACAATCAATGTACTTAGATGACAATCTATATGACAATCAACCAATCTATATGACAATCAACCAATCTATAATGACAATCAACCAATCTATATGACAACCAACCAATCTATGACAACCAACCAATCTATATGACAATCAACCAATCTATATGACAACCAACCAATCTATGACAACCAACCAATCTATATGACAATCAGCCAATCTATATGACAAACAATCAATCTATGACAACCAACCAATCTATATGACAATTAACCAATCTATATGACAAAAAATCAATCCATACAACACTCAACAAATCTATATGACAATCAGCAATGTATATGACAACCAACCAATCTATATGACAACCAACCAATCTATATGACAACCAACCAATCTATATACAATTAACAATCAATCCACAACACAACCAAACATCTGATATGACATTAACCAATCATAATAACAATACTCCAACCAATCTATGAAACAATCAATCTATGCAACCAACCAATCTATAACAACCAATCCTATATGACACAACCAATCTATGAGACAACCAACCAATTATAGACAACCAACCAATCTATATGACAACAACCAATCTATGATTCAACCAATCTATCAACACTCAAAACAACTATGACAATCAACCAATCTATATGACAATCATCAATCTATGACAACCAACCAATCTATATGACAATCATCAATCTATATGACAATAAATTGACCTATATAACAAACAACCAGCCAATCTATCCTATACGGGTATGCTATACGGCTATAGGTGACGACGGCCCACGACGAGTCCCAGACCACGAAGGCCGACGCCCAGCTGGCGTATGACGAGGCAATGAAGGCGCGTAACATGTCCGAGACAACCCGGGCCGACTTGGAACAACTGCTCAACGAGATCCGCGACTTCCTGCTGCTCGAAGGGGCCAGCCTCACTGACATTGAGGATGTAAGAATAACTCTCTGTATATGTCGACTAGGGGGTTATTAAATTTGGCGGGCGGACACAGCTTGTCCTCGTGATAACTATGGTATTAACCAATTCTGTATACATGCTTATCACGGCAATAGGAAGAACTGTATTGATTTTTAACATTTTCCAGTGAGTTATCATCTTTCTGGGGTGGGAATTTTAAGAATATATCCTGATAACAGGATTTGAGGTTCCTGATAATTGCAGAAAAATACTAATGTTTCAACATGGAAAGCATATTTTTTACGCATTTGTGGGTGCAAAAACATGTTCATTTAACCATTTTCAGGATTTGGCATTTCAACCTGTTCCAACACCTATAGCCGATTTCACCAACATTGCAAAGTATACTTTTCTAGCAAAGTATATTTTGAGGGAGAACTTTTCAATTTTAGGATAAATTTATTAATTTTTATTATACTGAATTTATTACATTATCACAGCCATTTTGGCTGTGATAATGTAATACATTCAGTATAATAATTCTGCATACTTTTAATCATCAAATATATGCAGTCGTTAGTTCTATATGAAATAATGCATTTCAGGAAAAATAAATGATTACTCCCTCAAAGTACACTTTGCTATGTTGGTGAAATAGGCTACTGTTCTTTACTAACTATGCCTCGTATATTGTGACCTTTGGCACTTGTTACCAGATTGCGAATGAGGTGTTGGCAATGCGGATCTCGCTGCGCCCGGACCAGATCTTGGCGCTGGCCCAGCGTATCAACGTGACGATCCAGGGTCTACAGAACATCGACAGTATCCTGGCGGACACACGCGACAACCTCACCCTCGCTCAGCAGCTGAAGGACCGTGCAGATGATGCTTCGTAAGTAGTCGAAATACACGCTAATATTTGTTAAAAATCACATACGTCGCCGGAATACACACTAACCCTTTGTTAAACAATACAGACTTCGCCAAAATACATGTTATTAAAGGTACATGCCCACGCAGTAGGCACAACATTTTCTTTATAGGAATTAAATAAGTGTATAATTATGTCACTATTCCACCAGTTCTAAAAATTACGAGTGCCCGCTATACAAATATAATCATTTATTAATTATCAATTTACTGTTAGCGACGCGCGGCGGTAACAGTCTATTTTGATAATGTGCGGGGGCGACGACGTTCACATCACGGCTTGATGTGCGCATGCGCAGTATACTACGCGCGCCAGTAGGCTTCCCAATATGTAAACAAGAATATCAACATGTCGAAACGTCCAGGACAGAAATTGTATGAAACGGCGTCGGCCAAAAAAAAGGCGAAATGTCTGAGGGAGAGGCAGTACAGAGAGAGAGTGGTTAATATTGGCGACCAGATCACCAAATGGAAAGAGTTACGTGGAGATTTAGATTTGGACTCGAACAGAGATTTTTCTTCTGAACTTCCGATACTTGACTGCGCATGTCAAAGATGTGATATGATTGACCGTGTCACGTGACGCGTATTGGTAAAAATAGCACGAGGTCGGAAAATACCCTTTCTGATCGCGGCATATAAAATGCGATTTAACACCAATTAACACGCGCCGTAATTAAAAATAACTCGTTAGTGGGTAGATAAATGGCTCATATAAGGCATGACAGAAAATGAAAAGTAATAGTACAGTGTAACCTGCTGCGTGGGTATGTACCTTTAACCGCCAACCCTTTGTTATGCACCACATGCTGAGGTTTGCAAAATGTAGATCCTGTAGAGCCTATGTACATAATAACTCTTTCTTAAGCCGAACAACTCAATACAATGCTTAGGTTTGCAAACTTCATCCATAGGCCGAAACACTCATTGTAACCCATTGTTAAACACCGCATATCTGGATCTACACGGTTTACAAACCTAAGCATGAATGATAACTGTATAAATCCAGATGAACCGGCTCATGACGAGTATTGTATGTAACTGAACACATGCTAACCCTGTGTTTTTAAACATCTTGTCTCTCATGCTTCGCGGGTGGGTGGTGGTCGGGCTTGTGTGATTTGCGACCAGCGTAGATCCAGATCAGCCTGTGCATCCGCACAGTCTGATCAGGATCTGCACTATTCGCCATTCCATCAATTAAAAGCCCATGGTTATTTATCTTGGATGATAAGTGTATGTTCATGATTGCAAAGCACAGGTATACATTACAGAATGGTCGTATGCCTGATTTACAGTGTAACATATCTAAACCGGGTGGGTGGTGGTCGGGGCAATGAGACGGGAGTAAATTAACGGTATGGGTTCACGATTTGCCTGGTTTGGCCCTCAGGTACGTTTTTATCTTTGGCTCTTTAGTTACCTGGGAATTGAATTGGGTTAGGTTATTGCCCATTACAAAAGTAGTAAGATTATTACTGATCCTACTGCTTTTGGGAGGGGCCAAGTGATTCTGGTTTCAGGGCTGAATATATAGTTTTGTTATTGTAAATATTCAGTTCTGATTTTGGGATTTCCCCCCCATTTGTACATGTACTTGAACATGTACATGTACTTGTACAGGTAATATATGGGATTTCGTACTAAACCCATTGACCCGGCCTTAAATGACCTTAGCTGTTGATAGGCCGTTAAACCCCAACAAACAAACAAAACTCTTGTGCTTCGCTTGCTCAGCTGTGTAGATCCAGATGACTGTTCGTAACAAGCATGCTACATCGATGATACATACTCCAACCTATTGTCTTTCAGTTGGAAACAAACGAATGTACATGTATATAATACAAAAATGTTATACATCTACACAGAGCGGCGGCGGCCAAGATCCTGGATACGGCCAAGGGCGTACTGAAGGCCTTGAACGGGTCCCGTGACGCACAGAACAAGGCGGAGGCTGCCATCAACCAGGCAAACATAGACATTGAAGACACACAGACCGATCTTACACAGGTGGGCCCAAACACGGATCATTCCTGTCGACCAATACTATTACCCAACTCCCTATATAAGTTGATATTCCATAGTTATGACTAATTCCCTGGGTTTTCACGTGCATGAGCAATAGTTCCTCTTGCCCGGTCAATAGTCAAAACTATTTCACCCCTGAAAATCGTGACGCCATGATTTTTGTCGAAGATACAATTCAACGTAGATCGGTCCGTCGACGCACACCATGCCAAATTTACGTTCATTGTGTCACATACAATGTATTACAGGTTGAGTAATAAAACAGTTATTTCATGGTCATTTGGGGAACAGTCAAACATATTACCCCTCGGTGTTGTGGACGACCAGATGCACTGCAATAGTGCATCGGGTCGTCCACAGCACCTCGGGGCAATAGTTTCGACTGTTCCCCGAATGACCATGAAATAACTGTATACTGTTCTAGGCTCGACCTAGTTACATGCCACTCATGACACCATAAGAGTTTTGATGTGCGCCTCTTTGTTAACTTGCGTTTTACGTCATTATCATTTTTCGTACATTCTTAGATAGAAATTAATGCTACGACTTTACTACTGCATCTATAGTTACAATGTAGATATTATACCTTCATAGCACATGATGATACTTGATAAAATCACTGCCACCGTGCTCTAACCTATAAAAATGGGGAAAAATCCAAACGTATGTGAGGTCTTGAGATAAAAAATATCAGGAAATATTTAACTGGAAGGCTTGTCCACTCTTGCCTGTTTCATATCACTGTATTTCATCTGAATAACGGTGTATAAGTTTTTAATGTGTAATTCCAAAGGAATATATGTGATGCGTGAATGCGTAGAAAGTGGAAACCGTGCAGCCTACTAGACCTAGAGGGATAGTCGCATGTAAATCATATACATGTAGTTACATGACTGCATATGTTTGACACCGCTCACAGCCGTGTTTCAAACATACAACTCGTGCTGTTTGACCATGCCTGTAGACAACTCTCACTCCGGGGCCAAGCCAACACCTACGTAATGCGTGTGTCTCGTGACTTTACTAGAACTCGCCATTACGTCACCAGACCAGTTCACAACACTCTGAAATTTTGAAATTTATGCGGCTGCAGAAATTACCTGTTTGAATGGAACAGGTTATCAAAGTACCGAAAGTAAAGCATTTATGCTTAAATTACACATTATTGACTACGGAAATGTAGCAACAATATTTGACCATGTCCAGCCGTGGGAAAACATTTGTCGTGGCTCTCGGGATCTGTTTGTGTCCGCGGCCTTTGAACTTGGGTTTCAAACAGTTCCCTCGTGTGTCAGCCAACGTTTACCCACGGCTGGACATTGTCGAACCTTATAATCAATTTGTTGCCATTGTCGTCCATGTAGATCGAGTCGGAGACGGTGGCAGCAAAGGAGCAGTCCAAGGACACGATGGACAAGGTGGACCGACTCAAGGTGGATCTGGTCGGGCTGCAGAACAAGATCACCGAGAATGAGTTCAACGTGGACAAGGCTGAGACCGAGGCTGATGGGGCCGCAAGTCTCGCCAATAAGGCCACCGAGGTATGTACGGGGATATACGAGACGTGATATATGAAATGTGATTTTGCATACATCTGCGTAATTTCATTAAATACGTTTACAAAATTTACAATGTTTTTCATAAATAAAGTCAAAAGTTGACAAAATTTTCAGAGTACATGCGGAATATAATTTTGTCAACTTTTGACGCCATTTACGGAAAATATTGTAAATTAGATGTCCAAAGGTACAAAATCACATGGCGTGTCTCATATATGGGGCTGTTTGCTGACCTAAGTCACTTCACAGTATTAGTTGCAGATCTCGCTAATTAGGCCACACACAGGGGAGATATGGCTGTGTCCTGAATGACACAAATGGGCTGGTTGACATTTTAGTTAGACGCATATCTCCACAATAAGGTGACCAAGGTATTTAAGGGAGATATGATGTCATGAATGACGAAAATGGCTTCTTCAGTTTGTGGTTAGCCACATACCTTAAAATAAAATGACTTCACAGTATAGATATCAGATCTCTCTAATAATGCCACAGAGATAGGGATTTATCAGGTAACATGTCCTGTTTTGACTGAATATGTACTGACTGATAACATATTGTTAAGGGCCACGCCGAGATTGGGCAGTGCTCTATAGGTTTCGCCTTTTCAATTGTCCATCCGGTTATCTTCTGGAAGTTTTTGTGTGTTGACGGACCACATTTTCTAGTTGATACAACCATCCTGGTTACAATGAAGTGCAAACTGACGTTCCATTGGTAGGATGACGTCACGTGACGTTACTGAATGACGTCAGTGTAATGATGCAACGTAATCAAGTCCGCGTTCTGTCCATTGATAACAACGTCATCTGTGGTCATTTTCGAGCATAGAACGTTACCTGATAAAATAGAATACCAGATTACTGTCTTTTGATAACGAGTTTATCAGGCTCGGCTCGGAAACGGTAGGAATTCCTCGGCAAGCCTCGGAATTCCTACCCGTTTCCTAGCCTTGCCTGATCAACTTGATAGCAAAAGACACTAGCCTGGTATTCTCAATCAGATCTCGTTAATAATGTCACAGAGACAGGGATATATGTGGTTGTCTCATGGACACGGATTGTTTTGTTTTTGGTTAGATACAGGGCTCCAGATAAGGAAATAGTAATTGAGTATTGTCACTCCATCATTTCTGAAGCAATTGGGTATTTCAAAATTTTAATTGTGTAAAATAGAATCACACTACTGTTTACACATCAGCAGATCACACTTATTGAATAATTTGCTTCTAAATGAAACACATCTTGGTATTTCATTAGAATTGTCTCCTTGGAGACAATTCTAATGAAATACTAAGATGTGTTTTCATGGAAAAATAAGAAAATATGCTTTATTTGTGGTCTGTTTATTGTTTTTTGTAGCATGATAAAGATACTTTATTTTTGATACTCACTACTTCTGATTTCAATTGGGTTTTTGGCAATTTGAATTGGGTATTTACGCAAATACGCAGCTTATCTGGAGCTCTGAGATAAATCGCTGATCAGCGAGTAGCCTGTTATAGATCTATGCGGTTGTTAGAGGCATCAAGAATGTTTCCGCTCGAATCCTGATGTATTTGGACTATTTAATACCTATGTGATGGTAACAGAAACAATGTGCCCATCTATTCCACTAGGGTGGGTGGCAGATGGTAGCATGCGATGGGTAATTTAACGATCGGGTTTCACCCTTACCGGAATCCCGACTGGCGACCTTGTTTGGCCCTCACATATATCTTTGGCATTTTGTATGTGACAGTTGAATCTGGTTATACCCCTTATGTGAGTATTACGATTATTCCTAATCCTATTACTTCTAGGGGAAGGGGCCAAGTGACTGGTGTGGTATGGACCTTGCACCAGGTCAGGTTATTCTGATTTCAGGGCTGACTATAAATGTTTTTCAATGTAAATAATTTGTTCTGATTTTGGGATTTTCCCCCCAATGCATCAGGTTGAATATGGAATTGAACCCGTTGGCCCGGCCTTAAATGACCTTAGCTGTTGATAGGCCGTTAAACACCAACAAACAAACAGAACCAGTTGAATCTGGTTATACCCCTTATGTGAGTATTACGATATTCGTAATCCTATTTTAGGGGAAGGAGCCAAGTGACTGGTGTGGTATGGACCTGGCACCAGCCTGCCAGGTCGGGTTATTCTATTTTCAGGGCTGAATATATTTGTTCTTGATGTAAATATTCCGTTCTGATTTTGGTTGTTGATAGGCCGTTAAACACTAATAAACAAACAAACAGAACCAATGTGCCCATCTAATCCACTAGGATGCCGCCATGCTGGAGGACAAGTACCCGGACGTGCTGAACCGACTCAACGACAAATACAACTCGACCGCCGACACAAAGACCCGTGTCGAGAATCTGCGGACACGGGCCAAAGCCCTAGCCACCGAAACTACCACTAAATTACAGCGGCTTCGAAGTAAGTTCACCTGGGAACGGTTGCTCAAAACCTGTCAGTTGTTGTAAAGGCGAATATCAGGATTTTTTTGGCCGTGTGTAAAGTGGTTTTATTGAAGATGTATGATGATACTAGGACCGCCGGGTTGTTTAAATGTTCACCGATATTGGTACATAAGTATAAGATTTTCAGTTGGAACGTAACAGGATACTATATCCGATATTTATTTACCTATATGGGTGAAAACCCAGTGGTCCTAGTATCGTTATCTATTTTCAATTAAACCACTTACACAAGGCCATGATGAAAACATGCCGGAGGCATACAGTGTTTGAACTGTGTGTCTGTGAGTCTGTCCGTCTGTGTGTCCGGCACATTAAGTAGGTCACCAGAGTTTCTCAATTCTCTCATAACTTCCATATCCCTTGAAGCATTTTTTAAAAAAATATTTCAACACAACATACTTGTGGACAAATGCCACACATCCATGCTCCCCTTAATATGACCTTGACATTCACAACTTTTTCACACATTAAGAAGTTTGCCGGAGTTTCTCATTTCTGTCATCACTTCTATATCCCTAGAAAGATTACTTAATATTTCAACACATCATAATTGTGGACAAATTTCACACCTTCATGCTGCCCTTAATATGACCTTGACCTTTTGACCATCACAACTTTCACACATTAAGAAGTTTTCTCAATTCTCTCATAACGTCTATATCACTAGATGGATTACTTTAATATTTCAATATATCATACCTGTGGACAAATGCCACACATCCATGCTGCCCTTAATATGACCTTGACCTTTTGACCTTCACAACTTTTCTGAGATTCGCACATGGAGCCAAGTCGACCGGTGTTGTAAGGGCGGCCGACATCTGATCGGTATTTATTGTAATTCCATTGCTGAATGTTCCGTGCACCACACACGGGTACATTCCCCATCTGTATATGACCAGACCTTGGTGTTGAGAAGATGTAAACCTCAATCAAGCAATCCATCCCGTAATTGATCATTTCATCGATCACGCTCTTCTGTTTGTAGATATGAACCAGGAATTTGAATCGCACGATAAACAGTTGCAAAGTCTAGCCGGGCGTATAGACGAACTCAACGCCAATATGACCACCTACTTAGAAGCCATTCAAGAACGGGCAAACGAGTACCGAACGTGTACAACATAGTGACCCAGGGATATTAGACTTATATTATTGTAGATAACAAATAGGCGGGCAAAGTTTTGAGTAATAGCCATTGAGAGCTATTACATTCTATACCAAAGTGACTTTTGAATTATGATATTGAAGCATTAAATGTGGGTGTGACTGTGGAAATGGGGTTTATTGGATTTGAGACCAGTGTAGATCCACACAGTCTGATCGGGTTCTCCACTGATAGTCAGTCCGTCAGTGAAACAGCTGTCCTGCTTGTAACAAATAGCATATGTCCTTTTCATGCCGTGATGTCCTACATGTATGCTAGCAGACCAGGATGTAGACTGGCCACAGCTTCCATAAGCCCCATTTCTCCAGTCACAGCCACAAATATAGACGTGTGCGGGTAGTGGTTATACACAATCTCAGTCCTGTGTATTGTGGAGCACTGATGAGCAATTAGGCACAAATGCAGAATATGTTTGTTTGTTCCGAGCTGGCATCAGTCAAATATTTTGGGCTTCAATGTTTCACAATGCATACTTAGCCTTGGAAAAGCTTTTGAAAATCACAGTTCATCGGGGCGTTGATAAAAAGGTTTTGGAAGATATGGGAATATAAGACTGTGCACATTCGTGAAATTCTTATTCAAAATCATGCAATTTGATTGGCTGAGGCCCAGCAGAGAGCTGGGCCTCAGCCAATTAAACTGCATGTTTTCAAGTATGATGTTCGAGTATGTGCTCAAAGATTAATACAGCGTCACTTATCTAAACTAGGTACCCAGGGTGTCTGGTTCTGGGAGGTGGCATTGTAATTCAGATATAGTCGATCCGACACGTGTTTCTGTGTTTGGCAATTGTGAAGTAATTTATGAAACTTAAATACAGCAAAGTTGCATGTGTACGGGCATTATGTAAACCGTATATAGAATCCATGATGCATGTATACTTGGGGTGGGGGGGATGTTTGCAAATGGGAATATTTTTAGGAAATGTAAAGAAAATGTTAATTCAGAATTTAATTCTGCAGTAGATTGGATTGCAGTTGATCAGATCTGTCTGATTTTCCAGTCTGGAAAGGGATGGGTGTGACGGATGATAGATATATTTATGAATAGATCTACAGGTTGATGAAACTTAGTCCGCATACAATATCCTAATCATCTTGCAATGTTTCATGTATCGTCCTCGTCAGTATCGCTGGGAAACTTGTAACTGATAGCACGCTGTGAGGAAATGAAATCTTGTGCCGAAAAAACTCCCAACTTACAAACCGGTTCTTGTACTTTTTTATAGAGAATTTTGAACGTGACCTTGACACAAATATCGTGTATCGTCTAAATGTCCATTTTTATCATTGCGAGTTTCACATGCGCGTGTCTGGTGGCCATTTCATTAAACTTCGTACGACTAATATGTTCGTTAGTGCAAAATTATGATAGTCGGAAAATTTCACATTGACAATATTTTATTGTAAACAATTATTTACATTTATTGAGCATATGCAGCCTATGCTCAATAAGTGTAAATCCATCAATTGACATTTCCAGACGATCTGAACATTTTAGTCGTACGAAGTTTAGTGAAACGGGCCCCAGGTTTACACTGGTCACATGGGCTATAAGGTCCACCTTGTGTAAACATGCCCCATCTCGTAGCAGCATTTATTGTGTACATGCATGTGTATAAACAATGTACATAGGAACGTGATGAACTCGAGTCAAGATACATGTGTGTTTGTGTGTACTTGTTTGTCTGTCCGTCTGTCTGTTTATCATTGTCATTTATATATATTCATCATATTACACGTGTGCCAAGATCATTTTACTGTAGAACGTAGATAAAAGCTTTTAGATAATTTTTATTACACCGCTATCTTGATTTTTTTGTCGTCTGCTGTTTATTTTCTATTTTCCATTTTTTATCATCAAAAACATGCTTTGACAGCACTTTAGAATGATTTACAACAGGCTTTGATAGCACTTTAGAATCATTTCCATTGGAAATGATTCTGAAGTGCTGTCAAACCATGTTTTTATTGAGAAATAGGCAAGATATAAAAGCAACGGCAGACGACAATTGTTGTGTGTAGCGGTCTAAGGGTTAATGTCCTGTAAATGAATAAGCATGGTTGTAATTAAGAAATAACTGCTCATCTTTTGTGGGTAGTTTATTCTGGGAGATACCCATGTGAATTGTAGCGTATGACTGTGACGGGAGAAATGGGGATTATGGGATTTGTGACCAGTGCAGCTCGTGATCAATTAGCACACTCACGTAGCCTGATGCCACCTGTGGGTGGTTGGTCGGGCGAAGGCGACGGCGTAAATTAACGGTAGAGGTTCCTCCTTATAGGAATCGCGATTTGCCTGGTTTGGACCTCCGGTACGTTTTTATCTTTGGCTCTTTTGTTACCTGGGAGTTGATTTGGGTTATTGCCCATTATAAAAGTAGTAAGATTATTACTACTTCCTACTGCTTTTGGGAGGGGCCAAGTGATTCTGGTGTGGCGAGGACCTGGCATCAGATCAGGATTATTCTGGTTTCAGGGCTGAATATATAGCTTTTTTTATTGCAAATATTCAGTTCTGATTTGGGATTTTCCCCCCATTTGTACATGTACTTGTGTACTTGTATGTTCTTGTACAGGTAATATATGGGACTTAGTACTAAACCCATTGACCCGGCCTTAAATGACCTTAGCTGTTGATAGGCCGTTAAACCCCAACAAACAAACAACCAAACAAACTCGTAGCCTGATAACTTTCCATATTGTTCGTTAGAAGCATGGTGGGTGTCTCGTAGATGGAATGGCGAACAGTGCAGACCCTGATCAAGCTGTGGATCTGCATCTACACTGGTCACAAAACCCATACGCCCCATCTCTCCAGTCACAGCCACATATATATTTTGTTGGAATATGCTTCTAAAAATAGGATATTTTGTTGTTTAAATTTACATTTCTAAATTTTTAATATTCTGATTGCCAGAGTTGTGAATTTTCATTGTATCTCTGTCCCACATAGTGCGACACATGCTGCTGTTACTTTATTATTCTGGGGCCCGTTTCACTAAACTTCTTTATACGACAAAAATATTCGTAAGCGCAAATTTAGGATCGTCTAGAAATTTCAATTGATGGATTTACATTTATTGAGCATAGGCTGCATATGCAGCCTATGCTCAATAAATGTAAATCCAATAATTGTTTACAAGAAAACATTGTTATTGTGAAATTTACTGACTATCATAATTTTGCACTTACAAACATTTTAGTCGTAAGAAGTTTAGTGAAACGGCCCCCAGTTTCCTTAATTTAAAAACTTTCTTTACCCTGTGAACGATTCTAATTTCACGGCAGATAAATATTTTTTCTGTAAATGTTCCGTTCTGATTTTGGGATTTTCGCCAAATGCAGCAAGTTAAATGCGTGCTCGAACCCATTGGCCTTGCCTGATATGACTGACCGTAGCTGTTAATAGGCTGTTAAACACCAATAACTTGAATCAAATCCCCCGTCAACAAATGAAATATGATATTCGACCTCGTTAGCCAAGTTATATAGCCTAACTAAAGGACACTTACAGCATTTGCAATAATTTGAAGAAAAAAAATTGGTCTGCCTGCTTTCACGTGTTTGTGTACAGCGTAGCTATGGACCAGCATGTTAACCATATGTGGTTTGGAGCTACAGTGTTTGCCATTTCAAGATGGAAGTCTTAACACTGTGATGGACGTCAAAGTGTCTGGCTTCAGTGAGCTGAAGCCGACCATGTGCAAGTTTGCGATCATTGTAGCCACAGGTCGGCCTGCACAGATCCTGTTAGTGTTTGTCATTGAACGACTTGTTTGTATTACACAAAAAAACAACCAAACGAACAATCAAACGCCATTACGCCAACATTTTTGGTAGCACCGTGTGACATCATTCCTCCAATTCATTGTATGTCGAAGTAGTTTTCAAATATGGATTGCCCCGTGCAGGCACCGGGGCGGGATCAACTGATCCTGAGAATAGTGCTGCAGTAGCCATTGCTTGTCGTAAAAGGCGACTAAACTGGCTTAACGATTGGGTTCATACTTTCCGGAACCCACTATACCGGATTTGGCCCTCATGTACATTTTTGGCTTTCTTGTATGTGAGAGTTGAGTCGGGCTATGCCCCATATATAAAAGTAAGATTAGCGCTAATCCTATTACTTTTAGGGGATGGGATAAATGATGCTGGTGTGGCGAGGGCCTGGCACCAGATCAGGTTGTTCTAATTTCAGGACTGAATATATATTTTGATTGTAAATATTGAGTTCTGAAGTTGGGATTTACCCCCCTTGGACAGGTGGATATGGGACTCGACCCCGTTGACCCGTCTGCGTGTAGACTCCCTGAGGCTTGTACCTCTATGTCAGAAAAGCGGACGTTAAACCCTATTCACTCACTCACTCACTCAAATATGGATTGCCTGATGCAACACATTGAGGCCTGGCATAGCATTTTGTCAGTCGGTGTGTATTCCGTCGTTTTGTAGCAAGTTGCCTGATAAATAGAGGATCTTACATGAGGGATGGTTTCATATGATATTAATTAAACGTGTTTACTGATTTCATAAGAAACTCGGCTATGCCGAGTTTCTTATGAAATTAGTCAACAAGTTTAATAACTACCATATTAAGCCATCACAAATGCTAGATTCTATTTATTGCATAAGCACATCATCATAATTTGAAGATGTACTCGTTACATTTTTTTTCAGTCAAGGACTCATTTGCATATTTATTACACTAGTGTATTATGATTTATTTATTACACTGTGTTGTTAAACTGTGAAAGCCCATTTTATGCAATAAATGTACAAATGATCGTGTACCGATATATTGTCACCTGCGACTATCAACCCACCAAACGGGCTGATCTGGGGCTACTCTGGTCACATACCTTATAGGGTCCCTTCTGTCAACGGGGATCCCATTTACTGTCTGTCTGTATGCAATATATACCGGTACAATGGCCAGTAATATTTATTTTATGTAGTGTACAGAGTATAAAATCAGCATTTAATTTACATATCTCATGGAGGCGTGTGCGATGTATGATCGGCCATTTTAGAAGAGTAGCTATGGGAGTGTTACACCAATCACTGATAGAAATTCACATGGGAAAGCGAGTTTGCCATTTTGTTGTGCAATGCCACATATTGTTGACGCTGTCCGTTAACGGTGTGAAATGTATTGTTGCCTATAATTCACAGAAGTGCGGAATCATTTTTTATGCATTTGTGTGCCGACACACCACATTTTCTTGTTTGTCTCCAGTTCGGCTAGTAATTTGCTGTTTCATACCCTGATTCCTTGTGAGAAGCCGGAATAAAAAGGCATTCATTATCGGCATAAATCGAGTTTACGTGCTTGGATGCGGACTAATCCATGACCTGTATGTGGCTTTGTTGTTGATCCGATGTCCGTTTCACCAATCAATCAGTGTTCAAGTTTGGCAAATATTATAGATCCTGATCATGTAACTGATCAGGGGATATACTGGTGAGTGAGTGTCACATTTTGTTGCATAGCATATCTCATAATACACGTTAGTTGTCATGATAAATGTACATTCATGTGGCTGTGACTGGAAAAATGGGGCTTATGGGTTTTGCGACCAGTGTAGATCCAGATCAGACTGTGCATCCACACAGTCTGATCAGGATCTGCACTGTTCGCCATTGCTTCGATGAAAAACCACCTTTTTATTACCTTATAGGGTCCCTTCTGTCAACGGGGATCCCATTTACTGTCTGTATGCAATATATACCGGTACAATGGCCAGTAATATTTATCTAACGAGCAATATAGATTGTTATCAGGCTACAATTGTGTGCTATTTGATCAGGAGCTACAGTGGTCTCAAATCCTGTAAGCCCCATTTCTCCAGTCACGGCCACATATGTACATGTTTGGTTGTGTTATCGATTCATATCAGCCTGGCACTTTAAAAATCCTGCCTCGGCTTTTTGCCAAATCTGAAATTTAATGCAAGCGATGAACTTTGAATGCAATTCACAGCAGCTGTTGCGTTATTGTCACTTTCCTTTAATTTTCTGGGAAATGTGGAAAGCGAGACATAGTGGTCACAATGTTGGCGTCATCCTCGACGGTTATGTCCAAATATTGAATATCCCGTGATCCTTTGTCGGATCATTACCAAACTTCACCAAATTGATGGCTGTCATTCGGATGACCTTGACCTTCGTGGGTGAGACACTCGCTGGCGATCGCCTTTTCCCCATTATATTTGGCAAAAGTCAGGCGTACAAGTAATTTTTGAAAAGCCAACTTCATCGGTGTGTATGTGTAGTTGTACATGCACTTGTATGACATAGCTAAATTCTAGATTTAGGCGTATGGGCCCCAGGCTGATAAAGCGGACATTATAACATATGCGACCAGCATAGCCCCAGATCAGCATGCGTATTCGCGATCTGATCTAGCGTCCATAGATGGCCGTTCCATCTCTGTAACGTGTGTGGCGCATTCATCATACAGATATAACGTCATACTGTTACTGTAGTACCGGCATTGCAGTGTGGTATGAGAACATGCTTGTCAACCTTCTTAGCATATACTCCATTCGTATACTCAAATTCAGGAAGTTTGATTGGTCGAGGCCGAGCTCGGCCTCGGCCAATCACACTGCCTGTTTTTAAGTACAAATTGAATGTCTCGGACAGTTTTATCAGCATGGGCGCGGATCTCCAAGTGTTTAAAATGTTATAAGGTCCTTTTGATGAGCTAGATACCCATATGTCCGGCTAGTTTTGTTGTTTGGGCCACAATCTGATAATACCAAGCTGATTATATTTCTGACCAGTAATATATCTCATATGTGCATACTTTTGTATAAACATATTTTATTATATAATAATTTACATAATTTCTAAGCCAATTGCTAGCAAGTTCCACTCACGAATGTTATTGTTCACATATTTGATTTTTAAGGAACTAAATGCCACCTTCGCTTCCTTGCTTACACCACTATCTTAATTTTTTGTCTTCTGCTGTTTATTTTCCGTTTTTATCATCAAAAACATGCTTTGACAGCTCTTTAGAATAATTTACAACATGCTTTGACAGCACTTTAGAATCCAATGGAAATGATTCTGAAGTGCTGTCAAAACATGTTGCTTGGACGTTAAAAGTTTCCGCCTGATCAGGTGGGTAGGGTGTCTGGGTCTTAACTGGTCATAAATGCGATGAGTAAAGTTCCATCAGGCCGTGCTCCGTATTGCGTTAAATCTCTGAGATAATAAATATATCAATATGTGTATCATGTAACTTGTATAAACTGTATCTACTTGTATTGTATTGTTTTATGTTGGCGTCTTTTTATTTTAGAGTTACACCTTCAACCTGTTATATTTAGTTATTAACCCTTTCAACCCTAAGGAACTGGAATGGACTTTGATATGCTAATGTTCCGACCAATCCAATGGTCACAAAATGATTTTCAGATTCGTCCATGAAAAGGGGATATTTTTTGTTCTCAAAAATATTAAAATTACTTTCAAAAAGTGCAGATCCTGATGAGACGGCTCGTTACGAGCCGGCTCATCTGGATCTGCACTTTTTGCATAGACCGCTATAGCGGGATTTCGGGTTCAAAGGGTTAAATTTCCCAATAAGTTTTGTTATAACGACAAGATGTTAATTTTTCATGTGCTAGCTTTATGACCGTTAACGTATTGCAGGTTAACGGCACACAAATATTGTAACCATTGTAAACAAAAGGATTGTAGTGTTTTTCTCGTTTCTGAGCATAATTATGTTGTAACAACTAAGTTGAATTGCAACGATTAAACAATTAATGCTCACACTGTAATCACATAGTATTTGTGGGTGGCAGGTGGGAGCACGCGATGGGTAATTTAACGATTGGGGTTCCTTACTGGAATCCCGACTGGAGACCTGGTTTGGCCTTCACATACGTCTTTGGCAATTTGTATGTGACAGTTGAAGTTGAATCTGGTTATACCCCTTATGTGAGTATTACGATATTCTTAATCTTATTTTAGGGGAAGGGGCCAAGTGACTTGGTGTGGTATGGACCTGGCACCAAGTCAGGTTATTCTAATTTCAGGGCTAAATATATTTGTTCTCGATGTAAATATTCAGTTCTGATTTTTGGATTTTCCCCCCAATGCTGCAGGTTAAAATGGGATCGAACCCATTTGCCCGGCCTTACATGACCTTAGCTGTTGATAGGCCGTTAAACACTAATAAACAAACAAACAAACACATAGTATTTATTACACATTACTTCTAAAAGATACAAGAAAATAATTTTGAGCTGTACCATTTAAATTAGGACACTGTGATACTAGTACTTCGCATCTTTTGTGCCATAACTATTCACCGGTAATGAAAACTCACAACATCTTTTATTTCTACACAAAGACGAGAACTTACCGTTCTAAAATGCATACACATTGTGTGTCTGACATCTAATGCCATTATGTTACAACACAAATTCAGCTACATACCACTGCAAAACATGTCTGTATTATTATTCATCTCTAACCCTATGAAAAGTAATTGTTTTTACGGTTTTGAGTCATTGCAGTGTTTTCAGTACAGTCTGTAATTCTCACGGGGTTGGTGTTCGTATTTCTGAGACAAAACAGCTAAATACCAATTGATTATAATTTCATGTAAACCAAACTGTAGCCATTGTTACCCAGTTACTCCACAATAGATCCATAAATAGGTACATCGAGTATAGTTGCTGTTGCGTGTGAGTCATAGCTGGACTATAGTCTGTTTCACGAAAGCTGCCCAAATTTGGGCAGCTTTCGTGAAACAGACTATAGATATATCGTCATGTATGTGTACATGTGTAATAGCTGTTGGAGGTTAGCGTAGTCTGTATTTAATCAGGGTCTACACTGATCGCCTGTCACTGATTGATGAACCCATTGAACCGGCCTTAAATGACCTTAGCTGTTGATAGGCCGTTAAACCCCAACAAACAAACATACTGGGATTCACACCCATGTCTGTGGGTGGCAGGTGGGAGCATGCGATGGGTAATTTAACAAAAGCATCGCATCATTTTGTCAGCGGAGAGCCTGTATTTATTTAGAGAGTTTATATAAAGCATATGTTTCCAACACATGCCTTCTGGACTAGTTATTGTAAAGGACCTGTCACCAGGTCAGTTTGTTCTAATTTTTAGTAAATATTCAGTACGGATTTTGGGATTTCCCCCCTATCCATACAGGGGTAATATGTGACTACCCCATTAACCAGCCTAAAATGATATGTTGGCAGACACCATTAAATAAATAAATTGTTGTATTACATGTACACAAACATGATAATCTATCACTCCTCAGCTTTTGACATTTTCATGCAATAAGTTTGTTTTAAACCCATTTTCCATTTTAGTAATAAAACCATGGGAGGTTGCTGTGTGCATGATCCATCATCGTCTTCACAATGCTTGCAAGCTTCATTCATCATTTGCTTTAAAACAGATAAACCACAGGCGATTGAACTGTCGGCCTATACTACAGATAGTAATATGGAAGGTGTTATAGGCCGACAACTTTGAATGAATGAATTTGGAAGCGAGGGAAATGTAATTGCTTGTAATGTAGCACATCTTGAAAAAAGAAAGGTTTAAGGAGCTTGTGACCAGTGTAGCCCCAGATCAGACTGCACATCTGTGCAGTCTGATCTGGGGCACTGTTCACGGGTACGGTAGGCGAAATGTTCCTGATGTCTCGGGGTGGAAATTTCGCATCAGCATAAATGAGGTCAAAATTTATTTCTTTCGTCCGCTTTTTTGTTGAAATATGTTTCAGCATTCTTTACAAATGTTTCTTTCTGATTTTGGGATTTTCCCCGCAATGCAGCAGGTTAAATGTGGGGTCGAACCCGTTGGCCCCGGACTTAAATGACCTTTGCTGTTGATTGGCCGTTAAATACCAATAATTCAAATCTTGCAGAAGGTATCCGGATGGGAACATGTCCATAATGTTGCCATTCAACGGATTCTTCTGATTTCAGGGCTGAATATAGTTTTTTTATTGTAAATATTCAGTTCTGATTTTGGGATTTCCCCCCCATTTGTACAGGTAATATATGAGATTTAGTACTAAACCCATTGACCCGGCCTTAAATGACTTTAGCTGTTGATAGGCCATTAAACCCCAGCAAACAAATAAACCATCCAACGTACAATGTATAGAAGCATAATTATTATAGATCTACAGCTCATTTATTATGTATTACATTATTGTATTTTGCTTCTCATTACAGTCTCAATATGGGAACCATTCATTGGTTCCCATTCCTTGGTGTTGGTGGAAAAATCCTAATAATAATAATGTGAATTTGATAGTTCTCAGCCACTATTCACACTATACATTGCTATCTAATTATTGTCTTCTTGCTGGTGTTTCTATATTTGGTCAGGTGCCAATTTCTGCTCATACAGATCTACATAATAATGGTGCTCAATGATTTTTTTACCTCAACCCGCTGTTGTTTTACTATGTCTGTAGCTCACATTGCCGGCCAATGTTTGATCAGTGTTTGCCCAATGTCGTTGGGCGACATTCTATGTCTATGGGACATGGCTGTGAAAATGTACCTCAGCAAGAGCGCCGTCAGGGGAGGTTCTATGGGTTCGTACGGGTTCTATGGGTTCTTTTTGGAGCCAGCAGGATTTTGTTTATATAAATATGTCCGTGATAGCTATTTTCAACGCATGCTTGCATGCGCAGACATTATCGTATTCAAATGCTCTATTAACAAAATACAGTCGAGCGGCGCCAAATGTATTGCAATATGGTAATTTTAAAATAAATATGCTACTTAAATGGACCTACTTTTCCCAAGAGCTATTTGTTGTATCACACTGTGAAGCAACCGAAATCTGTAAGGGGTCCACCCTGGACCCCTTACAGATTTCGGTTGCTTCACAGCTGAAAGTCGAACCCCCTTTTCAAAAAGGCTGGTGACACCCATGCTCGGGCATTTACAACAATTGGATGTCGCCCTCTTGTATAGTCACTCGGTAGGATTTGAATTAATCACATTTTCGTGATGACAACTAGCCTTCGCCGGAGACTGAATGATGGACAGCATAGGCCCTGATCTGGGTCTATGCTGGTCTCCAATACACTGTAAGGTACCATTTATTAGTCGGAAGACCATATATGAGACACACCATGTGATTTTGTACCTTCGGACATTTTGAGTTAATTTCATTAAATATGTTTACAAAATTTACAATATTTTCCGTAAATGGCGTCAAAAGTTGACAAAATGTTCCGAGTACATGCGGAATTATATTTATATTCCGCATGTACCCTGAAAATTTTGTCAACCTTTGACTTTATTTTAAAAAAATGTAAATTTTGTAAACGTATTTCATGAAATTACGGAGATGTCCGAAGGTACAACATCGCATGGCGTGTCTCATATGCTGTACCACTACTACTACGACTGCTTTGGTTAAAATCTGTAAAAACCACAATGTTGGCTTTGTAAACCTTGCTTCTGCTCAAAATGCCATATTGAACAAACACCGATACGACACAAATTTTCCACTCTTGTTTTATACATGTTTATTAGCCCTTTCTTTCACCCCTGAATAACTGGAATGGATTTTCATATGTTAATTTTCCAACCAATCCAACCGTCACAAAATGATATTCAGGCTCATTTGGATCTACACGTTTTGCCAATATCACTATACAGGCCTGTGGTTTTGAAAGGGTTAACTATTTGTTTTTCTCCAATTACACAAGCATAATTACTTACTAGATCTGATCTAATATTTCACACAATTTCATCTGTATAAGACGTTTGGTAAATGGATGTTATATTCCCTTGTACCAATCTCATGAAATCTTATCTCGTCAGTGCATGAAGTGTATTCTATATGTATTAATTGATATTTAAATCCATAGAAATTTAAATTGCTGGTAAATAATTTAACCATGTAATGGTGGGCTGGTGATATTACTTGTGTTTTAAGTGAGTGGTTGGTTGGGCGGACGCGATGGCGTAAATTAACGGCGAGTTTCCTCCTTATAGGAATCACGATTTGCCTGGTTTGGCCTTCAGGTACGTTTTTATCTTTGGCTTGTTTTGTTACCTCGGAGTTGAATTGGATTATTGCCCATTATAAAAGTAGTAAGATTATTGCTGATCCTACTGCTTTTGGGAGGGGGCCAAGCGATTCTGGTTGGCGAGGACCTGGCATTAGATCAGGATCATTCTGATTTCAGGGCTGAATATATAGTTCTTTTATTGTAAATATTCAGTTCTGATTTGGGGATTTTCCCCCCATTTGAACATGTACATGTACATGTACATGTAATATATGGGATTTAGTACTAAACGCATTAAACAGCCTTAAATGACCTCAGCTGGTGATAGGCCGTTAAACCCCAACAAACAAACAAACAAACAAACAAACAAAGTTGTGTTTTATGCCCGCAGTCTCAGTAGAGCCGGGAGGCATACAGTGTTTGGACTGTGTGTCTGTCCATGGCTGTCTGTACATGCGTGTCTGTGTTTGTATCTATTGGTCTGGGCCCGGTTGTTCAAAGCTTCTGTTAGCTTAACAGACTGTTAAATCCTTAGCATTGCTAAGGATTTAACTGTTAAATCCTTAGCATTGCTAAGGATTTAACAGTCTGTTAAGCTAGAGGTTTTGAGCAACTGGGCCCAGGTTAAAAAGATTGCTCGGAGTTTCTCCAAACTGCCAACGGGGGCATTTGTGTGCGATAGGCCACATTTTCTTGTCAATACATATAGTTCTCTTCTTATGCACAAAACTATGAATATTTATGTGAAGGTAGTTGCAATATTCTGTGGATTTAACTCTTCAATGGGAATGAATTATTCTCGTCTGCTGATTTTTCAAAAATTAAATGTCTTATCTCTCGACATAGTGCTTTGTTAGAACATTAGAATCAGTAGCCTATTTCACCAACATTGCAAAGTATACTTATCTAGCAATGTATACTTTGAGGGAGAAATTTTCAATTTAAGGATAAATTTATGAATTTTTATTATACATGTACTGAATTTATTACATTATCACAGCTATTTTGGCTGTGATAATGTAATAAGGTATACTAATTAGTTAAGTATACTTTGATAAGTATACTTTGCAATTTTGATGAAATCGGCTACTGAAGTCTGCTGATAAAACACAGTTATTGTTAAGAAATATTGAAAATTAGAAGAAAAAAACAGCGGACAAGAATATTTAATTCCTTATTCTAAGGGCTAATGTATCATCTAGTTTAGAATATAAAATCATGTCTGTACTCGTTGCTTGCAACTGGTCGGTATACATACTCATTTATTCATGCGTGTCTGTACTATATTTGGCTTATAGTTTCATTTTATACATATTGTTTTTTTTTTCTATTTTCTCATGTATGCAAACTGATTATTTGAATAAATTGGCAGTCCCTCCTATGTGTTTCTTTGTTTTTGTGTTGGTCCATTGCAGGACGAGATTTACATGTGATCAGAATTGTGCATGTACGAGACAAGCCATGTGATTTTATACCTATTAAAGCAGATGCGTGATTTTTTTCGAAAATATTTACAGAAATTGTGATATTTTCTGTAATAAATGTCGGAAGTTGACAAACTTTTCACATACATGTAAATGCAGAATTTGCATTTGCTCTGAACAATTCCGTACTAATTTTGGGATTTTCCCCCCAATGCAGCAAGTTAAATATGGGATCAAACCCATTGGCCTGGCCTTAAATGACCATAGCTTTTGATAGGCCGTTACACACCAATAAACAAACAAACATATGCCTGGTTTGGCCCTCCGGTACGTTTTTGGCACCTTGTAAGTGAAAATGGATTTGCGACCAGTGTAGATCCAGATCAGCCTGTGCATCCGCACAGGCTGATCAGGATCTGCACTGTTCGCCATTCCATCACGGTTACACCCATTATAAAAACGCAAGATTAAAACAAGTCCCATTACCTTTAGGGGCTGGGGCTAAATGACCGGTGTGGTGAGGACCTGGCAAAATATCGGGATGTTCTGAATGTGAATCATCCCCATTAACTTGGTCTAAAATTACCTTAGCTGTGGACAGGTCATTAAAATCCATTAAATAAATAATTAATTGTATCCCCCGGACTCTGTCGGGGGATACTATGGATTTGACAGCGCGCTGCGTCCGCGTCCGGAGCATAACTCGAACACCCTTTGGAATATTTTCATGAAACTTCACACATGCATAGACCACGACCCGAAGGTGTGTCGCGCACAAGAATGACAACTCTTGCATAGCTAATTTTTGAGTTATCTCCCTTTTTTGTTTCTTGCACTGATTTCGTGTCCGGAGCATAACTCCACCACCCTTTGGAATATTTTCATGAAACTTCACACATGCATAGACCACGACCCGAAGGTGTGTCGTGCACAAGAATGACAACTCTTGCATAGCTAATTTTTGAGTTATCACCCTTTTTTGTTTCGCGCACTGATTGACCATAACTCGACCACCCTTTGGAATATTTTTATGAAACTTAACACATTCATTTAGACCACGAACCGAAGGTGTGTCGTGCACAAGAATGACAACTCTTGCATAGCTATTTTTTTACTTATCTCCCTTTTTTGTTTTCACGCACTGATTTCCTGTCCGGAGCATAACTCGACTACCCTTTGGAATATTTTCATGAAACTTCACACATGCATAGACCACGACCCGGAGGTGTGTCGCACACAAGAATGACAACTCTTGCATAGCTAATTTTTGAGTTATCTATTTTGTTTTGCGCACTCTACAAACTGGACAATAATGCATGAAGACCCGTTTTCTCGTCTGCTCTGTACACCTTTTCTCGTGTGCTCTGTACACCTTACCTGTAGAGAGAACAATAGAGACTGGGAGAACCATGTACTAGCATGGGCTTGCATGTGCAAATGTCCAGTGCTACATTGGGTACTGTGTTGAAAATATTGTGGCATTATGTGGACCTGTGCAGATATATGTTGATAAATATAGGACTATTAAAAAAAAATCTGGGCTCCAGTAGCAAGCATTATTAGTTTTTTTTTTTAATTTTTTTTTTTTCCATTTTTTTTTTTTTCATTTTCATTTTTTTTTTCATTTTTTTTTTTCACCTGTGCATGTGCTAGCATGTGCAACTGACCACTGACCACTTACAGGTAATTTATACAGGTAAATACAGGTAAATGATTATATTACATTTCCGTAAACTGTGTTGAAAATATTGTGGCATTATGTGGACCGTGCAGATATATGTTAGATAAATTATAGGACTACCCTAAAAAACAAAAAAAAAATTCTGTGCTCCAGTAGCAAGCATTATTATTTTTAAACTTTTTTTTTCCATTTTTTTTTTTTCATTTTTTTTTTCAAATTATTTTTCAATTTTTTGTCTAGTAGCATAAGGTGGTAAGTGCTATATACAGACTATTCACCTGTGCATGTGCTAGCATGTGCAACTGACCACTGACCACTTACAGGTAATTTATACAGGTAAATGATTATATTACATTTCCGTAAACTGTGTTGAAAATATTGTGGGAATATGTGGACCTGTGTATATATGATATGTAGATAAATATAGGACTATTAAAAAACATTCTGGGCTCCAGTAGGGAGCATTATTCTTTTTCTTTTTTTTTAATTTAATTTTTTTTTACATTTTTTATTTTACATTCTTTTTCAATTTTTTAACTTATTACAGGTAATTTATACAGGTACATTATTACATTTCCGTAAACTGTGTTGACAATATTGTGGCAGTATGTGGACCTGTGCAGATATATGTAGATAAATATAGGACTATTAACAAAAATTCTGGGCTCCAGAAGCGAGCATTATTTTAAAAAAAAAATTTGTATATTACATTTCCGTAAACTGTGTTGAAAATATTGTGGCATTATGTGGACCTGTGCAGATATATGTAGATAAATATAGGACTATTAAAAAAAAATTATGGGCTCCAGTAGCAAGCATTATTTTTAATTTTTCAACTTTTTTTTTCAACTTTTTTTTTCAAATTTCAAGATACATATAGGACTATTAAAAGAAATTCTCGGCTCCAGTAGCGAGCATTATTTTTTCTATTTACATTCTATATTACATTTCCGTCAACTGTGTTGAAAATATTGTGGCATTATGTGCACCTGTGCAGATATATGTACATAGATATAGGACTATTAACAAATAATTCTGCGCTCCAGTAGCTTCACACATGCATAGACCCTAAAGGTGTCGCGCAAGAATGACAACTCTTGCATCACTAATTGTTTAGTTATCTCCCTTTGTCCGTCACCGATTTTGTCTCCGGAGCATAACTCGATCACCCTTTTTTCAAACTACTTGTGTATCTGGGGAGGGGGACACACATGCGCTTGTCGACAAGCGTCCATTTCTATTTTTATTATATAGATAGTTTTATTATATAGATCTACTGTCTGTTTCATGAAACCTGCCCAAATTTTACTGCTATATAACCAATGCAAAAACTATTTTTTATGCCACCGGGTTTCGAAGAAACGGGTGGCATATAGTGTTTGGACCGTCCGTCCGTCCGTCCGTCCGTCCGGGCAGACATTCGGGTACTTATGTGGCTAGCCCCACAGGGTTATGGACTTGTTAAAGGATAGGGTTGGTTACAATTAGCCACCTAAAACATCGTTTTATGTGGCTAAAAATGGTTTTATGTGGCTAATATTTAACATGCGATAAGCCACATAGTTACCTGAAAGTAAAGACGTGCGTGCGTGCGTGCGTGCGTCCAGGCAGACATTCGGGTACTTATGTGGCTAGCCCCACAGGGTTATGGACTTGTTAAAGGATAGGGTTGGTTACAATTAGCCACCTAAAACTAATATTTAACATGCGATAAGCCACATAGTTACCTGAAAGTAAAGACGTCCGTCCGTCCGTCCGTCACACTTTTCGGTTAACCAATTTGTCATTTTTTTATATTATTAAATTTTATACAATTAATAAAATTTTTGTGATAAAATCAATATTTGACCAAATTTCACGAAATAAAAAGAAGGCTCATTCTTAAATTTTGCTATCATTTAATATTATCTAAAAAAAAGAATGTTTTTGCATTGTTTATATGGCCGTAAAATTTTCACAAGTTTTGTGAAACCGACAGTAAACCGAATAGCGAAGCTCCGCAGTATCAACAACTAAACACATTGATAAATAAATAATTTATTCAATAAACTTGCAATCAACAAATAGTTGTAAAACTTTGAATGTGATGGACGGAATTAGTACATTTACCTCGACAACGGATAAACATGGTTTCAATGAGATTGTTCCTTTTCCACTAGTAGACATGTAGCTCCTGATTGGCTAGTGCCCTCAGTAGCCCGATACAGATATTTATCAGGTAGCGATATTTGTATTGGCCCAATACGTACCGACTGATAACATAATGCAGTATCAGGCATAGATATGACGTTATCGAACAACGTCCGTGTAATGACGCAACTTAAACAAGTCGGCGTTCTTTTCATTTTCAACAAAAACCACAATATACTGTAATTGCTCATACTGTAGCGTAAAGTGTTACCTGATAAATGGAATACCAGGGCAGTGTCATTTGATATCAAGTTTATCAGGCTCGGCTGGGAAACGGTAGGAATTCCTCGGCAAACTCGGAATTCCTACGTGTTTCCTAGCCTTGCCTGATAAACTGGATATCACAAGACGCTAGCCTGGTATTCGCTATAAACTATTGTCGCATGCACGAGGAATGTTTTATCAAGTCAATAGTAAACGGTATAAGACCTGTAGCCGATTTCATCAAAATTTCAAAGTATACTTATCTAGCAAAGTATACTTTGAGGGAGTAATCATTTATTTTTCCCGAAATGCATTATTTCATACAGAACTAACGACTGCATATATTTGATGATTAAAAGGATGCAGAATTATTATACTGAATTTATTACATTATCACAGCCAAAATGGCTGTGATAATGTAATAAAATAAATTCAGTATAATAAAAAATAATAAATTTATCCTTAAATTGAAAAATTTCTCCCTCAAAGTATACTTTGCTGGATAAGTATACTTTGCGATGTTGGTGAAATAGGCTACAGATCAAAGCTGAGATAAATCCTCATACATGTATGTCATAATTACAACAAGGGCATCATTATCACTATTAATCTAATCCCCTCGCTGCCAGCCTTGATAAAAAATAAAATAAACTTCAACTTTTTTGCCTCACAAACAAGGTGAACATAAGTCCTCAATGACCTTGGACGGTCGCACGTGGGTCGTATGCAAAACAAAGTACCATCCCTAGACACACATTGTGGCCAAATATTACCAAATTGGTGAAAAATGAAAGATGTTACCAACACACGCATGCACGTACATACACACATACGTACATACATGGACTAAAACCATATCTTGCCTATTGGCGAGGGGATGATAATGGATGCAATCTAAAGATGCAATAGGTCGTGTCTATTGAACTCCATTTTATGATATATAAGGAGGTGAAATTTTGATGCCTTCTCATAGGTTAGATGTTTACTTATGAACACCTATACATGAACAATGCCACGATATAACATAATTGTTCGCGGTGTGACAAGTACACCTAGTGCAGTCTGGATATCTGCACAATGTGACAAGGATATATAGCGGATATTCCATCGTACATTTTAAATTGTGGGCAATATTACAAGACTGTATTGGATTCAGCATAAATAACGAGTGAGCGAAGCAAACAAATGTGCACAGACGCCGATTTATCCTATTTATTTACACTTCTACATTGGATAGATAATTCAGTCTCATCGAAAGTCGTCGGCCCATTGGACATGTCCGTTAAAATTGCCGCCGGTCCGCCGGTAAACCAGAAGTCGCCGGACCAAATGTCCGACTATAAAAGAATTTGTTTTTTTCGGTCTGGTAAATTTCAAGTTTACCAGACCGAATGTCCTGTAAAATTTTGGCAGTTTCATGGAGACTGAGATATATATATTTTTACTACTCTATTTTTAAGATAATATCAATGAATTGTGATTGCGTGCATTAATAGTTACACAGTGATATGTTTCCTGCTTCTTGCCATCACGTTTTTGGCATCAAAGCATGGCGTCATCTAAACTTTTTGATATCCAAATTACGCAGCTGTTTCTATGAACTAGATGTATTTGAGTGCATGTCTGGGGGCTGTTCAAGCATATTAACACTGTAGATTAATTAACCCTTAGACCGCTACTCACAACAATTGTCGTTTGCTGTTGCTTTTATATCCTGCGTTAGTTCTCAATAAAAACATGCTTTGACAGAACTTCAGAATCATTTCCAACGGAAATGATTCTGAAGTGCTGTCAAAGCATGTTGTAAATTATTCTAAAGTGCTGACAAAGCATGTTTTTGATGATAAAAATGGAAAATAGAAAATAAATAGCAGACAACAAAAAAATTAAGATAGCAGTCTAAGGGTTAAGACAGTATTTTGACAGTAATAAATAGAGGATAATTAACGGCACTTGTGAAGTAAATTTTGTCATCTGTTTATTTTTTATTTCCGACTTTGACAAGACTAGAATCATTTCCAAAGAAGACAATTCTATAAAGTGCTGTCAAACCATGTTGTTATTGAGAAAAGGGACAAAAAATATGTATGAAACAGCAGACGACATAATGAAATTTCTATTAGGTAGTTGATTGTTATTCTGTAACAAGGAATGTGTATAAGGCAAGAGTTGTCTCATCCATGACTATAAATGCAAAGGAACTGTCACACGCCCTGTCGAAAACAGCTCCAATGTGTCTGGAGAAATAGGGCATATAGCATTTGCGACCAGTAGAGCTAGACCAGCCTGCGCATTTGTGCAATCAGAAATTGGTCGAAACTGTTAATCAGGTGAATAGACAATATTCAATAGACGGAATGGCAAACAGCGTAGGCCCTGACCAGACTATGCAGATGCGCAGTCTGGTCTGGGCCTACACTGGTCGCAAAAGCCATAAGCCACATTTCTCCAGTCACTGCCAGACTGGACTGGATCTACACTGGTCGCAAAACCAGTCGCCAATTTCTCCAGTTGTTAGATGATTGCGGGTGATCGCAGGAGATTATGACTTGGCCGTGGCTTCTGTCGCCAATTCAAGCTGCTTCAGTTTGGCTAGGGAGTCGTGCATGAGATCACACGCCTTCTTGTGCTTTGTCCAGTGCTGCACCTGACACTCTCTGTAATGGGACAGCAGTGTGGAAGTGAAAAGGTTTAACGTCCCACCAACAACTAAGGTCATATAGAGACGCGACCACAGTTTAAAGTCTCATCCGACAGACCAGTGGGATGGAAATACGATGAAAGTATTTTTTGATGCACTAAGTGAGGTTTGATCCCACAACCTCCGGATTGGAATTCAGGTGTTCTAACCCCTAGGCCACAATAACGGGACAGAAATGTGATAGGAAAGACACATAAATGTAATATTTTGAGTGAAAGACACAGGATCGGACAACGCTTGCACCAATGAGAATGATCAATTGACTTGACTTCACCCATCAGTCTGGATGTCTGCAGCCAAACATGTATACAGTGGAACCCCTTTAAACCAGACACTCGGCAAAATATAGAAGGTTTACCGTAGATGTGTTTCGCTGTTACGTATCTCTGATTACAATTACTTTTCATGATTGCAAACCACTAGAATGTGTTGTGATGTGCTCACATCTCTGATTTACAGTAGAACATCTCCAAAACGGACACCCTGGGGGCCTCCCAGGTTGTCCGGTTTGGAGAGGTTCCGCTGTATCAGCCTGGTTGGTACTACCTGGTAAAGCACCAGAATGGGCAAATGTTGCACACGTCCCATGGACCGTTTTATCTGTCCCCCACCACCTCCCCACTCCCACCATATATGAACTAATAAGGGCATTTTATCACCGGGGCCAATACATGTATATTCACCACACTTCTGTTTCTACAAAGGTTTTTATTTCTCACATTAATGTGGTTCCTTAATGCTAAAATGTTACACCAACATGAACAATGTGAAAAAATACACTAAAAATTTGTGAATATCGACAGTCACTGATATTGTTTTGTAATTGGTGATTTAATTAGTTGTATGTCGGGGTCGGTCATTAAATCAGAACATATCCACCAAAGATTTCTCAAAATAAGTTAATAATGCAAACATTGTAATCAATTTTAATTTTGCACATGTGAAGTTTAGTGAAATGGGTCCTGGTTGAGAGCACTCACCTGCGACAGTACCACTCATTCTGGCACCGTGAACACCGTTTACTGGCCGCCTCTCCACAACACGCACACTTAGGTGGCTCCGACAGTAGGCCCTCCATGACGTCAAAGTTGTACGTGTCCGCCCACCTTGACAACAACGTGAAAAGGTTTAACGTCCCATCAACAGCAGAGGTCATTTATACGGTATATATGTCAAGTATCATCCGACAGACCAGTGGGATGGAAATACTATGAACATGCTTTTTCATGCCTTGAGCGGGAATGAACACATAACGCTGGTATTGAAATCCAGAGCTCCAGATAAAGTGCATATTGGCGTATTTTACCCACTTATTTCAGAAGAATACACATTGATTATCAACAGTGGGAGTACAAAATGCTCACAGCAATGAAGTTGAAAATTTACTTTAAATAGTTGAGCTGCAAAAAGCAGACAGTGTTTGCTTTTTGCAGCTCAATTAAGTGAATTTTTTAATTTGTTTTATTGTTTATCATTTGATAAGAAAATCAACAATACATTTGTAAAAGAAAAACACGCATTGAATTTGAAATATGCGGGTATAATACTCCTTAGATACAAAACTTATCTGGAGCTCTGGAAATCCAATGCTCTATCCACTAGACTATATCTCCTACCTTGAACAATGTAAATGTCAAATGAGACTGTTACCAAGTATGGTACAAGAATTAAACTGAATGGCAATTCTTTGTTAAATGAATTACATAAACTAGAAACATTGCACTAGAAAACTAGACCATGTATGCCCCACCTTACTTTTTTGATAGTAACACGAGGCAAAAGGGGGAGATAATCCATGTCCGAGTGGTCTGATCAAATAGTTCAAACACCATATGCCTCCTGGAGACCAGGGGGCCGTTTAACTAAACTTTGTACGACTAAAATGTTCATAAGAGCAAAATTAAGTCTGTAAATTTCACATTAACAATGTGTTCTTGTAAACAATTATTGGATTTACATTTATTGAGCATAGGCTGCATATGCAGCCTATGCTCAATAAATGTAAATCCATCACTTGAAATTTCCAGACGATCCTAAATTTGCACAGGGCCATAAAGAGAAATTTTGTTTGTAAAGAGAAATTATGTAATCTGACCCCATTCCCAACTTGAAAGGCAACAGGTTATTGCAAGTTCAGGAAAAGTTGCGGCCAGCGTAGATGGATAGTAGATGGCTAGGCTGTATGGTAAGCATCCCACTACAATCTGATGAGACAGAGGACCCAACGATGACGTATGTGATCAGGATAGCTCAAGACAAGAAGAGTTACACAGTGAAGGCAATGGTGTTTGAACTACTCAATGCAACTACTCTATTTCTATATCTTTATCATTCTATATCATATCTTTATCATTCTTATATCCAAACATTTCTTTAAATGTTCAAACATACTTAACCCTTAGAGCGCTACACACAACAATCGTCTACTGTTGCTTTTATATCTTGCCTTATTTCTAAATAAAAACATAGTTCGACAGCACTTCAGAATCATTTCCAATGGAAATGATTCTAAAGTGCTGTCAAAGCATGTTATAATTTATTCTAAGGTGCTGTCAAAGCATGTTTTTGATGATAAAAATGGAAAATAGAAAACAAATTAAGATAGCGGTGTAAGGGTTAAATAAGCATATATTATTGGTAGTTACATATAAATGGATTGTTAACTGTTGTATTATTGCGAATAATATGTAGAGAATATGTGTTTGTATAAATGTGTATAAACTAAAAACAGAGAAAAGGGACCTATTGACGTACGTGATCAGCATAGCCCAAGATCAGATGTATCCTTACTTCTATCATCGAAACGATTTGTTCTAAATCAGGCTGTGTGAATGTGCAATTTCTACCACCAGAGTAAGGTCCCTTTCTTATTGAACACATACGTATGGTTTATTGGTGTAGTTAGCAGTTTACGAGTACTACACATCAGTTTACGGTTTATCGAGTCATAGGTTTACGAGTCGGGTTCCATGGACTGTACATGGGGCCACAACAAGGGTACAATAACCTCAGCTACCTTTTAGCCTGCATCTTGAGGTCACTGGTAGACGGATCAAAGTATTTCTTCATCTGTTTCTTCGCAACCTTCTTCCACTGGCCAGCGCCGGCCTGCAGGATGTTGTCCCTGATCTCTGGAATCTACAACACATCGTTATAATATATAGAGAATCTTATATGAGTGATGATTTAATATGATATTTATTAAACAAGTTTACTGATTTCATAAGAAACGAGGCTATGCCTCGTTTCTTATGAAATCAGTCAACAAGTTTAAAAAATATCATACTAAATCATAGATTATATTTATTGCATAAGCACATCATCATAATTTGAAGCTGTATTAATTACCTAACATGTTTTCTTTAGTGGGCTCATATGCATATTTATTAAACTGGTGTATTATGATTTTTATTACACTGTGTTATTAAACTGTGAAAGCCCATTTTATGCAATAAATAGATTTGTTTGCTTGTTGGTGTTTAACAGCCTATCAACAGCTAAGGTCATTTAAAGCCGGGCCAACGAGTTCGATCCCATATGTAACCTGCTGCATTGGGGGAAAAATCCCACAATCGGAACGGAATATTTACATGGAAAAAAAAAAAAATCAGCCCTGAAATCAGAATAACCCGACCTGGTGCCAGGTCTCCACAATAAATAGAGCATACCAGACTAGTGTGTTTGGTATCAAGTTTATCAGGCAAGGCCACAAAAGGAATAAGTAGGAATTACGAGACTCATGTTCAAAACGTAGAGAATACCAGGCTAGTGTCTTTCGATATCAAATTTATCAGGCAATGCTAGGAAACGAGTAGAAATTCCTCAGCTCACCTTTACCGAGCCGAGCCTGATAAACCTGATATCAAAAGACATTAGCATTGTATTCTATTTATCAGGTAACATTTTTAGTTACATGATGGGCAAATATGACATGGTTTTCACTGAAAATAACACAGACTTCAAACATTTTTGTCTTACGAAGTTCAGTTTGTTTGTCTGTTTGTTGGGGTTTAACGGACTATCAACAGCTAAGGTCATTTAAGGCCGGGTCAATAGGTTTAGTACTAAATCCCATATATTACCTGTACAAGTACATGTACATGTTCAAGTACATGTACAAATGGGGGGAAAATCCCAAAATCAGAACTGAATATTTACAATAACAAAACTATATATTCAGCCCTGATATCAGAATAATCCTGATCTAATGCCAGGTCCTCGCCACACCAGAATCACTTGGCCCCTCCCAAAAGCAGTAGGATCAGTAATAATCTTACTACTTTTATAATGGGCAATAACCCAATTTAACTCCCAGGTAACAAAAGAGCCAAAGATAAAAACGAACCAGAGGGCCAAACCAGGCAAATACTGATTCCTATAAGGAGGAACCCATACCGTTCATTTACGCTGTCTCATTCGCCCGACCACCACCCACACGAAGTTTAGTGAAACATCCCCCTGGTCTATACAGAAGTTACCTGTTCGAGTATGATGTCGTGGCAGGGTGGGGGAGGTTCCATCATAGACAGGTGCTCCAGGTAACGCTGCATCTCGCCCAACATCGGGATCTGGTCCAACATGGGCTCCGTGAGGTAGGCTCGCAGCTACAACACACACCAGTGGCGACACGTGGGTATATTATATATAGAGTATCTTACATGAGTGACGATTCAATATGATATTTATTAAACGAGTTCACTGATTTCATAAGAAACGAGGCTATGCCTCATTTCTTATGAAATCAGTAAACTCGTTAGATTCTATTTATTGCATAAGCACAGCACAATACGTTCAAGCTGAAAGGACCAACTACAATGCTTTTTATAGCAGTCACATTTCCATATGTATTATATTACACTAGTGCATTATGATTGTTAATGTATTGTGTTATTACACTGTGAAAGCATATTTTATGTAATATAATCATAAAATGGTATAATAATTATATAATGGAATACCCAGTAATATTCAAGGAGATGCCATTATTTTTCTCTGTTAAGCATCCACCCAGATGATCAAAACCTACCAACGTATCCGGTAAAAACAAACATTACAAATGTAAATTTCTGTTAAAACCTTCCCCAACCCTTTGCAGTTAACTTGCAAAGGATTGAGGAAGTTTTTAGCATAAATTTAAATTCCCGCCAGCAAACTTTATAAAAAAAGATTAGAAGAAAATAGTCTAATTAAACTTATCAAGTGTAAATTCATGAATGGATATAAACTGTGCACACGTCCCCAATCAGTTTTCATATTACTTCACCAGTAAATAGTGTAAAATAGCAGTTTGTTTGTTTTTTCACAGAACCACTCTCAAAACCTACCAGCACACACACGCTTAACAGAGAAAGAACTTTGTACAGCCTTATGTATAATGGTATACCCAGTAATATATAATGCTATAATATACTGTTTTAGACATGTTTTTATTGTTGCACCTCCCCCAGCATGGGGATCTGGTCCAACATCGGCTCAGTTAGAAAGGCTCGAAGCGACAACAAACACCAGATCAGCAAATATAATTTTGGTCACTGGTTGACAAAAAAGGACCTTATGACGTTTGTGGAAATCGCAGCCCCAAAATCAACCTGTGCATCCGCACAGTCTGATCATGGTCTATAATGTTTGCCATTCCATCATAGCAGTAGCTGTGCTGTCATCAGCAACAGTGACCATTTAAGTTTGTTTTTTGGTTTGTTTGTTTATTGGTGTCAACGGCCTATCAACAGCTAAAGTCATGTAAGGCCGGGCAAACGAGTTTGATCCCGTTTTAACCTGCTGCATTTAAGATGATTAAAAGTATAAACTTGATTTATTTTACAAGTTACCAACAAGTGCGAGAGTACATATTATGCAAATGCCTTTGTTAGCACAGTTACAGGGCGGTTATTAAAGTGGGAGGAAACCAGAGTACCCAGAGGATCTGTCGACCACCATATCATCTCACGTACTGCCGGACAGCCACGGCGGAGGATCGAACCCGGGAAAAAGTGACATAGTATCTGATGCCAGGTTCTGTAAGCGTGTGATCCCCACGCCCTGTATACACGAGAAACACAATAGACAGACTCCTACCTTGAGTATGGTGTTTTTCCTGTTTGTGTCCATGTCATATTTCTGTTGACAGGCCGGAGTCATCAACAGTTGGAACAGTGAAATCCACACCTGAAACCAATACAAGCCCATGGTTACCATATTGGTCATAATGCACACACCATCACACAATGCAAAACTGTACGTGAGTGTGCTAATTAGGATCTTAAATATTCAAGATACGTTTTCACAAGTTCTAAGATGAATTTAGAGCTGTTTATGCGATACAGTAAATTAACACAATATGGCACTAGTCTATCGATGAGGAGATAAACTTTTGGGTCAGAATCAAAGGTAACAAACACTAACTGGCTGACATGTCAATACGAAAAGAATATTAGTTTTAAGCTTTTACTGAAGTATTACTCAATACGTGTATATAAATTTAATAAAGTACCGGCAAAATGGTGTTTTTGAACTGAAAAAGATGAAAATTACTTGCAAAAAGTTCAGATCCTGATGAGACGGCTTGTCACGAGCCAGCTCATCTGGATCTACACTTTTTGCCAATAACAATCTACAGGCCTGTGGCGTTAAAAGGGTTAAACTGGACATGGATATTCTCCCTTGGCATACTTGACTCCGAAAAATGGCTGAGTGTTTCAGCGACATTGTGAAGGTAAAATAGGCCAAGGTGATATTAATGGTGGCATGAGTCTGTGGCGTATGTTAGGATGTAGGTGTCCATATATTAAGGTCATTGTTAAAGTAACATGTATATTGAAGTTTCGGCGCGATGGAGCAACTCTTACAAACATTTTACAGCAAGTGACCACGGACGGATGGACGGACTTGTCAACAATAGGAGGAAGGGGCCATTTCCATTGTTCTAGAACAATAGAAATGGCCCCTTGTTATGAATAGAAGAAGGGGCCATACAGAATAAATCAAAGGATTTGTTTGTGTCCAGGGCTGTACAAATTGATTTTTTAGCCATTTGTCCCGGACAAGTGACTTGACAAAAGTGACTTGCCCCGACTTGTCCTGGAAATTATAATCCATGTGTGCATAATACATGCACTTTAGTTGCTATAAAAATGTTAGCAATAACATATATTACTAGTAACAGGAACCCTGGCAATCAGGAAAGATCGACTGATTTGTGTTTAATGGTCTATCTATAATTTCGAGGGTATATTCCAGAATTTTTAGTGTAAAAACATCGACGTTTTGTGAATTAAATTACGGAGTCTACTCATTTGACCGTCTCGAAAATGAAATCACGTCTATATTTACAATATTTAATGTCTATCAGTATGTTCGCGGAACGGTAAATAATAAACTTTCTGAAATTTCAGGTTTTTTTTGTTGGCAACAACAGCTGTTAATTCGCTAATTACACTGCAGCTCCATTATAACACGATCGCGTATAGCGCGATCTCCATTATAACGCGGGTCTCTCGTGGATCCCAAAAAAAATATTTAAAAAAAAATAGAAGAAAAAGGAAAACAAAGAAAAAAAATCAAAAAAAATCGTCGGGACGTCGTAGTCATCGTGTAATTAGTTGATTCGTGATTTCTGTAAGTTTATTAAAACAACGACATTCAAAGTACATGAAATAATTATTATTAGTATGTTAGCAAATGTAATACCTTTAATCAGGTAATCATGTTAATATGCATACAGTGCGACCCCCCTATTGCACGGAAGTCCGGCGACATACGACATTCCGTGTTGCTTATCCGAACCGTGCAATATCCGTGCCAGGGGATATATGAATTCCAAATCCAGATGCGATTACACCCGACACATATTACACAGACGAGATTTGTGTGATGCTGTGTGCAAAAAACCGATACACCCAGCTGTGTGTAGAGGTGTACCGCTTTGAGCTGGCGCGTTATTATTGTAAATATTATTGTAAATATGTGCTATTTTTAAATAGTTTACGTCATATGTTGTAGACATGGTATTTGTATACCAGCGCAAACGCATTAACATTCGATGGAATTGATAATAATATTAACATTGTTTAGTGCTATAGTGGGTAGATCTGCTGTTTGGTGATCGGACGGTCGTGAGTTCGAATCCTGCCAAAGGCATACATTTTTCTCTCGCTTTTACTATTTTGGCGCCAGAGGTAACACACACATCCCGAAACAGTCGTGCATTTATTTTTACACAACATTATAAAACACTTCACTTTGAACCTAATCATTGTGAAATGCATTCTGCACATTCTTGTGTTATTGTGAAAGTCCACCTCGACTCATTACAAATGCAAATATGTTACGGAGAACACCATGTCGAAAAATAAACCTCTCACTTCAGATAATAAACAAATAAATAAATAAACGTGGATGCATGTGGTTCATAATTACCATGTAAATTGATGCATTGAAAAGAAAAAGAAAACACAAGAACAATATTAAAAAAAAAAAATATATATATATAATGGCCAAAGTGAGGATCGAACGCATGCAGTGCAAACTTAAAATCAAGTGCCAGCGTTGGCCGCCAGTTTATCCACTGCTCCAGTATGAGAAACTGTTTTGTCAATCGGAATATATCGATCATGAATATAGCGACGCACAATAATAAACAGAGAAATACCATGTTTATTTATACACCAATGTTTATATAAACAAAGCATGTAAACAACGCCATGTCAGGCTGGTATACTTATACAGGTGTTTATTGTATGACCTCATTCAGCACAAGGCTGTAAACTGTGTGACCTTTAGGCTATGTTTTGAAATGTTACTGATTGGTCAACACGCCTTTTGATGTGCCACAGACGTCGCGAACGTGCGACTTCTTTCATCATCGCATCACGGGGCAATCATGCAGTAACCCATTTCATGCTGACGATACGCTTATGTTTGCGGACAAATATTTTCATTATATGCACTCAGAAGTATATGCCGCGACCACCATTTAATCCATCTCGTCGAGACGGTTCAAATGAGTGGTCATATCGTATACTTTCATTGAGAAATAACAAAAATATTTTTTTTAATAATTTCATACCCGTAAATGTGTATTCGGAAAGGAATGGATTAAAAAAAAAAAAGAATCATACGCAGATCTGTTGCCATATATCGCCGATATTGATTTCGAAAATATTTTCCGTAAATTGTGTTGAAAAGTTGACACAAAAGTCAGAGTTCATGCGGAATTGTCGGTGGGATTATGCTTTCAAATTCGAATAAATTAATCTAATCAGGGTCACAGCTAGTATATCACTTTTCTTGCTATATACACAGTATAGCAGCTTCTGTGTAAGTGTGTATCGCCACGGGGAAGCCGACACACGCCCGAGGCGTTATCGATCGATGAAATGTTACAATTTAGGATTAGTCTAGTGAAGAAAACAGGCTTGTGGCGGGACGTTTCAACGGAAAATAGTGACTTGCCCGGGACTAACTTTCAGCATACAGCCACTTGCCCGAGACCAAAACCGACTTGTCCCGGGCGTCGGGCGTGCCGATTTGTACAGCCCTGGTGTCAGGCTCCTCCCAATGGCCCCTTCCTATCGTTTGGTTGCCCTGACGGACGGACGGATGGACGGACGGACGGACGGACGGACGGACGGACTGATGTACGGAACTTCAAGAGCAAGCAATATTCCTCCGTTACAATTGCATATGATAATGAGGCATAATAACTGGCATAGCCTTGATCAGGCTGATTTGTGGACATGTTCCTGAATCATATGTGGCTGGAATGGAATGGTGCTTAACGCCCCACCAACACAAAAGAGTATCATTTCGTGACAAGCAATATAGATGAAGAATAAAAATAGTATGTTAGATGTGGTATGTGGCTGTGAAGCTTATGTGTTTTGTCACTGGTGTCACTCCTACTCAAATAGCACACCAATGTAGCCTGATAACAATCAACATTCTTTGTTAAAAGGATGGCGGGTGTTTCATTGATAGAATGACAAACAGAGCAGATCCTGATCAGACTGTGCGGATGCACAGTCTGATCTGGATATACACTGGTTGCAAAACGCATAAGCCCCAATTCTCCAGTCATAATCACAATTGAAGAATATTTTTTGAAAAATCTAAAACATCTTGACAAATACTGTAGATCTTGATAAGACGGCTCATTACAGACTGGTTCGACTGGATGTACAGTGTTTGCAAATGTTGGCTTATGGGTAGAAAAAAGTGAAAGTGAATGGGTTTAACGTCCCAGCAACAGCTAAGGTCACAGGGCTGTACAAATCGGCACGCCCGACGCCCGGGACAAGTCGGTTTTGGTCTCGGGCAAGTGGCTCTATGCTGAAAGTTAGTCCCGGGCAAGTCACTATTTTCCGTTGAAACGTCCCGCCACAAGCCTGTTTTCTTCACTAGACTAATCCTAAATTGTAACATTTCATCGATCGATAACGCCTCGGGCGTGTGTCGGCTTCCCCGTGGCGATACACACTTACACAGAAGCTGCTATACTGTGTATATAGCAAGAAAAGTGATATACTAGCTGTGACCCTGATTAGATTAATTTATTCGAATTTGAAAGCATAATCCCGACAATTCCGCATGAACTCTGAATTTTGTGTCAACTTTTCAACACAATTTACGGAAAATATTTTCGAAATCAATATCGGCGATATATGGCGACAGATCTGCGTATGATTCTTTTTTTTTTTAATCCATTCCTTTCCGAATACACATTTACGGGTATGAAATTATTAAAAAAAAATAATTTATTTTTGTTATTTCTCAATGAAAGTATACGATGTGACCACTCATTTGAACCGTCTCGACGAGATGGATTAAATGGTGGTCGCGGCATATACTTCTGAGTGCATATAATGAAAATATTTGTCCGCAAACATAAGCGTATCGTCAGCATGAAATGGGTTACTGCATGATTGCCCCGTGATGCGATGATGAAAGAAGTCGCACGTTCGCGACGTCTGTGGCACATCAAAAGACGTGTTGACCAATCAGTAACATTTCAAAACATAGCCTAAAGGTCACACAGTTTACAGCCTTGTGCTGAATAAGGTCATACAATAAACACCTGTATAAGTATACCAGCCTGACATGGCGTTGTTTACATGCTTTGTTTATATAAACATTGGTGTATAAATAAACATGGTATTTCTCTGTTTATTATTGTGCGTCGCTATATTCATGATCGATATATTCCGATTGACAAAACAGTTTCTCATACTGGAGCAGTGGATAAACTGGCGGCCAACGCTGGCACTTGATTTTAAGTTTGCACTGCATGCGTTCGATCCTCACTTTGGCCATTATATATATATATATATATATATATATTTTTTTTTTAATATTGTTCTTGTGTTTTCTTTTTCTTTTCAATGCATCAATTTACATGGTAATTATGAACCACATGCATCCACGTTTATTTATTTATTTGTTTATTATCTGAAGTGAGAGGTTTATTTTTCGACATGGTGTTCTCCGTAACATATTTGCATTTGTAATGAGTCGAGGTGGACTTTCACAATAACACAAGAATGTGCAGAATGCATTTCACAGTGATTAAGTTCAAAGTGAAGTGTTTTATAATGTTGTGTAAAAATAAATGCACGACTGTTTCGGGATGTGTGTGTTACCTCTGGCGCCAAAATAGTAAAAGCGAGAGAAAAATGTATGCCTTTGGCAGGATTCGAACTCACGACCGTCCGATCACCAAACAGCAGATCTACCCACTATAGCACTAAACAATGTTAATATTATTATCAATTCCATCGAATGTTAATGCGTTTGCGCTGGTATACAAATACCATGTCTACAACATATGACGTAAACTATTTAAAAATAGCACATATTTACAATAATATTTACAATAATAACGTGCCAGCTCAAAGCGGTACACCTCTACACACAGCTGGGTGTATCGGTTTTTTGCACAAAGCATCACACAAATCTCGTCTGTGTAATATGTGTCGGGTGTAATCGCATCTGGATTTGGAATTCATATATCCCCTGGCACGGATATTGCACGGTTCGGATAAGCAACACGGAAGGTCGTATGTCGCCGGACTTCCGTACAATAGGGGGGTCGCACTGTATGCATATTAACATGATTACCTGATTAAAGGTATTACATTTGCTAACATACTAATAATAATTATTTCATGTACTTTGAATGTCGTTGTTTTAATAAACTTACAGAAATCACGAATCAACTAATTACACGATGACTATGACGTCCGATGATTTTTTTTGATTTTTTTTCTTTGTTTTCCTTTTTCTTCTATTTTTTTTTAAATATTTTTTTTGGGATCCACGAGAGACCCGCGTTATAATGGAGATCGCGCTATACGCGATTGTGTTATAATGGAGCTGCAGTGTAATTAGCGAATTAACAGCTGTTGTTGCCAACAAAAAAAAACTGAAATTTCAGAAATTTTATTATTTACCGTTCCACGAACATACTGATAGACGTTAAATATTGTAAATATAGACGTGATTTCATTTTCGAGACGGTCAAATGAGTAGACTCCGTAATTTAATTCACAAAACGTCGATGTTTTTACACTAAAAATTCTGGAATATACCCTCGAAATTATAGATAGACCATTAAACACAAATCAATCAATCTTTCCTGATTGCCAGGGTTCCTGTTACTAGTAATATATGTTATTGCTAACATTTTTATAGCAACTAAAGTGCATGTATTATGCACACATGGATTATAATTTCCAGGACAAGTCGGGGCAAGTCACTTTTGTCAAGTAACTTGTCCGGGACAAGTGGCTAAAAAATCAATTTGTACAGCCCTGGGTCATATAGAGACGCGACCACAGTTTAAAGTCTCATCCGACAGACCAGTGGGATGGAAATACTATGAAAGTATTTTTGATGCCCATGGCGAGGTTTGAACCCACAACCTCCAGATTGGAAGTCTAACCCCTTGGCCACAAGACCTGGCATCTCTGGCTTTATGGGTAGAGAGGGTTAGGATTCCCCTACCTGACCCTCTGTCTTGGTGATCTTGAGGCTGTCTGCATACTCGAGATGCTGCCACTTGCCGTCTATATACTTGTAGATCTTCCCTGTAATTTAACCACACTATGGTTTTGTTAATAACAATAGAAAATAAACAATAAAGCAGATGACAAGGTTAATATAGACGACAGGGTTAACACAACAATTTTACCTCAAAACAAGTTGAATGCAGTGAAACCTCTCTAAACCAGACATCCTGGGAGGTCCCCAGTGAAACCTCTCTAAACCGGACACCCTGGGAGGTCTCCAGGGTGTCTGGTTTAGAGATGTTCCACTGTAAATCAGGCATATGACCAGTCTGGGACATACATGTATATTTTGCAATCATGAACATGCATTATTATCCGAGATGTGTTACCAAGAAACCTCTCACAATGAGATATGATATATTTTCTTGGTGTATGGAGCCCCGCAGGGGACATGGATTTTTTTTTATTAATTTGTTCCCTCAAAATGACAATTCGTTCCCTCAATTTAACAATTTGTTCCCTCGAATTAACAATTTGTTCCCATGATATAACAATTTGTTCCATCGAATTGACAATTCGCTCCCACAATATAACAATTCGTTCCCTCAATTTAACAATTTGTTCCCTTGAATTAACAATTCGTTCCCTTGAATTAACAATTCGTTCCCATGTGAACAAATTGTTATTTCGCGGGAACAAATTGTTAAATTGATGGAACAAATTGTTTATTCGTGGGAACAAATTGTTTATTCATGGGAACGAATTGTTAAATTGAGGGAACAAATTGTTATTTCGTGGGAACGAATTAATAAACAAGAAATGCGTCTGTCGAACGCGGATGCCACCTGCAGCATATTTGAGAAACTGTGACAAAGTGGTTAAGTCATTTAAGTAACCTGGTGAAGGTCAAAAGGCGAAGGTCATATAAATTATGAAAAGGCAGGTGTGGCACACATACATATGAATGAAGTGTTGAAGTATTGAAGCGATTAAGCAACTTATGTAGATGATATGGCCAGTTTGAGAAACTGTGACGAACTGGTTAACCAAAATTGTTAAGTCATTTAAGTAACCTGGTGAAGGTCAAAAGGCGAAGGTCATATAAATTATGAAAAGGCAGGTGTGGCACACATACCAATGAATGAAGTGTTGAAGTATTGAAGCGATTAAGCAACTTATGTAGATGCTATGGCCAGTTTGAGAAACTGTGACAAAGTGGTTAACCGAAAAGTGTGCCGGACGGACAGACGGACGAACTTACATTTTGGACCTTAGGGGGTACTTGCTATATAAAAGATCAAAGCAAATACCCCGTAAGACACAACGGGCACACATTAGGGTATTTATGGGGTAGGGGGCGTGGCCTAAGACAATAGAAGACAATGGAATTCATTCCGTACCCCGTAAGCCTATTGTGTCTTACGGGGTATTTCCTTTGATCTTTTATATAGCAAGTACCCCCTTAGATCCGAAATGTAAGTTCGTACGGACAGACGGATGGACAGACAGACAGACAGACGGACGGACAGACGGATGGTCCAAACACTATATGCCACCCGTTTCTTCGAAACCCGGTGGCATAAAAAAGAGAATTCTACGTCCCTGGAGGGGCTCCGTACCATTGTACTTGCCATATAAAGATTTCGCTTATTGGGGTTACTAGCATATAAAACGGATTACACCACATTTACAGCAATTGTAGATCCTGACCGTGAAAGTCTGGATGTGGATAACGAATTGTGTTAACCCTTAAACCGCTATCTGAATTTATTGTCGTCTGCTGTTTATTTTCCATTTTCCATTTTTATCATCAAAAACATGCTTTGGCAGCACTTTAGAATAATTTACAACATGCTTTGACAGCACTTCAGAATCATTTCCATTGGAAATGATTCTGAAGTGCTGTCAAACCATGTTTTAATTGAGACATAAGGTAAGATATAAAAGCAACAGCAGACGACAATTGTTGTGTGTAGTGGTCTAAGGGTTAATACAATACTAAATATTTGGTCTGTCAGCACATGAATGCCCCCGCTGGCAGACAAAGAAAATGAGTGCACATTTGTAAACACAAAAGGCCGAAGAATCAAGGATTTGTCACAGCATGATAGAGGACCAGCACGAGTGATACATCAAGCAGTTTCGTGAAAGGAAAACAATTATAAGAAATTTACCCGAGCGTAAGCGTTAAGTTTTTTAACTCACAAAGTATGTGACCTTGGGCTTAGTGGGGACCCTGAGAATCGTAGATTTGTAACAGCATGATGGAGTACCATCCGAGGAATGCATGTGTGAAATATGAAGCATACGTGAACGGAAACGGTAATTATATAGAAATTTATCCGAGCATTAACTTCGTGACATGTACGGACGGACGCCGGTAACACTATATGGGCCTCTCACCATTTGAAGGCGGCTTTCAAAATTAAATGCAAATATTGATCAGTCAATAATTCCCTTTCAGAATCAAGTTGTTCAATTTCTGATAATTGCTGTAGCCAATTCATTTGCAAATTGCAAAGTATACTTATCTAGCAAAGTGTACTTTGAGGGAGTAATCATTTATCTTTCCCGAAATGCATTATTTCATATAGAACTAACGACTGCATATTTTTGATGATTAATTATTATACTGAATTTATAACATTATCACAGCCAAAATGGCTGTGATAATGTAATAAATTCAGTATGAAAAAAAAAAGAAAATTATCCTTAAATTGAAAATTTCTGCCTCAAAGTATAGTATACTTAGCAAGATAAGCCTCCGCAATTTTGTGGAATTAGGCTACTGATCATCGTTGAAAGACTGACCGTTTTTCCTGTGGCTCCACGGAGGCTGTTCCACCAACTGCACGAGCAGTATAGGCACGTCGTGTGTGTTCAGGATGCGGGTTGCAGCACTGAGGGGCAGGCTGGAACACACAGAGAATGGAACAGGGGTGAGTGGCCCACCCACACAGACGACCAAATTAAGGACATACTTCAACTGGTTGGAAATAAAGTACTAGAGAAAGTGAGCAGGGGCTCACGTATACCTGCGGCCGCCGCCTGGACTGACAAAAACAACTTTAATAACGCAAATATTTAAAAAAAGCTTTTGATGTGCTATTGGTGTCCGGTTTAGAGAGGTTTCACTGTAAACAGGCAATGTACGTATAAGTAATAATATCACGGGCTGTCACGTATACTGCAGCTAGAAAAACAGTTGCTCTGTTTAAAGTTTGTGAGGTGTCCTAACCCGATTGTGAAAATGTGTAAGGGAACCAGCACCCTAAAACTTTCTGAGCATGAACTCCAACAGTCTCATACTCAAAATCACAAAGTTTGATTGGTCGAGACTGAGCTCAGCTGTCTCGACCAATCAAACTGTGTGATTTTGAGCATGAATTTGGAGAGTGTGCTCAGAAGGTTTTTTATAAGTACCTACATGTATATCATGGACCCAGGGCCTTCAGTGAAGAGTTCCGTATAAGACACATATACAGTCAAACCTGTGAATACAGGCCAGTTATGGGAAAACAAAGATATGGCCTTTGTTCGCAAGTGGTCTTTATTCACAGGGTCATTTATGCGGTAATTGCCTCGTCCAGAAGGCCTCGTCCAGTATTCCCGCGACTTTTCCAAGTTTATATCCCTGATAAATTCCACAAAAAGGCCATTCATTCCTTATAATTCCAGCATTTGAAATAAAGTCATCAAGAAAATGTGTTTATTTTCCGTTTTCTTAAGAATTATTTTAACTGTGCCTCACGGTTATGGAAAGCAGTTTGGCGTGGGAGTTTACTGGGATATAAATTTTGGACAGAGACTTGCTACGGGCCAATCAAATGTTAGGGAATTGTGTAAATATTTTTATGCTGGAATTATTCAATGGTGGTCTTTAGTATCGGTTCGACTGTACATATATGTAATTTATACATTTATTATAGCTGAATATGTAGTGAATAAATGAATGTGTATTCAGCTAAACCACACGTGTAAAGTACACAAATATGTGCCTTATCTGGAGCGCTGACTGAAGTTGCTACAAGAGTTGCCTACGATATGTTTATCTAAGAGGAGAGTATCGCAGCGAGGTAGCAACTTTGTTTCTTTGACTGAAGGTGCTGGGTTCGAGCCTATGTCACACACTTACCCCTCCAGATGGTCTGTGATGTATCGGAGCAAAGACACTGCCTTGATGCATATCTCAAAGTCGAGGCGCCGGTCCTGGTTCTCTATGTCCTATATGAAATTTATTGAAACATTTACTAGTGTTTAACAGCTAATGTAATTTTAAGCCGGGTTAATGTTGTCGAATCCCCTATTTCACCTGGGAAAAATAAATATAGTCAGCTTTGAAATTAGAATACCCTGACCTGGTGCCAGGGCCTCACCACGCCAGAGTCATTTAGACCAACTTCCTAAAAGTAATATGATTAGTACTAATCTTACTACTTTTATAATGGGTACACAGAAATGTACCCGAGGGTCAAACCAGGAAATTGGGATTCTGTTAAGGAAGAAACCATGCTCCGAACCAACTGCCCAAAATAAACCCAGACAAAATTCAAACTCACAAGGACCAGTGAATGAGATTTTGTGCCAAATCTTGCATGATAATTTTCCGAAATTGGTTTTGAAATGTCTGCGATATATATTTGAAATGGCTCTGACATTATCTCCTTTATTGCATCCTTTATTATATTATCCTCAAAATAAATACTGGTGAAATACGGTGACAAGGCTGGTAACTTCTACAGCCGAGCTTGTTTTAAAATGACATCGAAAATTGATGGAACTTGATTCTGTGGATGATTGGAAATGTCTTCAACTTTCAACATCCATGATGGAAAGGATCATGTTTTATTTTTACCAAAACCGGGTAATAAAAGGAGTGGGGCAGGGCCGATTTGGACTGGATGATTTTGATATTCTAGCAAGCAGCTGCAAAAGATGTAGAAAATAAACAAAATATGAACTTGATGACAAGATTGGGTGAGATAGCATCACAATGATCTCAGAAGATAAGTTAGATTTTGTTCACAAATTTTTTGTTTTAGCCTACACATATAAAATCACACAGAAAATGTGTTGTTTTTTGTTCAGTCAATATTTGACAGTGACACACTGGTTGACCTACCTCAATGTTGGTGATGGTTGCCATGGCAGTGACAGACTGGTTGACCTACCTCAATGTTGGTGGTGATTGCCATGGCATTGACAGACTGGTTTACCTACCTCCATATTGGTGATGGTTGCCATGGTAGTGACATACTGGTTTACCTACCTCCATATTGGTAGTGGTTGTCATGGCAGTGACCGACTGGTTTACATATCTCCATATTGGTGGTGGTTGCCATGGCAGTGACGGACTGGTTTACCCACCTTCATATTGGTGGTGGTTGCCATGGCAGTGACAGACTGGTTTACCTACCTCCATATTGGTGAATTTTACCATGTCAGTGCTAGACTGGTGGTTGCCATGGCCGTGACATACTGGTTTACCTACCTCCATATTGGTAGCGGTTTTCATGGCAATGACATACTGGTTTACTTACCTCCAAATTGGTAGCGGTTGTCATGGCAGTGACATACTGGTTTACCAACCTCCATATTGGTGGTGGTTGCCATGGCAGTGACAGACTGGGTTACCTACCTCCATATTGGTGGCTGTTACCATGACAATGCTAGACTGGTTTACCTACCTCCATATTGGCGTTGGTTGCCATGGCAGTGACAGACTGGTTTACCTACCTCCATATTGGTGGCTGTTACCATGGCAGTGACCGACTGGTTTACCTACCTCCATATTGGTGGTGGTTACCATGGTAGTGACCAAGACTGGTTTACCTACCTCCATATTGGTGGTGGTTGCCATGGCAGTGACAGACTGGATTACCCACCTCCATATTGGTGGTGGTTGCCATGGCAGTGACAGACTGGTTTACCTACCTCTATATTGGTGGTGGTTGTCATGGCAGTGACAAACTAGTTTACCTACCTCCATATTGGTGGTGGTTGCCATGGCAGTGACAGACTGGTTAACTTACCTCTATATTGGTGGTGGTTGTCATGGCAGTGACAAACAAGTTTACCTACCTCCATATTGGTAGCCGTTGCCATGGCAGTGACAGACTGGTTGGAATCTATTTCTTCATCCTTATCCTCCTCACTTTCTTCACTTCTGAAAATCAGAAAATGTCAACCATAACCTTCTCATGTTATATTTGTTTAAAATATCATGTTCTTTACAACGATTTATCATAATTTCATAAACAATTAGAAAATATATAGAGGATATTCCATTGTATATTTTGAATAGCGGGAAATAATACACGAGTGTGCGTCGGCTTCCGCGTAAGCAACGAGTGAGCGTAGCGAACGAGTTGCTTGCACGGACGCCGACGGACACGAGTGTATTATTTCCGCTATTCAAACATGTACGATGGAATATCCTATTTATTACACTTCTACGGCAGATATATATGCACATTTAGTCTATTTTTGAGATTATAATCAATGAATTGTGATGTGCGCATGAATAGTTATGCAATGACGTGTTTTCCCACATGTTGACGTTACGTTGTGTGACGTCAAATGTGACGTCATGTAAACTTTTTGAAATCCAAATTACTCAGCTGTTTCCATGAACCAGATATATTTGAGTGCATGTTTGGAATGTGTTCAATCACATTAACATTCTAGATTAGTCGAGACCGTTTCCAAATGTTCAAATAACTTTATTTGGACTGTAATACAAATTAAACATTTTGCATGGTAGCTCGTGGTTTCCAAGAAAACAGGCGCGCAATTACCGGTGTTCTCTTCAAGGTGTATTATTTGTAAGGAGTTGATTACGGGTTTTCTCTCACAGCGAAAACCCATGCAAATAATTTGCAAGAGTGTAATAAACACAAATAGTGAAGATCCCAATGAGACGGCTCGATACGAGCCGGCTCATTGGAATCTACACTGGCTGCAAACATTGGGATAGAGGCCTGTGGTATTGAAAGGGTTAAAGATACAGTGTCTCAGATCATGTTTCTGATATTCAATATGTAGTTGTTCATGTCATGCACTGCAAATAACATATACCAACCAATAGCACCACTGAATTTATTTAATTCCAAAATAAACAAGAAATGCGTCTGTCGAACGCGGATGCCACCTGCAGCATATTTGAGAAACTGTGACAAATTGGTTAACCGAAAAGTGTGACGGACGGACAGATGGACGAAACACTATATGTCACCCGTTTCTTCGAAACCCGGTGGCATAAAAAGTCTGTGTTTCTATTACAAACACTAATTTGGTTGTAAATGCCTTTAAAACATGTCACAATTATCCCTTTCAACACTAAACAAGGGCATCGTTATCACTAAGCTAATCCCCTCACAAGCAGCCTTGATAATAATTTTTTTTTTTAACATTTTGCCTTACAAACAAGTAAACACAAGTCCTCAGTGACCTTGGGTATTCGGACATGGGTCATATGCAAAACAAAGCACCATCCCTAGATACACATAAGTTATTGAAAAATGAAAGGTGTTGCTTACATACGCATGTATGTACGTACATGGTTTCACGCTATTTATCCCGTCAACAAAGTGCGCATGTGCCGTGAAACACGGTGCCGTGAAACATTTTTGATATCCTGTCAATACGACCTAATCACTGCGTATGAATATGTGCGTTTGTCATACTAGTCGATTCACCGGTTTTGAGGTTGCGGCCGGGGTTATTTTTTGCATTTTAAAGCTATTTGTAAGTGTTGACGAGATAAATACAATAGTAGGTTAGTGCCATGGATGGGGAAAACATCTGGCACGGCATGGAAACGGGATGGACTTGGCAAGCCTCGCCCATCCCGTTTCCTAAGCCTTAATTGCCAGATATTTTTTACCATTCACAGCACTAACCTACTATTCTCTATATATATATAGTCATATGTTAGAATGTTAGAAGCTTAACCCTTTGAACCCGAAAGCCCGCTATAGCGGTTTATGCAAACAGTGCAGATCCGGATGAGCCGGATCATATTTCTTAGAACAAAAACACCCCCTTTTCATAAATGGACGAATCTGAAAATCATTTTGTGACCATTGGATTGGTCAGAACATTAGCATATCACAGTCCATTCCAGTTCCTTAGGGTTGAAAGGGTTAACCAATTGTTCACACACTACAGTTCACTGCACTATTCTCTATCTCCCCTCTTGCCTATCGGTGAGAGGATAATTACTTGCAAAAAGTGCAGATCCTGATCAGGATTCTCATCTGGATCTACATTGTTTACAAAACACTGCTATCAGCTAAAGAGCTCGGAAAGGGTTAAGCACACCGAGATGCTGGGTGTCCGGCTGAGACAGGATCTACGTACCTGGAGACGAGCCGGGTGAGCTTGCGGTAGCAGTAATCGACAAGGTCAAGGGCACAGTCCTCGGAAGCCTCGCAGGTTTCCCGGTAAAACATAGTCGTCTCTAGGAGGTTCACCACCGTGGCCTCATGGTATAGCTAGAACAAAGTGGTTTCACACAGCTTAATTTAGCATGGCACCATGCCCAATTTTGGTAGCAAAACAATTTTAATTTTTTTTTATTACATTATTACAATTTGCTTAGACACCAGGGGCCCGTTTCACTAAACTTCTTACGACTAAAATGTTCGTAAGTGCAAAATTATGATAGTCTGTAAATTTCACATTAACAATGTTTTCTTGTTAATAATTGTTGGATTTACATTTATTGAGCATAGGCTGCATATGCAGCCTATGCTCAATAAATGTAAATCCATCAATTTAAATTTGCAGACGATTCTAAATTTGCGCTTACGAACATTTTAGTCGTTTAGTGAAACGGGCCCCAGTGCAGGCATTACTGTTATTCTGCAAAAATTTGAAACGCAAAATACTTTTTAAAACTGGCATTCAACTTGTATGATGATGTCATTTTCAACTAAAATTAACAAGAGTGCCGAAGGTCACAATATAATGCCCGTCGAGGCAAGGCCAGTCAACAAGGGGAGATAAGTCACTGAAAGCCAATAGGGATCTTCATCTTGCCTTGATAAACATGTATACCGTATTTCGTTATGATCGATCAAGTAGAACTTGAGTTATTGCGTGGACAAGGATACAGAGTGCGAAAATTAAAATGACCAGTGAGGTACAAGGTGAATACATAATATGTTCCATTTTTTCAAACGGGCGTATAAAAATGTTGTTCGATGGGCTGAATGAGTTCCAGAGCTCCAGATAAGCTGCGTATTTGCGTAAATACCCAATTAAAATTGCCAAAAAAAAAACAATTGAAATCAGAAGTAGCGAGTATCAAAAAGCAATACCAATTTTGTGGTACATTTATTATGCTGCATAAAACAATAAACAGACCACAAATATAGCATTTTTTTCGTATTTTCCATGAAAACACATCTTGGTGTTTCAATAGAATTGTCTCCAAGGAGACAATTCTAATGAAATGCCAAAATATGTTTTCATTTCGAAGCAAACTATTCAATAATTGTTGTCTGTTGATGTGTATGGGCAAACGGGTTCGATCCCGTTTTAGCCTGCTGCATTGGGGGGAAAATCCCAAAATCAGAACGGAATATTTACATCGAGAAAAAGTATATTCAGCCCTGAAATTAGAATTACCTGACCTGGTCCATACCACACCAAAGTCACTTGTCCC
>CM055266.1:4647251-4891589 GCA_029237695.1 Conchocele bisecta
TTGCGTATTTTACTTTTACAAATGAATTATTGATTTTCTTCATTATTAAATAGGGAACAAATGATAAAAAATGTAACACTGTTTGCTTTTTGCAGCTCAAATAAGCACATTTTCAACTTTATGACAGTATTTTCACTACTCCATTTGAAAATCAATGCGTATTTTTACATTGCTGTGCGTATTTTGTACTCCCACTTTTGATCAATGCGTATTCAGCTAACATAATTGCATAAAATACGCCAATACGCAGCTTATCTGGAGCTCTGCTCTCAGTTGACAAACAGGTGAGTTGATGGAACCTCTGAAGTTTTGGCGTAGCATTTTCATTCACCTAACTACGTACATCTTCAATGCATCGTTCCTGACTAGGCTGTCAAAGATCTCATAATTCCTTTCTGCAAAGGATATTAAACTTAAATTAACGTTGTAATGCATATAATATACCAGGGCTCCAGATAAGGAATTAGTAATTGAGTATTGTCACTCCATCATTTCTGAAGCAATAGGGTATTTCAAAATTTTAATTGGGTAAAATAAAATCACATTACTGTTTACACATCAGCAGACTACAATTATTGAATAGTTTCCTTCTAAATGAAAATATGTCTTGATATTTCATTAGAATTGTCTCCTTGGATAAATAAATACCAAGTGTGTTTTCATTGAAAAATAAGAAGAAATATGCTATATTTGTGATCTGTTTATTGTTTTCTGTAGCATGATAAAGATACCACAAATTTTTCATTGCTTTTTGATACTCACTACTTCTGATTACAATTGTTTTTTTTTGGCAATTTTTATTGGGTATTTAAGCAAATACGCAGCTTATCTGGAGCTGTATACATTGTACATGTACAGTGGAAACCCTCTAAACCAAACTCCCTGGGGACAGACTGAAACGTTTGGTTTAGAGGGTTTCCACTGTACATGTACAATGTATACAGAGCTCCAGATAAGCTGCGTATTTGCTTAAATACCCAATAAAAATTGCCAAAAAAAAACAATTGTAATCAGAAGTAGTGAGTATCAAAAAGCAATGAAAAATTTGTGGTATCTTTATCATGCTACAGAAAACAATAAACAGATCACAAATATAGCATATTTCTTCTTATTTTTCAATGAAAACACACTTGGTATTTATTTATACAAGGAGACAATTCTAATGAAATATCAAGACATATTTTCATTTAGAAGGAAACTATTCAATAATTGTAGTCTGCTGATGTGTAAACAGTAATGTGATTTTAGTTTACCCAATTCAAATTTTGAAATACCCTATTGCTTCAGAAATGATGGAGTGACAATACTCAATTACTAATTCCTGTGGTTTAGAGGGTTTTTTGGTTTAGACAGGTTTTCTAATTCCAGTTAAGGAAATTTACTTTTTCATCGTCAACTCTGTCCATGTATGTTGTATACAGGCTCCAGATAAGCTGCGTATTTGCTTAAATACCCAATTAAATTTCCCAAAAACCCAATTGAAATCAGAAGTAGCAAGTATCAAAAAGCAATAACAATTTTGTGGTACCTTTATCATGCTGCACTAAACAATAAACAGACCACAACCATAGCATATTTTTCTTATTTTCCATGAAAACACATCTTGGTATTTCATTAGAATTGTCTCCAAGGAGACAATTCTAATGAAATACCAAGATGTGTTTTCATTTAGAAGCAAACTATTCAATAAGTGCGGTCTGTTGATGTGTAAACAGTAGGTGATTTTATTTTACCCAATTCAAATTTTGAAATACCCAATTGCTCAGAAATGTTGGATTGAAAATACTCTATTACTAATTCCTTATCTGGAGCACTGTTGTATACCATATACTAGTAACCATATTGCAAGCCAACATAAAATGACAAATGCATGCAGTTTAACCCATTACAGACGGGATACACTTTTAGTAGTATGAACCTTTTGAGAGAAAAATATCCCTATTTTCTTTATATCCTTTCGAAAGTATGTGTTGTTACCACTCATTTGAACCGTCTCAACGAGACGGTTCGAATGAATGGTAACAACATATACCTTTATCGATGAATGAACAAAATAATGAGATTTTTTCAACAAAAATCGGAGTATCCTCAGCATGAAATGGGTTAACAACATCCTAACATAAACATCAGTTAGTGTTACTGTCATGAGAAGCACTGCATGGTAACAGTAGAACCTGATAATTTTGTGGAGACGTTCCGATTCTACTGTCTGTTCCACGTTGGCTGCCGACGATCTATTGGCCATTAAACACATTAAATATTAAAAATATTTAAATATAAGTACTTTTTCATCAAGAACAAAAAAGTCCCCCCCCCCCCCAATTTGTTTTCGTTCTTTGACTCCTCCCACACTGACACTGCTTCCACCTCTTTTCTTCCCATGTTAAATTCCCATAGGAAAATATTTTTTTTGCTATAAAATCAATATTTTATGGAATTTCATCAAACAATTTTTGTTAGGGAGGGTGACTGTTTTGTTATTGATGAAAAATACTTACATTTAAATATTTTTAAGATTTAATGTGTTTACTAGCCAAAAGTTTGTTGGCAGAAAAACATGGAACAGACAGTAGTGTTGACTATGAAAACAAACACAACCAGACTGTGGTTTTACTACATGACAAGGTGACAGTTTTGGTGTGGACCAGTCACCAGTATAGTAGTCTTATGGAGTGATCGTACACATTCCAATATAGAAATTACAATATGTCCGTTAATTAAATTTGCAGTGTGCACAATACAACTACAAAATGTGTAGACCCTGATTGCAGGGTGCACAATACAACTACAAAATGTGTAGACCTGATTGCAGGGTGCACAATACAACTACAAAATGTGTAGACCCTGATTGCAGGGTGCACAATACAACTACAAAATGTGTAGACCCTGATTGCAGGGTGCACAATACAACTACAAAATGTGTTGACCCTGATTGCAGGGTGCACAATACAACTACAAAATGTGTAGACCCTGATTACAGGGTGCACAATACAACTACAAAATGTGTAGACCCTGATTACAGTGTGCACAATACAACTACAAAATGTGTAGACCCTGATTGCAGGGTGCACAATACAACTACAAAATGTGTAGACCCTGATTGCAGGGTGCACAATACAACTACAAAATGTGTAGACCCTGATTACAGTGTGCACAATACAACTACAAAATGTGTAGACCCTGATTGCAGGGTGCACAATACAACTACAAAATGTGTAGACCCTGATTGCAGGGTGCACAATACAACTACAAAATGTGTAGACCCTGATTGCAGGGTGCACAATACAACTACTAAATGTGTAGACCCTGATTGCAGGGTGCACAATACAACTACTAAATGTGTAGACCCTGATTGCAGGGTGCACTTTTTCTATACTGGATAATAGCCCACCCAGTTTGGTTTGTCACGTTTGTTCTTAATTAACAGAGTTTGTGACTCGTACTGTCTCGTATGCATGGAACATCTGCCAGCCAATTCCTACCCTTAATAATAAGATAATAATAATAATAAAAACAATAAAAAATTGTTGTTTATATTTGCTGTGTGTTGATATTTGTGCTGATGTTGTATAGTTGTGCTAATATTTAACCCTTATGCTGCTATCTTAAATGTTTGTCGTCTGCTGTTTGTTTTCTATTTTCCATTTTTTATCATCAAAAAACATGCTTTGACAGCACTTTAGAATAATTTACAACATGGGAATGATTGGAAATGATTCTGAAATGCTGTCAAACCATGTTTTTATTGAGAAATAAGGCAAAATGTAAAAGCAACAGCAGACAACAATTGTTGTGTGTGTATAGCTGTCTAAGGGTTAATAAATATAAGATGAAACTATGCGTTGTTTCTGTAATACATTATTCCAATACTCAATAAATCAACGCCACCTTTTAACCCATTACAGACGGGATACACTTTTAGTAGTATGAACCTTTTGAGAGAAAAATATCCCTATTTTCTTTATTTCCTTTCGAAAGTATATGTTGTTACCACTCATTTGAACCGTCTCAACGAGACGGTTCAAATGAGTGGTAACAACATATACCTTTATCGATGAATGAACAAAATAATGAGATTTTTTTCAACAAAAATCATAGTATCCTTAGGCTGAAATGGGTTAAAGAAATATGTCATCCAATGAAAAAGTCATCAAACAATTCTCAGAATAAATTCGTTTGACTATTTTCGAGAAACTGTTTGAAAGACAATGGTGTGCATATGCTTGCAATATGGTACACTTCTTGACATTATTTGGCCTTATTTATTTGAATGACGGATTTTAATAATTTTGAGATCAGGGGAGATAAACGCATTTTCTCAAAATATTAACAATATTTATTCAACGGTAATCAATATTTATTTGTACAATGCATTTTCTGGTGTACAATAATTATACTCTAATAATTATACTCTAATAATTATACTCTAATAATTATTCTCTATAAGATATTGACAGCTGTAATAATTAAGTTTATACACATTAATTATTTAAATAATTAAATCTAATCACCATTTCCTCACATACATGTACATACACTGGTGGTCACCACTACCGACACAAAGTGGAGCGCCGTGGCGTAATGGTTAGTGTGTCGGACTACTGATCCAAGGGTCGTGGGTTCGAGCCTGACTAGCGGCGTGCGTTGTGTCCTTGAGCAAGACACTTTATCCACACTGCTCCAGTTCACCCAGCTGTAAATGGGTACCGATAATTCGTAGTTGCTCTGTAAATACGAATTACCGGCTTCTCTCAAAAAATCTCTACCTCCGTTCTTTCTCCCATTCTTGGGAGACGGCATGCAAGGTCTTAGAGCCAGTGCCGCCGTTAAATATAAGCTAAAAAAAAAAAAAAAAATACCGACACAAAATTGAAATATTAGTTAATACTGTGTAAAAAGCGGTGTACGGGTTAAATAATTGGCACTAAAGTAGATTTGTCCAATATCTATGTTTATTGCATAAAAAGGGTGCTCACAGTGTATATAGAGAATACCAGGCTAGTGTCTTTTGATATCAAGTTTATCAGGCAAGGCTAGGAAACGCCGAGGTTGATAAACTTGATATCAAAAGACACTAGCCTGGTATTCTATTTATCAGGTAGCGTTTTATGCTCGAAAATGACATTATATGACGTCGTATTCTATGGACAGAACGTGGACTTGTTTGCGTTGCGTCATTACACTGACGTCATTCGGTAACGTCACGTGACGTCATCCGACCAATGGAACGTCAGTTTTCACTTTGTTGTAACCCGGATATTGATATCAGATCAATGCCTGATACAACAATATGTTATCAGTCAGTACGTATTCGGTCAATACAGGGCATGTTACCTGATAAAATATTAAGACAGTGTAATGAAAAACCATATTACACCAGTACAGCTTCAAGGTATGATGATGTGCTTATGTAATAAATAGAATACAGCATTTGTGATGATTTAATATGTTATTTATTAAACTTGTTGACTGACTTCATAATAAACAGCCTCGTTTCTTATGAAATGCAGAAAACAATAAACAGACCACAAATATAATATATTTTTCTTATTTTCCATGAAAACACACCTTGGTATTCATTAGAATTGCCAAGACATCTTTTCAATTTGAAGAAAACTATTCAATAATTGCTGTCTGTTGATGTGTAAACAGTAATGTGATTTTATTTTACCCGATTAAAATTATGAAATACCCAATTGCTTCAGAATACATGTAGTACATTTATATTTACACCCGGGCGCATTTGAAATGTTTTGTACATTTTTTAGAAAGGTGTTTCATGTATATACAAACAATAATTGACCATCCAAGACACGCTAGTATCAGCTGTGTGTGGAGTCGGTAAAACGAAAAATCATATTTTGAATATTTGACACACCTTTAAACCAAATTACTCACCAGCTACAATTATTCATACATTGCATGTGACGTGTACATGTCAGAAATTGAATGGTCTTACTGGGAATAGATCACATGATCTTCCCACACATGCCCACCAGTTTTGGTTTCCCTGCACATGTGTCATCAAGTGCATGTTTCAGCAGATTTAAAGGTACATGCCCACTCAGTAGGCACAAAATGTTTATATAGAGAATAGTAGGTTAGTGCCGTGAATGGCAAAAATATCTGGTAAGGCTCAGGAAACGGGATGGGCGAGGCTCTGCCGAGCACATCCCGTTTCCGAGCCGCGCCAGATATTTTTCCCATTCACGGCACTAACCTACTATTCTATTTATCCCGTCAACACCTACAAATGGCTGTAAAATGCAAAAATTGTATTGACTGGATATCAAAAATGTTTCACGTCACCGTGTTTCACGGCACATACGCACTGTGTTGACGGGATAATATGTGATTTAAATAGGTGTATAATTGTGTCACTATTCCACCAGTTCTAAAAGTTACGAGTGCTCGCTATACAGATATAATCATTTAGTAATATTTAATTTACTGCTAGTGACGCGTGGTGGTATCAGGCTATTTTCATATGTAAATGAGGCATGATACTTTTTATTTATTTATACTAATCAAATGCGTAACCTAAATTCTTTTATTTTACACAGATTATAAAGTATGATCAGTGCACATCAAAATATCAATACTGAGAATAATTAGCAATGTCCGTTTGTATATTAATGAAACACGGTTATCGCCCCTGATATCAGTGTGAAAATTTACGTCTGATATAATGATGTATAATAATGCCAATCAATACGTGTGGCAATGGTGAATGAATGTTTATTTTGCCAGATAATGTCTCAGATAATGTCTCTGATATAAGGAACATGTTGTTCATGCTGAGTGGGCATGTACCTTTAATGGATAACAGAATTGCATGTTGTGTATAAATATAAAATATAATAACAGGGCTCCAGATAAGGTGATTATTGGCATATTTTACGCACTCATAATTCCAGCACAAAAATATTTACACAATTCCTTAACATTTGATTGGCCCATAGCAAGTATCTGTCCAAAATTTATATCCCAGTAAACTCCCACGCCGAACTACTTTCCATAACCGTGAGGCGGAGTTAAAATAATTCTTAAGAAAACGGAAAATAAACACATTTACTTGATGAATTTATTTCAAATGCTGGAATTATAAGGAATGAATGGGCTTTTTGTTGAATTTATCGGGGATATAAACTTGGAAAAGTTGCGGGAATACTGGACGGGGCCTTCCGGCCTTCGTCCAGTATTCCCGCGACTTTTCCAAGTTTATACCCCGATAAATTCCACAAAAAGATCATTCATTCCTATAGTATTGGCATATTTTACTCACTTACACTGTATTTTAGCAGAATACCCATTGATTATCAAAAGTGGGAGTACAAAATACTCACAGCAATGTGAAAATACACATTGATTTTCAAATTGAGTATTGAAAATACTGTAATAAAATTGAAAATTTACTTAGTTGAGCTTCAAAAAGAAAACAGTGTTTGCTTTTTGCAATTCAAATAAGTGAATTCGTATTATTTATATGGGGGTATAATTTGAAATAGGGGTATAATTTGAAATATGGGGGTATAATACTCATTAGACACAAATGTCTCATTGTCACATTTTAAGTCCCCGAGATACCGGAAGTTGTAATTACTGTCACTTATACGTGGCCGTGTCTGGAGAAATGGTGCTTATGGCAGGGCTCCAGATAAGGAATTACTGTCTGTTTCACGAAAGCTGCCCAAATTTTACGGCTATATAGACAATTCAAAAACAATATTTTTTTCGATAATATTAAATTAAAGGAAAATTTAAGAATGAGCCTTCTTTTTATTTCGTGAAATCTGGTCAAATATTGATTTTATTGCGAAAAATTCTTTGTCTATGGGAATTTAACATGGGGGAAAAAGTGGTAAGGAAGTGTGGGAGGAGTCAAAAAAGGAAAAAAATTGGAAATTGACTCCGAAACCTGGCTAGATAGCTTGGATATGATCTAACTAAGAAAACAAAAGTTAAATTTTAAAAATCGGTCAAATATTTCTAAAATTCAAAAAAATTCCCTATGTTAAATCCCCATAGACATCTTCACTCCGTGAAAATTCCCCATGTTAAATCCCCATAGACATCTTCACTCCGTGAAGATGTCTATGGGGATTTAACATGGGGAAATTGTTTTTTTGCTATGAAATCAATATTTGACCAAATTTCACGAAATAAAAAGAAGGCTCATTCTTAATTTTTCCTTTAATTTAATATTATCAAAAGAAATCTTGTTTTTGAATTATTTATATAGCCGTAAAATTTGGGCAGCTTTCGTGAAACAGACAGTAGTAATTGAGTATTGTCACCCCATCATTTCGGAAGCAATTGGGTATTTCCAAATTTTATTTGGGTAAAATAAAATCACACTGGTAGTCTACTATTTACACATCAACAGACAGCACTTATTGAATAGTTTGCTTCGAAATGAAAACATGTCTTGGCATTTCATTGGAGACAATTCTAATGAAATACCAAGATGTGTTTTCTTAAAAAATAATAAAAAATATGCTATATTTGTTGCCTGTTTATTGTTTTCTGCAGCATGAAAAAGGTACCATAAAATTTGTATTGCTTTTTGATTGATACTCGCTACTTCTGATTTCAATTGGGTTTTTGGCAATTTTAATTGGGTATTTAAGCAAATACGCAGCTTATCTGGAGCTATGTTATGGTTATGGCATTCATGGCTAGTCTAACCTCAATCAAGATCTCCACTGTTCGCCATTCACAGAACACCCGTCATGCTTCTAACAAGCATTGTATATCGTCATCGAGCTACAGGAGTGTGCTATTTGATCGGGAGCTACATGGTACACTGGTGATAAAACCCATAAGCCCTATTTCTCCAGCCGCAGCTACATACATTATAACAACCAGGATTTGATGAAACTCGGCTTATTGTCCTTGTGACCAGTGATGACGAGACCAGCGGTTTTGACAGCACATGAGAATCGTCTCCAGGTTTTTGATGCATGTTCACAGTATCGGATCTGTGTTTACACAGTTAGTCATTCTTTTGTTGGCAGTATCCTATTAAAATTACTGGTCAAAATGTTGAAAAAGACGCCAAGATTTTTTCTTCAAATTTCCAGTAGCTGCGAGGAAGATTTCCCTATGAGGCAAAAGTGCTTTTTAATTATTAATGATTATTAATGATTAGCCGCAAACACATTGACGCGAATTTCCAAGTAATTTGCTATTTTTAAGAACAAATCATCATTTGGAAATATTTACTTGTTTGTGTTCACTTCATAGAAACATATAAAATGGATGTGATCGTAGAACTTCGCGTGTTTGTGAAACATTTGCAGAGGAAAGAAATCGACCATGTTTCGCACATTAAGGATCATTTCGTTGAGACTATTAAGAAACTATGGACATGCAAAATTACCTTTGTTGTTATATCAGTATCCAGGAAATGCAGTTTTAAAACGTTTGCCAGTTATCAAGATACGGTTAGAAAAATGTTGTCTTGTTAACTCATTTCATGTTGGAGATACACACGTTTTCTCGTGGAAAATTCAGATTGTTTTACTTATTTATCATCGAAAGTATAAGTTGTTACCACTCATTTGAACCGTCTCGTTGAGACGGTTCAAATGAGTGGTAACAACATATAATTTCATTGAGATCTAAAGAAAATATGAAAAGGAAAAGTTGGTAACGTTGATACTTGTGGATCAGTGTCGGCATGAAATGATACTGCAAGGATTCCGCTGGCGATCGCCACTTTCGCAATTGGCGATAAAAATAAACAATTGGCGATAAAAAATTATAATTTTCGAAAAAAAAATCCAATTTTTTTACATTTTTTTTGAAGTGGCGATTTTTTTATTTTCCCCAGCGGAATGCCTGATACTGTATACACTACAAAATGTTGCACATTTTGGTGTGTATGTAATTCTGTCTACAGTAGGTACAGCTTGTTTTCAACATGTATATTTTTTTGCAATTTCCAGCAGAGGATTGCTGGGGGCCGTGTCATTAAACTTCGTAGGACTAAAATGTTCGTAAGTGCAGAGTCTATAAATTCCACATTAACAATGTTTTCTTGTAAATAATTATTGGATTTACATTTATTGAGCATAGGCTGCACATGCAGCCTATGCTCAATAAATGTAAATCCATCAATTGAAATTTCCAGACGTTCCTAAATTGGCACTTACAAACATTTTAGTCGTAAGAAGTTTAGTGAAACGGCCCCCGGGTTGGGTGAGAGCATACAAATGGGGTTCGTTCATTCTTACCGGAATTCCGATATCCCTGGTTTTGTCCTCGGGTACGGTACATTTTTAGCGTGACTTCCGAAGGAAGGAGTGCTTATGCCATACACCCGGTGTTGTAGTAAGCGTCTGTCCGTCCGGGCGCACGATTGGGGTCTTAGGTGGTTGGAGGTGTGGCAAAAGAAAACAATACAACTTACATGTATTCCGTAACCTCTTAAGCCTATTGTTTTTAGGTGGTCATTCTTTGTTTGAAAACAATGTATGTACCACATAAGGCGTGTATCGTAGGGGTGTCCGTCCGTCTGTCTGTCCAACTCTAGAAACTTAACATTGGGGGAAATTTGCTATAATTTCTGTTCCCTTTCACGCAACGTCTTGATATTTCACACATCTTTTCCTCTAATGGTACTCGATCATACAATGCAAACTCCACGAATCTCAGACAGATGCTAAACCCAGGGTCAAGGTCAGAGCCTTCATGCTTTCATAAACTTAATTTTGGGGGATATGCTATCATTTCTGTTTCCTATCACACCACTCCTCGATATTTCATACTGCCTTCTTCAAGTGGTTCTCTATTATGCTTGCCAAATTCACCACGCTTGCACTTCCGCTGACCCAACGGTCAAGGTCACAATCTTAATGCTTTCACAAAATTAACAATGCGGGAAATTTGTTATAATTTCTCAGAGCTCCAGTTAAGCTGCATATTTGCTTAAATAGCCAATTAAAATTGCCAAAAACCCAATTGAAATCGGAAGTAGCGAGTATCAAAACGCAATGGAAAATTTGTGGTATCTGTATCATGCTACAGAAAACAATACATTGACCATAAATATAGCATATTTTCTTATTTTTCCATGAAAACACATCTTGGTATTTCATTAGAATTGTCTCCAAGGAGATAATTCTAATGAAATGTCAAGACATGTTTCATTTAGAAGAAAACTATTCGATAATTGCTGTCTGTTGATGTGTAAACAGTAGTGTGATTTTATTTTACCCAATTAAAACTTTGAAATACCCAATTGCTTCAGTAATGATGGAGTAAAAATACTCAATTACTAATTCCTTTCCTTTCACCCCGGTTCTTGATATTTCATACGTGTCTTCCTCTAATAATTATCATGCCATGACAAATCCACGAACCTCAGATCACTGCTAACCCCAAGGTCAAGGTCACACTCTTAGTGCGTTCACAGACTTAACATTGGGGGAAATTTCTTTTATTTTCTGTTTCCTTTCACACAACTTCTTGATATTCAGTTAAACTAAACCACCACCTGGCATCTGTCGTCTGACAACTCTTGTTGTGTTTCTTGTACATGAGAGTTGAGTCCAGTTGCACTGTTTATAAAAGTAGTAAGACAAGTACTAATCCTATAACCTTTATTGGGCAGGGCTAAGTGAATCTGTAGCCGATTTCATCAAAATTGCAAAGTATACTTTTCTAGCAAAGTATACTTTGAGGGAGTAATCATTTACTTTTCCCAAAATGCATTATTTCATACAGAACTAACTACTGCATATATTTGATGATTAAAAGTATGCAGAATTATTATACTGAATTTATTACATTATCACAGCCAAAATGGCTGTGATAATGTAATAAATTCAGTATAATAAATATTAATAAATTTATCATAAAATTGAAAATTTCTCCCTCAAAGTATACTTTGCTAGAAAAGTATACTTTGCAATGTTGATGAAATAGGCTACTGGTGTGCTGAGGACCTGGCACCAATCAGTCGTGTGATTCGATCTTATTGACCCAGCCGAAGATGACTTCAGCTGATGACTTCATTTTGCTTGTATTTTTTTTTCGAAAATTGTAATTTTTTACATCCTGTTATCATCATCCATATTTTCATATATTCCATTAGCTAGAAAAGTTTGATTTTGTAACAAATGGAACAGAAAACATTCACAATCAATTTTGTTCCTGATTCGGCGGATCTTAACCACTAGGAATGATTCTCTACACCTGTTTCTCTACACCTGTTTCTCTACACCTGTTTCTGCTGTGTTTGCCAACGTTGTTATGGCGTGTTGACAGGAAATAAATACCAATTTGTTTCAACAATGGGTTATCAGGTGCGATGTTTGTTAATTGAGACAATGCTGAATTTTATTTTGTCGTCTGCTGTTTCTTTTTCATTTTTCTCATCCAAAACATGCTTTGACAGCACTCTGGAGACTGCTAAGGTGGGTCCGGCAGTATTCCCTCCGGATATTTTTGATATCTACATACCATTTTTTTGCGTTATGGTGCGTTTTAGAGCAGACACATCTTTGCTTGCCGAATTTTATGTGGGGGCGCGCACCGGGTTTTCGCCTACCTGGATTTGCCCTTTACTCTTGTTTTCATGCGCCGTGCCGAATGGTGCCGAGGGGAAATAGTGTTAGGCTTGTCCTTGTTTACTTCTGTACAAACTTGTTTATTGCGATATCTTGAATAAACGTTCGCCGATTTCCATCATACGTCAATATTTGACAGACACCCACTGGATGTGGGGTTTATTGCACCAAGTTCAATGTCACCTGCGCTAAAAATAGATTCTAATGCACTCTATAAATATCACGCAATCTGATTGGTTGATGGTCATACATTACAGGTATATCATTGTTGATGAACGGTCGCAAATTATTTCAATATGTATTCCTACGCCAGTAGTAAAGGAGTGCATTAGAAATAGGTTAACCGTATTGTAATTTTGAAATTTGCGTCGTATATCAGAAAATGATAGGTCGGAAAACATGTTTAATGGCTCTGCTAGCGCGTCGCCATTAAACAGATTTTCCGACCTATCATTTTTAGCCAGGTTTTGTTGAAAAAAAATCCAGGCTATTGGATTGGCGAAAGCTGGGCGGGCGGGCGGCGAGCGGCGTCCACAATCATTGTTAAGTTTTCGTGTTTGAGTGCATTTCTTTGTTACTGTACCACCTAGGACCACCAAACTTTCACAGCTTCATAATCAAGGGGTGCCCACCACATATCACTATCCAACATGTTATATTTTTTGAACTTGACCCATTTTTTCCGCGCAGTCGACTTAGCCAATTTCAATGTTAAGTTTTCGCGTTTACAATGTTAAGTTTTCGTGTTTAAGTCCATTTCTTTGGTACTGTACCACCTAGGACCACCAAACTTTCACAGCTTCATAACCAAGGGGTGCCTACCACATACAACTATCCAACATGTGACATTTTTTTACCTTCACCTATTATTTCTACGTAATTGACTTAGCCATTTTCAACGTTAACTTTTTAACATACGTCTGGTTAAAGTTTTTTGGTTAAAACTTTTTTGTTATACTATATCTCTGCAACTGCTCCACCCATTACCTTGAAACTTCACATGGGTGTTTATCATCATCCATATTTTCATTCTAACCCCCAACCGTGCGGCCCCTGTGCCCAATGTCAAGGTCAAATTACTTTGAATTTTTTTGTTAAAGTTTTTTCGTGTACTATATCTCTGCAACTGCTTCACCCATTACCTTGATACTTCACATGGGTGTTTATCATCATTGTCACACCCGCTTGCGGAAAGCGCGATATCGTCGGCATTTTGGCATACGTCCGTCCGTCCGTACGTACGTCCGTGTGTCCGGTTAAAGTTTTTTTGTTAATGTTTTTCCATCTACTATATATATTTTTTTAGTGTCCATGCCTCGCCCCAATGTGCGACATGCAGGCCACGGCCATCTAGTCTACAAAAAGTGGGTATAATTATGTTATCCAAGTGTCTATGCTTGGAAAAAACCTGGCCTTCGTGGCTTTGCCTCGTTTCTTGTCTGATATACGCTGCAAATTTGAAAATTACAATACTGTTAACCCTATATTGTTTTCTCATTTTGCTCACTTCCGCTCGATAACTCGACTACTATATCTCTGAACTCGACAGTACTTAATGAATGCATTGATATAAATTGTGGGAAGATACCAAGTTCAAGGTCATCAGAGATAAAAACACATCCGTATATCTGTCTGCAGACAGGCCAAATTTCTAGTTTATTTTGTATTCTTTCTCAGTGCAAACATTGATTGGCAACAGTTTAGAATCATTTCCATTGGAAACGATTCTAATGTATTGCCAAAGCATATTTTTGACAAGAAAAATTGAAAATAAACAGCAGATGACAAATTTAACGTACATGTAGCACTAAATAATAACACCGTCTATTACATTTTTGTCGTGCCCTATTGCGGACAACACTTATATAGTCGGCACATTGGCATACGTACATATGTACGTGCATCCAAGTTTGCGTTAATGGTTAAAGTAAAATTTTGGTTAAAGTTTTTATATGCCCGTTTGAAAAAACGGGACGTATTATGTATTCACCTTGTACGGGCGGTGGGCGGGCACAGCTTGTCCGCGCAATAACTAGAGTTTTACATGTACTACCAAATTTGTTTGCCGTGATAAACATGTATGCCGAATTTGGTTAAGATCGGTGAAGTAGAAATTGAGTTATTGCGTGGACAAGGCTACAGAGTGCGAAAAATAAAAATGGCCGCCAAGGGAGATAAGTAATAGGAAATTTTTGAAAATAAATAGGGTTCTTCGTCTTGCCATGATAAACATGTATACCAAATTTGGTTAACATCCGTCAAGTAGAACTCTAGTTATTGCGTGGACAAGCTGTGCCTGCCCGCCGCCGCCCGCCCATACAAGATGAATACATAATACCGGTACGTCCTGTTTTTTCAAACGGGCGTATAAAAAGGGTGTATTGTTTTAAAATCTTAAAAATAATGATAAATACTGCAGATCCTGATCCGATGAATTGATACGAGCCTTCGCATCTGGATTCACAATGGAATCATTTCCAATGGAAATGATTCTAAAGTGCTGCCAAACCATGTTTTTGTTGAATAATAAATAAATAGCAGACGACAAAAATTAATTCAGCACTGTAAGGGTTAATGATAGTTTGTCTCCGATAGAGATAAGGTTGGTTTGTTTGATGTGGGGTTAAATCGTGTCCTGTTAAATAAAACAAGCGTGACTGCTGGTCTAAAACACATATAGATCGCAATGTTAATTCAATTGTGCTGACGTATGCGTCTTTGCTGAAGCGAGCAGCTAGATAAAGCAAATTTAGATGAGATTGTTTTTGTAGTTGGGTCTACGTGACAGTGAATCAGATTGGAGTTTGTTCACCAGGTAAGAAAACCGTACATTATACATGTAGTTTACACTTAAGTGAAGTCTTGGTGATAAATTCTAATCATCTATTTTATATTTCCTCAACAGTGTATTTTGTGTCCACTGTTTTACTATTCTCATCAAGACGGTTTAAATGGTGGTCCGAACATGCAGTTTGCATAAATTATTCTCATTTTATTTTGAATGTTTAAAGGTACATGCCCACTCAGTAGGCACAAAATATTCTTTATATAGGAGAAATCATCTTGAGACATTTTCTAGCAAAGTAAACATTCTTTCATGATTAGCCCACGCATTGATTGGCATTATTATACATTTTATATCAGACGTATAGTTTCCACACTGATATCAGTGGTGATAACGTGTTTCCTTAAACTGTTAACGGACATTACTATTTATTCTCTGTATTTATTTTTTGATGTGCAATGATCATACTTTATAATCTGTCTATACTATTATTTGTTCATGTGACGCATTTCATTAGTATAAATAAGTAAAAAATATCATGTCTCATTTGCATATGAAAATAGCCTGATACCACTGCGCGTCACTATCAGTAAAATAAATATTACTAAATGATTGTATCTGTTTTCCGGGCACTTGTAATTTTTAGCCAGGTTTAAGTCCATTTCTTTGGTACTGTACCACCTAGGACCACCAAACTTTCACAGCTTCATAATCAAGGGGTGCCCACCACATATCACTATCCAACATGTTACTTTTTTTTTAAATTGACCCATTTTTTCTGCGCAGTCGACTTAGACATTTTCACTGTTAAGTTTTCGCGTTTACAATGTTAAGTTTTCGTGTTTACGTCCATTTCTTTGGTACTGTACCACCTAGGACCACCAAACTTTCACAGCTTCATAACCAAGGGGTGCCTACCACATACAACTATCCAACATGTGACCATTTTTAGCTCACCTGAGCGAAGCTCGTGTGAGCTATTGTTACCGCACTGTGTCCGTCGTCCGTCGTCTGTCGTCGTCGTTGAACATTTTCAAACGTCTTCTCCTCGGTAACCATTGGGCCTATAGTCACCAAACCTCATGGTCATGGTCCTTAGGTAGGGGGATTACAAAATTGTTAAAATTATATCATTACGTAATCCAAGATGGCCGCCGTCTAAAAATAGCACAAATTATTCAAAAATCTTCTTCTCAAGAACCACCGACCGAATTTTGACAAAACTTGGTAGGACTGATCGATGTACAATGCTCTTTCAAAGTTGTTAAAATGGTGACCCTTGGGTCAAAAATGGGCGTGGCCTGTGGGGTGAAATTGGGGTCAAATTTTATTTTTGACCGAATATGGTCTTGTCATATATCAAATTGAAGGTATCAACGAGTCGATCACTCTGGTGCATTTTTTGTCGAAATCGGATCGTTAGGTCATCCAAGATGGCCGCCGAAAGGTCAAAAGGTCATTCTTTTATTAGAGATTTCAAAATTCTTCTTCACATGAACTGCTTGGCCCATGGTAGCCAAACTTAAGAGTTATGGTCCATGGGTGAAGCTTTTTCAGATTTGTTAAAATGGAGGTCATTGCTAATCCAAGATGGCCGCCGTCTAAAAATAGCATAAATTCTTAAAAAATCTTCTTCTCATGAACCGCTAGCCGGATTTCGACGAAACTTGCTAGGAATGATCGATGTAAAATGCTCTTTCAAAGTTGTTAAAATGGTGACCCCGGGGTCAAAAATGGGCGTGGCCCGTGGGGTCACATTGGGGTCAAATTTTATTTTTGACCGAATATGGTCTTGTCATATATCAAATTGAAGGTATCAACGAGGCAATCACTCTGGTGCATTTTTTGTCGAAATCGGATGGTTAGGCCATCCAAGATGGCCGCCGAAAGGTCAAAAGGTTGTTATTTTATTAGAGATTTCAAAATTCTTCTTCACATGAACCGCTTGGCCCATGGTAGCCAAACTTAAAAGTTATGGTCCATGGGTGAAGCATTTTCAGATTTGTTTAAAATGGAGGTCATCGCTACTCCAAGATGGCCGCCGTCTACAAATAGCATAAATTCTTAAAAAATCTTCTTCTCATGAACCGCTAGCTGGATTTCGACAAAACTTGGTAGGAATGATCGATGTACAATGCTCTTTCAAAGGAGTTAAAATGGTGACCCCGGGGTCAAAAATGGGCGTGGCCCGTGGGGTCAAATTTTATTTTTGACCGAATATGGTCATGTTATATATCAAAGGAGACAATTCTAATTAAATGCCAAGACATGTTTTCATTTCGAAGCAAACTATTCAATAATTGCGGTCGGTTGATGTGTAAACAGTAGTGTGATTTTATTTTACCCAATTAAAATTTTGAAATACCGGAGTAACAATACTCAATTACTAATTCCTTATCTGGAGCCCTGGCCACAACATAAAAACTGGTTGTTTATATCCCCATTTCATGCTGAAGACGCATTTAATATTTTCTTAATCTCTTATTTATCACTGAACGTTTATCCTATTGCCTTTCAGTTAAACAGAAGGATCAGTTTTGGTGTTCGTCAGTTTCGCATTCACCGCCCGTTTCACTAAACTTCGTACGACAAAAATGCTCGTACGAAGATTTCTATAAATTCACCACGTGGTTCATTAACTCTTTGTGTGCTAGCGGCGAAAGTATCCGCCAAACGAATTAGGAGTACATGTTTTATTTCTCTCTGTAAATATGTCTTGAAATTTCATTAGAATTGAGTCCTCAGGACTCAATTCTAATGAAATTCCAAGACATATTCATGATATTTACGGGGAGAAATACAAGAAAATATGATGAATTTTTGTCCGCTAGTTTTGAACTATTTATAGCCCACAAGTTTCCCAGCATGCAAAGAGTTAAAGCTATATTTTCCACCCACATGTGGGAGCCATCCAAACTGAACAAGGCCACCAAATATTTCCCAAAATCTATTTCAAATGCAAAGTTTGTTGTATATTTGATTTTTTCACTTGCAAACTTCTTAGTCGTACAAAGTTTAGTGAAACAGGCACCTGCTTCAATATTTAATATTTTTTCCATTTCTGATAAAATCCCACTAGTCCTAGCGCTAAGACATACCTGCACCTAATACACACAGGCATATACTCACAATTGTGCATCTCACTGGAGAAGATTTGCATTTGGTGGTCATTTTCGCCCAAACTTCTGTCGTTTTTGCGAAGAATCGATGAGACACGAAAATCAATTATTTACAGAAACGACATAAGTCTGTGCCAAACTCCCTGGACCACCAAATGAAGCTCATGAAGACGCGTTTGCTGCGCCATATTTCATCAAAATCCGTTGCATATTAAGGAAAATATGAAATAATACTTACTTTGGAGTGGGCGACGTTGTTGTTGTTGTTGTAACCACGTGATCAGGCACCTTGTACATAGTTGCATGACAATTAGACGGACTGTTTATATCGTGAATCATATTTTATGGTTGTTTTATATACATGTATAGTCGGCTCTCTAAATCTTAGAATGCGGGGAAGCAAAAATTGCCATCTGCTGTTGTTTCATATTTTGTCTCTTTTTTCTGAATAAAACATGGTTTGGCAACACTTTAGAATCATTTCCAATGGAAATGATTTTAATGTGCTGCCAAACCATGTTTTTGTTGGAAAAAAAGGAAAATATTAAATAAACAGCAGACGACAACAATTAATTCAGCACTGTAAGGGTTAATGATAGTTTGTCTCCGATAGAGATAAGGTTGGTTTGTTTGACGTGGGGTTAAATCGTGTCCTGTTAAATAAAACAAGCGTGACTGCTGGTCTAAAACACATATAGATCGCAATGTTAATTCAACTGTGCTGACGTATGCGTCTTTGCTGAAGCGAGCAGCTAGATAAAGCAAATGTAAATGAGATTGTTTTCGTAGTTGGGTCTACGTGACAGTGATTCAGATTGGAGTTTGTTCACCAGGTAAGAAAACCGCACATTATAGTTTACACTTAATGAAGTCTTGGTGATAAATTCTAATCATCTATTTTATATTTCCTCAACAGTGTATTTTGTGTCCACTGTTTTAATATTCTCATCAAGACGGTTTAAATGGTGGTCCGAACATGCAGTTTGCATAAATTATTCTCATTTTATTGTGAATGTTTAAAGGTACATGCCCACTCAGTAGGCACAAAATATTCTTTATATAGGAGAAATCATCTGAGACATTTTTGTAGCAAAATAAACATTCTTTCATGATTAGCCCAGGTATTGATTGACATTATTATACATTTTATATCAGACGTAAAGTTTCCACACTGATATCAGGGGCGATAACCGTGTTTCCTTAAAATGTTACAACAGGGCTCCAGATAAGCTGCGTATTTGCTTAAATACCCAATTAAAATTGCCAAAAACACATTGAAATCAGAAGTAGCGAGTTTCAAAAAGCAATAACATTTTTGTGGTACCTTTATCATGCTGCAGAAAACAATAAACAGACCAAAAATATAGCATAATTTCCATGAAAACACATCTTGGTATTTCATTACAATTCTAATGAAATGCCAAGACATGTTTTCATTTCGAAGCAAACTATTCAATAATTGTGGTCGGTTGATGTGTAAACAGTAGTGTGATTTTATTTTACCCAATTTTAAGTAACAATACTCAATTACTAATTCCTTATCTGGAGCACTGGCCACAACATAAAAAACTGGTTGTTATCCCCATTTCATGCTGAAGACGCATTTAATATTTTCTTAATTTCTTACTTATCACTAAACATTTATCCTATTACCTTTCAGTTAAACAGTCTGAAGATAGTTGGTAGAAAACCTGTAGAAAACAAAACAAAACATACAGTTTCACTAAATTTTGTACGACAAAAATGCTCGTACGAAGATTTCTATAAATTCACCATGTGGTTCATTAACTCTTTGCAGGTTAGCGGCGAAAATATCCGCCAAACGAATTAGGAGTGTATGTTTTATTTCTCTCTGTAAATATGTTTTGAAATTTCATTAGAATTGAGTCCTCAGGACTCAATTCTAATGAAATTCCAAGACATGTTCATGATATTTACGGGGAGAAATACAAGAAAATATGATGAATTTTTGTCCGCTAGTTTTGAACTATTTATAGCCCACAAGTTTCCCAACATGCAAAGAGTTAAAGCTATATTTACCACCCACGTGTCAGAGCCATCCAATCTGAACTAGTACACCAAATATTTCCCAAAATCTGTTCCGATTGCAAAGTTTGTTGTATATTTGATTTTTTCACTTGCAAACTTCTTAGTCGTACAAAGTTTAGTGAAACGGGCACCTGATTCAATATTTAATATTTTTTCTGTTTCTGATAAAATCCCACTAGTCCTAGCGCTAAGACACACCTGCGCCTAATACACACAGGCATATACTCACAAGTGGGTGGTGGTAGGGCGAATGAGACGGTGTAAATTAACGGGATGGGTTCCTCCTTATAGGAATCACGATTTGCCTGGTTTGGCCCTCGGGTACGTTTTTATCTTTGACTCTTTAGTTACCTGGGAGTTGAATTGGGTTATTGCCCATTATAAAAGTAGTAAGATTATTACTGATTACTGATCCTACTGCTTTTGGGAGGGGCCAAGTGATTCTGGTGTGGCGAGGACCTGGCATCAGATCAGGATTATTCTGATTTCAGGGCTGAATATATAGTTTTGTTATTGTAAATATTCAGTTCTGATTTTGGGATTTTCCCCCCATTTGTACATGTACTTGTACAGGTAATATATGGGATTTAGTACTAAACCCATTGACCTGACCTTAAATGAACTTAGCTGTTGATAGGCCGTTAAACCCCAACAAACAAACAAACTGACTGGAGAAGTGGGACTGATGGGTTTTGTGACCAGTGTTCAGAGATCCAGATAAGGTGCGTATTGGCGTATTTTACGCAATTATTTTAGCTGAATACGCATTGATTATCAAAAGTGGGAGTACACAATACCCACAGCAATGTGAACATATGCATTTATTTTCAAATTGAGTAGTGAAAAACTGAAAATACTGTCATAAAGTTGAAAATCCACTTAGTTGAGCTGCAAAAAGTAAACAGTGTTTGCTTTTTGCAGCTCAAATAAGTGAATGTTTGAATTTGTTATATTTTTTTTATCATTTTTCCAAAATTGTAATGAAGAAATTCAATAATCCATTTTAAAAGTAAAATACATAATGATTTTGAAATCAGGGGCTGTAGTAAGCTTTAGACACAACACTTATCTGGAGCACTGCAGTGTTGATCCGATATCAAGACCTGCACCGTTTACCATTCCATCAATGAAACACCCGTCATGCTTCTAACAATTAATATACTATTATTTGTTTCAAACCTGCCCAAATTTTACGGCCATATAAACAATGCAAAAACAATATTTTTTTCGATAATATTAAATTTTATAAAAATTTAAGAATGAACCTTCTTTTTATTTCGTGAAATTTGTTCAAATATTGATTTTATTACCAACAATGAGTTCTCTATGGGAATTTAACATGGGGGAAAAAAGCTGTGTTAAACCTCGAGGAGGAGTCGAAAAACAAAAAAATTCAGAAATTGATTCTGAAACCTAGCTAGATAGCTTGGAAATGATCTAACTAAGAAAACAAGTTACATTTTGAAAATCGGTCCACTATATTTCTGAAATTAGAAAAGTTTCCCCATTTTAAATCCTCTGTGAAGATGTCTATAGGGATTTAACATGTGGAAATTGTTTTTTTGCAATAAAATCATTATTGGACCAGATTTCACGAAATAAAAAGTAGGTTCATTCTTAAATTTTGCTTTAATTTAATATTATCGAAATAAATATTGTTTTTGCATTTGCATTTGTCGTAAAATTTTGGCAGGTTTCGTGAAACAGACAGTAGTAGATCGTTATCAGGCTATATGGGTGTGGTATTTGATCAGGAACTACATGGACATTGGTCACAAATCTCATACGCACCATTTCTGCAGTAACTACCGCAATTATACACGCTGAGTCTGTTCCAGCCGAAAAGCAAGTCAGTTGACTATAGCAGGTCGGACACTGGCAACCCATGGGAAATTAAACTCTGATACGAATGTGTAAGACACAAATCTTATACGCACCATTTCTCCAGTAACTACCGCAATTATACACGCTGAGTCTGTTCCAGCCGAAAAACAAGTCAGTTGACTATAGCAGGTCGGACACTGGCAACCCATGGGAAATTAAACTCTGATACGAATGTGTAGACCATTATCTTACATCCCGAGGGTGTGTACAGATTCCCTATAAATATGACAATATGGGCAGTCCTTTATCTAATATACGGTTTGATCATGTCCAGCCGTGTGCAAACGTTTGCTGTGGCCCGAGGGAACTGTTTGAACCCCAAGGCCGCGGGTTCAAACAGTTCCCTCGGGCCACAGCAAACGTTTGCACACGGCTGGACATGATCAAACGTTATTGTTACATTTCAACACAAAACTGATGTAATTTGAGCATTATATTCAGTATTTTCAGTACTTTTATAAAATCGTCCCATTCACATAGATAATTTTCGGTATGCATATTCCGGGGCCGCGTCATGAATGTCGTGAAGTAGTGACGTCATGAAGTCACTTCCGCGTAGTGACGTCATGAAGGCACTTCCATTACGCGCGGCCCCGGAATGAGCATTGCCTAAAGCCATGTGCAAACAGCACGCGCTATTTGCACGCGCTATTTGTTTGCACATATGTGCAAACAACGGAAACCATGTAACAATATGTAATATCACAAACTGAGGAAATGTCTGTGTTGAATTCCCACCTCTAGACATTTTTGCTGTCTAATTCCCCCAAGTAGGTCTGCATACTGGAATCTACCCTGTGCACAAGGTCAAGGTCAAATAAATTAGAAATTTGCGTAAACGTTGTTTAAAAATTTGTGTTTTCTTGCACCTTCTAATAACTCAGATTGGCTTGAAACTTGATCTGCTTATTTTCATTGTTATATTGACCCACCGATACGGCTACTCCGTCCTGTACCCATGATGAGAGCTCCAGATAAGCTGTGTATTTGCTTAAATACCCTATTAAAATTGCCAAAAACCCAATTGAAATCAGAAGTAGCGTGTATCAAAAAGCAATACACGTTTTGTGGTTATCATGCTGAAGAAAACAATAAACAGACCACAAATATAGCATATTTTTCTTATTTTCCATGAAAACACATCTTGGTATTTCATTAGAATTATCTCCAAGGAGACAATTCTGATGAAATGCCAAGACATGTTTTCATTTCGAAGCAAACTATTCAATACTTGCGGTCTGTTGATGTGTAAACAGTAGTGTGAATTTATTTTACCCAATTAAAATGTTGAAATACTCAATTGCGTTAGAAATGATGGAGTGACAATACTCAATTACTAATACCTTATCTGGAGCCCTGCATGATCATGGTTAATGGCTTACATTTATTGTTTTTCATGAGAAATGGATTATGGGAGACCCTCCCAAATAATTAGTTAGTCAATTGTATCCGGGTTAACCCGGATTTCTGTAGTTTACGGTTTGTGAATGCTGATTATTCATATACAACACAAACCATGTGATTTTGTACCTAAGAAAATTTGCGATTTTTCATGAACAGTTTTTTACAGAAACTGTGTTATTTTCTGTAAATGATATCAAAAGTTAACAATTCTATTCTGCATTTGCTCTGAACTTTTCATCAATTTTCGATGTCATTTACGAAAAATATCGCTTGCAGACAGTGTGATATAGTCGGCACATTGACGTACATATGTACATATGTGCGTCCGGGTTAAAGTTTTTGGTTAAAGTTTTTCGGTATCAAAGCCTCGGCACTCAGCAGGCGCGACATGCGGGTCGCGGCCATCTTGTTTTGTAAATATTTTTCACGAGATATCGCACACAGGTACAAAATCACATGACGTGTCTCATAATGTATTTGATGAGCTACTGGCTGGCAAAATGGTCGTCGCTAGTACACACACACATACATACATACGGAGCCCCGCAGGGGACATGGATTTTCTTTTATTAATTCGTTCCCACGAAATAACAATTCGTTCCCACGATATAGCAATTTGTTCCCTCAAATTAACAATTTGTTCCCCCAATTTAACAATTCTTCGTTCCCACGATAAAACAATTCGTTCCCACGGGAACGAATTGTTATTTCGTGGGAACGAATTGTTAAATTGAGGGAACAAATTGTTATTTCGTGGGAACGAATTAATAAAAAAAAGAATTCTACGTCCCCTGTGGGGCTCCGTATATACAAGTATATCACTTTAAATGCATGAATTCTTTGCATGCTAGCGGCGAAAATATCCGCCAAACAAATTAGGACTATATGTTTTGTTTCTCTCTGTAAATATGTCTTGGAATTTCATTAGAATTGAGTCCTCAGGACTCAATTCTAATGAAATTCCAAGACATATTCATGGTATTTACAAGGAGAAATAAAAGAAAATATTATGAATTTTTGTCCGCTAGTTTTGAACTATTTATAGCCCACAAGTTTCCCAGCATGCAAAGAGTTAATAAAGCTCCAGTATGAATGAATTGCGACAATTGCCAACTGCTTTATGCATAGATGTGGATACTTCTGGGCTACGCCTGTCGCAAAACTTTGTAAGTTCATATTTGATGAACAATCTTTGATCATGCTTGGATGGTTTAGTGAATGACCGAACACGATCTACATGTATCCTGACTGGGTGACATTTCGAAGTTTGTCACAAAATGTTTGTGGGTATTGGTTATCATCCTGTTTCATGTGGATTTCTGCTTCACAGGTATTAACATTTACCGACATTTCTTTTTTCTATTTTCTTTATTTGTCAGTGAAAGTATATGTTGTTACCACTCATTTGAACCGTCTCGGCAAGATGGTTCAAATGAGTGGCAACAACATATACTTTCACTGACAAATAAAGAAACTAAATTAAAAATAATATTTTTTTTCCATGAGGTAAATTGTGCATACCTTCAACATGTTAATTGCTGCCTCAATACATGTAGTTAAATACAATACCACTGTTCGATGGAGATTTCTATTTGTTATGGGTTTCATAAAATGTCACCATTCATGTGAACAGTGAAGTGCTCAGTTTTATGGAGATTTACAGTTGTCTCGGGCTTCATAAAATATCACCGTTCATATGAAAATGTGATGTTTCAGTTTTTGACAAGTCAGAATGTAGCTTCTGCAGGATTGAATTAACCCTTTCATCCCTATGTAACTGGAATGGATTTCGATATGTTCATTTTGCAACCAATCCAACCGTCGCAAAATGATTTTCAGACAAGTCCATTTATGAAAAAGGGGTCTTTTTGTTCTCAAAAGTATGAAAATTACTTGCAAAAAGTGCAGATCCTGATGAGACGGCTCGTCACGAGCCGGCTCATCTGGATCTACCGGTACACTGTTTGCCAATGACACTATACAGGCATGTGGTGTTGAAAGGGTTAAAAGACTTAGAAATGTTTTTCTTGTGAGTCACAGGTAAGAGAATATGATGGCATGCATCCACTGAACATATTTGTTTACCAGACACACATGTGTGCCTTTAAGTGACACATATCTTCTTTCAGGTTGCCTGCCCAATATTTCTATTTTAGCGTGCCTTTTCAAATCCCAGGGTTCAAGCTAGCTAGCTTCAAAATAGGGAGAATTTTTCACCAAAAAGTTGAGAAAATATACCATTTTGTAAAAAATGTCTGTTTTATATAGTGAAAAACTTCTCCCTCAACTCAAAATACAGAGAAGTCAGACAATTTAGGGAGAGAATTTCTCCCACTTTGCCCTGTAGACTGATCCCTGAATCTTATCTTTTAAAGGTATTTCAGTTTAAGGATGTGGTAATTTTTGTAAAAAAAATCTCATTATTTTTTTTATTTCTCCATGAAGGTATATGTTGTTACCACTCATTTGAACCGTCTCATTGAGACGGTTCAAATGAGTGGTAACAACATATACAGATAGATATAAGAATCATTTGTTCGGACATTTTATCCAAAATAGTCAGTAAAATAACGCTAGCCGTTATGCCATATCACGTTTAAAGGACATGTAAGTCTAAAGATGAAAAGGTTAAAGTATTTTCCATGGTCATTATGTATAAAACAGTGAAGCTGCCAAGTATAATTGTAGGTCAAAACATTTTAGTGATACAAGATGCATTTCCAGCATTGGTTTGTTGGGACGTAAGTTTTCAAAATAGTATCTTGTGTTTTGAACAGAAAATATCCGACAGCTATTGAACACAGTTTTGGCCTAGGTCTCCTCTCCAAGGGGAAAATTCCATGCTTTTAGTTAGTTTGTTATATTTAAGGGTAGGAATTGGCTCGCAGACCTTCCAAACCAGGGATATATGAGCCCAGAAAATGTGTCAAGCCAATGGCAGTTGGCCGTTTTCCCTTCCGAATTTAGTATTAATTGCAATGCACTCGTAATGTGTGCTTTAAATTAAGGATGTTATGAGACGGTTAATTTAACCTAGCTAGTTCATTCTCCTACCACACTTTTACCAAGCTTTTGGGCCCCTTCCGCCTTATAAGACAATGGGAGATAACTCATATTTTAAGGGACATGGGCAGGTTTGAGGTGGGAGAATGTGCCCAAGGCTCGCTCTCTTAACTCTTTGCATGCTGGGAAACTTGTGGGCGATAAATAGTTAAAAAATAGTGGACAAAAAATCATCATATTTTCTTTTATTTCTCCTTGTAAACATGAAGGATATGTCTTAGAATTTCATTAGAATTGAGTCCTCAGGACTCAATTCTAATGAAATTCCAAGACATATTTACAGAGAGAAATAAAAAATATACTCCTAGTATGTTTGGCGGATATTTTCACAGCTAGCATACAAAGAGTTAGGCACAGCACTGTGATAGCAGTTCTGAACTGTGACTGGAGAAATGTGGCTTATGGCCACTGCGACCAGATCAAGACAGTTCAGTTTTCTCTACTTATGAGAAGTAAGAAAAATATCTGAAATTATTTCACACCCTGTATAGCTGTATTCAGTAATGGTTTAACCGTTTTTCATGCTGAGGATACGCCGTTATGTTTGCGGAAAATCCTAAATATTTTCCTTCTATGCGGTCCGAAGTATACGTCGTGACCACCATTTGAACCGTCTCATTGAGACGGTTCAAATGAGTGGTCACAACGTATACTTTCATTGAGAAATAATAAAAATAAAATATTTTATCAATTTTATGCCCGTGAAGGTGTATTCCGAAAGGAATGTGTTAATTGTGACATCGTGACTACTACACTACATCGTAACTGAACGGCACACTGCACATAATGTCCCTTTTCTGAGCTGGCGGTCCAAATTATCTACAATTTCAATGAGGTTGTATCTCACCGAATTGTATTATGCAAAATACAATCCATATTAACTAGCCCATTATGTTACATTCTCACAATAAAGCCAGCTTGCTATTACAAATTATGAATGTTTTATAACCCTTATGTTATATCACCAGGATTGTGCAAATGAATGATCAAAAGACACTTGGGAGGCGAACTAAAACAGATACATGTAGATAAATATATCTACCGGTTGTAACTATGGGTACATTGTCTTGATATTTCAAATGAAATGATTATAAAGTATATATTTGATTTGATACTTGTTAGAGATCCTCTATATAGTAAATACATGGTTAGTGCCGTCGAATATAAAATATATTCGGTTGAACCTAAGACAGCTTTATTGGGGCGAGCTTTAGCGACGGCACTAATCATGTATTTAATTTATACCGCATACTAAACTTAATTGTTGAATGTGCGTGACGTCATCTTTTGACGTCATTCCCTCGCCATACGTCACAAATCTAACGACGTCATTCAAAGCAAAATGGCGGCGTCCACGCTAGGTAGATTTGGTATTATATCTGATTAAATCTCCGATTTATTTATGATGAGCTTCAATAATGGCTTGTTTTAGACTACACAGTTGTCATAATAAGCATTACAATCATAATGGACATATCCATGTTGTTGGTTACATCACATATACTGTAATATACTGTAAAAATGGACAAAATTCAGCTGAACAGACAGCGATTTAAATTTTAAAATTCGCCACCATCTTGAATTTGCTGTTGAGACTGACCAATCAGAGGCCACGGTTAGGGGTCAAAGGTGAAAATATAAAGGCAAAAACGGCACTTCATGTATATTAGGTACTTCAGGTATATTAGGTTACTTCAGATATAAACAACATTTATTCCACCCCCTTTATTATGCTACATGGAGCGATGGTTGCAGTATAAATATATAGAGGATCTCTAGCGAGTTTCCATTTGATATGAGACTTATGAAACAAATCGTGCACAATTCATTACCGAGCCTCTGGCGAGGTGCATACAATTGCGGACAAGTTTCATAAAATCTCATGTCAAAGGGACACGAGTTTTAGATTCTGTTTATCACATGACTTCAGCCTCCAAAGAGCAGAAAAGTATGTTTTAGTGAGCAGATGCCATTGACTATTTTCAGATCTACATGTAGTTTAAAATCTCCACCGAGAAAAATAGTTTTAATCCTAGCAATAACATTATTATAAATATGCCTTATACATATAGCAGGTTCTTGTTCTTATACATATAGCAGGTTCCTGTTCTTATACATGTAGCAGGTTCCTGTTCTTATACATGTAGCAGGTTCCTGTTCTTATACATAACAGGTTCCTGCTTAAACATGTAGCAGGTTCCTGTTCTTATACATGTAGCAGGTTCCTGCATATCAGGTTCCTGTTTATACAGTGCAGGTTCCTGTTCATACATAGGTTCATTATAGCAGGATACGTTCCTGTTAATCTTATACATGTCCAGGCATCACCTGGTTCTAACATTAGCATTCTTATACATGTACAGGTTCCTGTTATACATAATAGCAGTTCCTGTTCTTATACTGTAGCAGGTTCCTGTAGCTTCCTCTTATACATGTAGCATGTTCCTGTTTCATACATGTATCATTCCTGTTCTTATACTAGCTTCCTCATCTTGAGCAGTTCCTGTTCTTATACATGTAGCAGGTTCCTGTTCTTTGTAAAAACTTCATACTACCAAACAGGAGCTCATTCTGACAATTACAGTAATTTTAATGAGTCACGGATGCTTCTAATGGCATTTAATACATGATGACGTCAACGTCAAAACATTGTCGCGCCATTACGGACATCATTTGGGATGTCTATTTTATTCATTTGACATAATGTCAACGTCAAAACATTGTCACGCCATTACGGACATCATTTGGGATGTCTATTTTATTCATTTGACATAATGTTGTCCGTCTTAATGAGGTAGTAACGACATAAACTTCCGATGAGAATATATTTTTATTTAAAATATTTAAAAATCTCCATAAACCCAGAACTGAAATCTGAATTTAATGAGTTTGTTTAATCAAATTTGGCAGATGCATTTTTTTTTCATTTGTTTAAAACACTAATCTGTTCTATTCTCTTCATTTTCAATTGTTAAAAAATAAAAATAGCATCAGAATGTTCTAGCTTAACAAGTGTTCTAGCTTGTGTTCTAGCTTAACAAGTGTTCTAGCTTAACCCAGTTCAGCCTAGGATACTATGATTTTTGTTGAACAAATCTCATTATTTTGTTCATTCATCGATAAAGGTATATGTTGTTACCACTCATTTGAACCGTCTCGACGAGACGGTTCAAATGAGTGGTAACAACATATACATTCAAAAGGAAATAAAGAAAATAGGGATTTTTTTATTCTCTCAAAAAGTTCATACTACTAAAAGTGTATCCCGTCTGTAATGGGTTAACTGACTTTCTGTGTTCACACAGTGCGACTGAAAGCATTGTATTTTTGGTCTGTTGAATAGAGTCCTAAATTCAGACTGTATATAATTGCTTCTGACATTGTTTACTGTAGGATGAAAGCATTGCGATGTCCGTTCCTCACACGGGTGCCCGTGTCCCAGATTCGCCAGAACGCCCGCGGGCTCCTGTCCAGCCACCTGGGCAGCTGTCCCGTCATGGGCAAGATGATCGCCCTCGCAGAACCCGATGGTATGTATACATTCAGTGGAACATATCTAAACGGGACACCCAGAAAAATTACAATGTGACAGATTTGATGGATTTCACTGTCATTTGTCAGTGTATGCTCGTGGTTGCAATGTACATACCGTATTTATTATACTTCACTGATTTTGATAATATTGGGCCACAATGTGTGTCTAGGGATGGTGCTTAGTTGTGCATACGGCCGCCCAAGGTCAGGGTCACTGAGGACTTACTATCAAGATAGTGATAACGATGCCCCGGTTTCTTATGAATCGGTACAGATGGTCTGTATGTATGACTTCTGTGTGTTTCAGAGAAGATGGACCGGGTTAAATGTCCGTTCCTGCATGAGGAGCTGGCAGCCAGACAGGCAACAAAACCATCGGACGACGCAGTTAAAGACGATTCCAGTGTCACTGCTGAGAAAGAAGGTATGGTGGCGTGTTGGTATTTAACCCTTTCTCCCCTAAATATCTGACCTCCATGGTGATGGGTTGTGGTCTAGGGGTTAGAACACCAGACTTCCAATACGGAGTTTGTGGGGTAAAACCTCGCCGTAGGTCAATAGGAGGATGCGAGGGTATATGTATGTTAACGAGCTGGGATTCCCAGCTGGATCCAAGTGATCCGGTGTGGTAACTGTGTCTAGCATCCAGATCAGGACACGAAGTCTTGTCTTTCAGGTACACCCTCCATGTATTTCTGTCTATATCTTCATGTTGAATCAGCATAAAACCCCAATTGGTTAATCAATCTTAAGGTCACAGTGCAATGATTTATGTAAATAAATTGTTATAATTTTGTTAGTCCCTCTAAGAGTCGGCTTACGGTATTCATGAGTCCCTGCTTGTTCAAGATTTATATATTGCTCCAGATAAGGAATTAGTAATTGAGTATTGTCACTCCATCATTTCTGAAGCAATTGGGTATTTCAAAATTTTAATTGGGTAAAATAAAATCACATTACTGTTTGCACATCAACAGACAGCAATTATTGAATAGTTTGCTTTGAAATGAAAACCTGTCTTGGCATTTCATTAGAATTGTCTCCTTGGAGACAATTCTAATGAAATACCAAGATGTGTTTTCATGGAAAATAAGAAAAAATCATGCTACATTTGCGGTCTGTTTATCGTTTTCTGCAGCATGATAAAGGTACCACATAGAACAATTTTGTCATGCTTTTTGATACTCGCATACTTCTGATTTTCAATTGATTTTTGCGGCAATTTTAATTGTATTTTAACAAATACGCAGCTATATCTGAGCTCGGTGGATCCATAGTGTGGTGTTGGTTGGGACAATGTGAAGGTAATTTAAACAATGGGTTTATCCTAACTGGAATCCTGATACCGCTGGTTTGGCCCTCGGCTACGTTTTTTTTATTTCTTGTATTTGAGAGTTGAATCCAGTTAAACCCATTATAAAATTAGTAGGATTAGTACTAATCATATTACTTTTGGGGGCTGTTGCTAAGTTATTCTGGTGTGGTGAGGACCTGGCAGCAGATAAGGATATTCTAATTTCAGTGCTGAATATATATACAGTGGAACCTCTCTAAACCTCCCAGGTTGTCCGGTTTAGAGAGGTTTCACTGTATATTTTTTTTATGTAAATAGTCAGTTCCGAATTTGGGAATTTCAGACGCCCCAGATGAGGCAACATCGACTGACGCTTCCCAGGTTATCATAGAGACCAGCCATAAACTGAAGGAGTTTACAATGGCTGCTGCGTCGATAGAAAACCTGAAGACCAGGAGAGTGATGCCCTGTCTCAAACCTGAACCCTTGCAGGATGCTTTGAAGAAATTGTCAATGGTATCTCCAGGTTAGTCAAGGATTTACATTTATTAATTTTTATCATACTGAAATTATCACATTATCACAGCCATTTTGGCTGTGATAATGTAATAAATTCAGTATAATAATTCTGCATACTTTTAGACATCAAGTATAATGCAGTCGTTAGTTCTTAAATATGAACAACCTAGTGTATGCCAATGATATTACCATCTATTATCTTGGTAAATTGAGTATTGCTTGTGTAGTATCAAATCATCAGTTTATCACTTGACTGCATACTAATGTAGACCAGGCGGTGGTAATGAGATCCTCAAGAAAGACACACGGCGACAATTATAAGGTATCACGCTACCAAATCTGCCCGGTATCGTGTTTTATCACAAAGTTAATGTTATAAGCGGCCTACTGTCTACTTTAAAATATGTCGTCGCATACGAAATGTTAAATGATGTCTCTATTATTCCCCAAAATTATTTCAGACAGCAGCAAACAACAGGGAAATGCATCACTGCCTTATTTGAAACTTATTCATACGAAATTACGTTACTTGGGCCGCAATCCAAAACATAACGTTACATTAACAACTGCAACACGAGCCATAAACATTATTTTCATACTTTGTCTTGGCCTAATGGGAGACACTTGGCCAGGCTACGAGATATCCAAATTTGGTTGACATGCGATCAAAGATGGCAAATATATAGGACTTGTCCGGACCAACACCCCATGTATACGCCGTTGATAAAAACGTCGTAATTACGACGTCATTGATCTAAAACGTCATATAAGTTTTTACCACGCGTCATAAAACTACTTCTAAAATGAAACATAATTGGGATACATTGATCATTTTGGCGGAATATGGCTTTTAAAAGATGTACAATTCAGAATACGCGAAAAAGAAAATGTTGTCAATAAGCGCCGGTTTCGCACGGCGCGGCTCATATACTTTTGGCGTTCGTAGTTGTGCAAAAAGTACACACAAGATAATGTTGACTTTGCCCAAGGTTACGTGTCGTTTGTCAATTATTCACTAATAGTATAAAATTATACATACACTACTTAAAATCAACCTACATGGCAGGCCTATTCGTTTACTACTCCATTACGCTTAAACGTTCTTATTGACGTTGAAGTCGCCCGTTAGTGTTAACGTCGTAATTGCGACGTCATTGAGCTAAAACGTCGTTTGCGATTCTACCACGTGTTACAAAAATACAAGTAACATGAAAAAGAATTGAGATACAGTGATAGTTTTTGTGGTATATGACTTTTAAAAGATGAGGTATTCAGAATATGCAAAAAAGTGAAAAATGATTGTTTTGTCATTAAGCCCGGTTTTCGCATGACGCGGCCCATATATACAGTGGAACCTCTCTAAACCTCCCAGGGTGTCCGGTTTAGAGAGGTTTCACTGTATATTTTTTTTATGTAAATTGTCCGATTTTGGGAATTTCAGACGTCCCAGATGAGGCAACATCGACTGACGCTTCCCAGGTTACCATGGAGACCAGCCATAAACTGAAGGAGTTTACAATGGCTGCTGCGTCGATAGAAAACCTGAAGACCAGGAGAGTGATGCCCGGTCTCAAACCTGAACCCTTGCAGGACGCTTTGAAGAAATTGTCAATGGTATCTCCAGGTTAGTCAAGGATTTAAGGATACATTTATTAATTTTTATTATACTGAAATTATCACATTATCACAGCCATTTTGGCTGTGATAATGTAATAAATTCAGTATAATAATTCTGCATACTTTTAGACATCAAGTATATGCAGTCGTTAGTTCTATATGACATAATGCATTTCGGGAAAAATAAATGATAACTCCCTCAAAGTATGCTGTGCTAGATAAGTATACTTTGCAATTTTGATGAAATCGGCTACAGATAGAGTTGGACATGTCTAATGGTCGAATGGGGGAAGTATGTATATATTTATACAGTGGAATCTCACTAAAGCGGACATCATTGGCACCCATGTGTGGGTAATTTTCATGGGCATCACTGTTATTTATCGCCGATGGCACTGTCAGTTCGTGATCGCAAAGCACTAAAACATGCATTTGTGTGGCGATGTGCCTGATTTTACAGTGAGACATCTCTATACACCCTGGGGACCTCTGTTATTATTGCAATGATAACAGGCCACCAGATAATGAAAAAGCCGTTCGGAGATATTCAACAATGTAATGGGGTCCGTCTTTTTATGACCTGAGCTGTTACTGGGAGGTTAAAGCCTTTCACAAGTCTCTGGCTCTAACTCTACCCACCCCCCACCCCCCACCCCCATTTCAAAATTTGTGTTTGTGTATTTGTTTTGGGGTCCACTGGGGGTATCCATGAGCCCCTTCCCACTTGCTCTTATTCACTACATCGTAGACTCAGAATTTGGTCATGTGCAATCGGCAGATTCAGATTTTGTGTCTGTTCATGAATAGATGACCTATTTTTGCTTGCAGGTCACGCGCAGCCTCAGTTTGACTACGAGAACTTCTTCAACGCACAGATAGAGAAGAAGAAACGCGACCACTCGTACCGCGTGTTTAAGAAGGTCATGCGCAAGGGGAACCAGTTCCCACTGGCGGAGGAGCATTCGGGAACCAAGCGGGACATCAGCGTGTGGTGTAGCAACGACTACCTGGGCATGAGCTGGCATCCGAAAGTCACCGACGCCGTCAGGTGGGTGGGGGTTGTAGTGGGTGTGTGCGGGGGTGGGGAGGAGGTTGTGATAATTGGATTGGCGAACCACATTTTTGGCATTGACTCGGATATGTTTCATGGAGCACTTCAACCTTTCAACTGTACAGATCATGAAGCAGACATTTGCAAACACCATAGATCCAGATGAGCCGGCTTGTTACGATCTACAGTGTTTGTCAGTATTTTTACTATATTTAAAAATACCACTTATCTATAGTCCATAAACGAGTTGAAACTGTCGATGTCAGATATTTAGGGGTGAAAGAGTTCATCTGTTTCAAGAATGGTGATTATTTGTGACTGTACTGGAAAAATTGTCATTGGAGAAATTGCCTGGAAGTACCAGTATAAATTCACACTTTCTATCTTGGCACATAATTTTACTGACACTGATTTCCGAAATCAGGAAGAATTAAATTTTTGTCTTTTTATTTTTAGGTAATTTTTGTCGCACCCACTTGCGGCCAGCGTGATATAGTCGGCACATTGCGTGCATTGTGTGCGTGCACGTCTTGGTTAAAGTTTGTGGATACAGTTTTTGGTTAAAGTTTTTTGGTTTTCTATCAAAGCCTCAGCGGGCATGACATGCCGGCTGTGGCTATCTAGTTCTGCCATAATGTAAGTCATTCCATGTGATTTGTAGCTATTAAGAAGATGTGCAATTTTTCATGAAAATATTTACATAATTTACAACATTTTACGTAAATGACATTATGTAAAGAAAATATCGCATGAAAAAATCACACATCTGCTAAGGTACAAAATTACATGGCCTGTCTGGTCATACGCACAGTCTGATCAGGATTTACCTGTTCGCCGTTCCATCAATGGAATGCCCATCATGATTCTAACAAACAATCAGGCAACACTAGTGTGCTGTTTATTCAGGAGCTGCACTGGACACATATCCCATAAGCCCCATTTCTCCAGTCACAGCCACATATAGATCCATATAAGATTCATTGGATGTAAGAACATTTTAAATAAATCACTGTACATCAGGGGCTTCGGAACAGGTCCGGCAGGTCTGGCAATTGCCGGATCAAAAATTTTGACATATTTGGAATTCACATATATAAAAAAAAATGGAATGTAAATTTTTTTTTCTGCTATTTTTCTCGTTTCTCATCAGAAATGTTTGTTATTACCACTCAGTTGAACCGTCTCGGCGAGACGGTTCACCTGAGTGGTAACAACATACACTTTGGGTGGGTAGCGGGTGCACCCACTAGATTCGCCGGACCAATTTTATGATGCTTCCAGCGCCCCTGTACATGTATGTATTATGTCTGTTTTATCATTACAGGACGGCATTGACGGAGCACGGAGCTGGCGCCGGAGGGACGCGGAATATATCAGGGAACTCTCCACTTCACGAGGAGCTGGAGAGTGAAATAGCCTCGCTGCACCAGAAGGAGGCGGCTCTCGTGTTTACGTCATGCTACGTGGCGAATGATTCGACCCTGTATACCCTGGGCAAGGCCTTACCAGGTGAGTGGATAGTAGATTACTGTTTATGGCACTCGGTTCCAACAGAAATGGAAAGTTCAATCTTTGTAAAGACCTCAATATAATTAGTTAAATCCTTGGAAAATACCATCACTGTTGAAAAGTCGGTGAACCTACGATACCTTAAAACAAATACATGTAGAGTTAAGTCGATTTACGTTGCTTTGTACTTTCGTCAACTCTATTTTCATGGAGACTCATTCAAACTATTCCCACAGAAAACTGTCAGATGCACCGCGAATTTTGGAATAAAACGGGTGTGACTCTTATTGAAATTGCTCTAAAACTAATGTTAAAAGCAATAAAATGGCTGGGATGAGAAGCTACAAATCTTTTTCTGTAACCTTATTACGACCTGTGTTCCAGGCGTCCATATATTCTCAGACCAGGGGAACCATGCCTCCATGATCCAGGGTATCCGCACCAGCGGAGCCAAGAAACATATATTCCGGCATAACGACCCCGAACTTGGAGTATCTGCTGAAGCAAGTGGATATAGCCGCGCCGAAAATTGTCGCGTTTGAGACCGTGCATTCTATGGATGGTATGTAATCCCAACATCGGTGTACATGATGTAGTAAATCTCAATCAGTCAGTCAGTCAATAACACAGTGGAATGTCTCTAAACTCGTGAGGGCCCGACCTTCTCTCAGCTGGGGGTCTTTGTTGAGCCTGCATCTCAAAGACGAGACATAGTGACTACAATGTCGTACGTGCATCCACCTATCCGTCTGGCTGCTTTAAAGTTTTTAAATCACATATCTCTGCCACCATAAATCTGATTGAGCTTGAAACTTGATATTTGTGTGACTGGATAAATGGGTCTTATTAGTTTTGCGACCAGTGTAGATCCAGATCAGACTGCATCCGCACAGTCTGATCAGGATCTGCACTCTTCGCTATTCTATCAATGTAACACCCGCATGCCCGCTGTAATAGTCAAATGACTCAAATGCTATGCCATTATTGCTGGCTCGATGTCTGCCTTGGAATTATGGATATTAGCAATATCTAAGAAATTATGATATTCTTTGGTTCGGAGCCAATTGGGGCCATACATCTAGCAATTTCACTGTATATTGTATCCCTACATTCAGGTGCGATGTGCCCACTACGAGAGCTGTGTGAGGTGTCGCGGAGGTACGGGGCCCTCACCTTTGTAGACGAAGTTCACGCGGTCGGGCTCTACGGGCGCCACGGGGCTGGGGTCGGTGAGCGTGACGGTTGTATGCACCAGATGGACATGGTCTCCGGCACACTTGGTACGTGGTGCTTGATCAATCAGATAGTGTAGTCTGTCTAAGTCTATTGGTGCATTATTATGCCCCCTATGCGATAGCAAGGGGGCATATTGCGTTGCTCCGTCCGCACGTCCGTTCGTGTTCGTGTACATTTAAGTAAAAAAGTTTGTAAGAGTTTCTCCAGTTAGAGTCGAGTATGTCACAGGGGCATATCCATGTTTTACGAACATAATATCTAGTCCTAGTTGGTGCAATTAATCATTTTCTTGCCACGTTGCTTAGTTTCATAATGAAGCAACATGACATCAACAATCCAAATGCGCCAATTCTCATGCTGAGGAAGTTGTTCTAAGATTGGTCTATTTCACAGGGAAACATTTGAAGAAAATGCAGAAGTTATGTCACTTTCAGTCGGAAACACACGCTCAATGGTTGGGGTACTTTAGTCCATCCTCATACAGGGCTCCAGATAAGGAATTAGTAATTGAGTATTGTCACTCCATCATTTCTGAAGCAATTGTGTATTTCAAAATTTTAATTGTGTAAAATAGAATCACACTACTGTTTACACATCAGCAGACCGCACTTATTCAATCGTTTACTTCTAAATGAAAACACATCTTTGTATTTCATTAGAATTGTCTCCTTGGAGACAATTCTAATGAAATACCAAGATGTGTTTTCATGGAAAAATAAGAAAAATATGCTATATTTGTGGTTTGTTTGTTGTTTTCTGTAGCATGATAAAGAGACTACAAATTTTTCATTGCTTTTTGTTACTCTCTATTTCTGATTTCAATTGGGTTTTTGGCAATTTTAGTTGGGTATTTACGCAAATACGCAGCTTATCTGGAGATCTGCTTGTATTATAATTGGGCCTCAGGCTGACAAAATGGACCTGACAACATTTACAGCAATTGTAGATTTATTCGGTTTCATTGGAATCTAATATTTTTGCTGACGCCAGAAACGTCGATGACTGAATGAGAAATAGTTTACGCCCTGATCAGGCTGCATGAATGCATTGACTGAATTGGGGCTATGCTGCTCGCAGGCCTGAGATTCTGTTTGTATGCCCATTTGAAAAAAAAGCAGGACATATTATGTATTCACGCTGTACGTGCGGGCAGCAGGCGGGTACTGCCTGTCCTGGTGACAACTCAAGTTCTACTTGACGGGGATCTTAATCAAATTTGGTATACATGTTTTTCATGGTAAGGAAGAACTGTATTTATTTATTTATTCAATATGGAACATATGATAAAAAATAAAACAAATTTAAAATTCACTGAATTGAGCTGCAAAACTGTTTGCTTTTTGCAGGTCAACTATTAAGTAAATTTTCAACTTTATTACAGTATTTTCACTACTCAATTTGAAAATCAATGCGTATTTTGCACTCCCATTTTTGATAAAATGCGGCAATACCGTACTCACCTTATCTGGAGCTCTGCACGTTGTTTTATTCCCGCGTACAGGTAAGGCGTTTGGCAATATAGGCGGGTACGTGGCGGGGTCTGCCACATTGATAGACATGATCCGCAGCTACGCCTCGGGCTTCATCTTCACCACCTCCCTGCCTCCCACCACCCTCGCCGGCGCACTCGCCTCTATACAGGTGGGTAATCTCTAAACTATTTATGCTCCCTTTGTGATAGCAAGGGGGTATATTGCATTGCTCTTGAGGTTCCGTACGTCCGTCTGTAGGTCCGTCCGTCCGTCCGTGTACATATATCAAAAGGTTTGTAAGAGTTTACAGTTAGGAGTCCAGTATGCCATGTGGGCAAACATAATGTCTAGTTACTGTTTATAATGAGACATGCCATGTGATTTTGTACCTCAGAAAAGTGCAGTTTTCATGAAATGTATTTACAGATATTTTATATAAGTGACGTCGAAAGATGACAAAAGTTTGATAGCAAATGCGGAATATATTCCGCATTTGCTATCAAAATTTCGTAAACTTTCGATGTCATTTACAGAAAATATCATAAATTTAATATTCACGAGATCTCACGCATGTTCTTATGTGCAAAATCACATGGCGTGTCTCCAATATGGAGGAATTTTCTGAGAAAAAAACAACATTTGCATCATTACAATTAATATGTCATTATATCAATGAAACTTGTGTGAAATTGGTTTTTAATTCATTGTGACCCGAATATGCATACCTATCGGTCAATGCAGAATGCAAGTTATTATCAGTCTGAATGTATTCGGCCAATGTAAAGCTTATTACCTGATAAAATGGACAATGGAGTTGTCACCATGACATGTGTTGTACATTCAGGTATATATGCGGATATATTACCTGTTATTATAAAGTTTACCTGGCTCATCTCAGAAACGGTAGGAATTCCTTGGCAAGCTTCGAAATTTCTACTCGGTTCCTAGCTTTGCTTGATAAAAGTGATACCAAAGGTCACTAGCCTGGTATGATATATGTAGGAGATATCAAGTTCATCAGATGCGGCTCAGGTCTTCCTTCCTACGCATTTCCTAGGCTTGCCTGATAAACTTGATATAAAAAATCACTCGCCTTGTTTTATATATGTAAGAGCTATCAAGTTTATCAGGCTCCGCTCAGAAACGGTAGAAATTCCTACACGGTTCCTAGCATTGCCTGATAAACGTGATATCAATCAAAGGCCACTAGCCTGATATTCCCTGTGTTGTACACCCAGGTACTGCGGAGTGAGGAGGGCCAGAAACTGAGGTTTCAGCACCAGGAGGCCGTCAGATATCTCCGGGATCGTCTCGCCGAGTCTGGTATACCCGCCCTCCACTGCCCCAGCCACATTATACCCATACATGTAAGTTGGCCATTTATTTTTGCATCAACAAGTTTGTAAAGTTTCTTCATCGTCGTATAACATAATATTACTTGATGGATTGCTTCAATATTTGGATACTTGATACATGTAAGCTTTTGGAACGCACTCGTGCCCCATTAACATGACCTTGACCTGTTTTGACATTTACATGGTTGTGGAAACACTTAGCCATTTCTTTATGTCAAAATGTTTCTCTTCAATATTGACCTTTTTCGTGTTTTAAGCATGCACTTACATGCCAAACATAGCACAAGCCCATGATCATGTTACGGTCAAATGCTTTGGCAGGTGCGACAATGCTTCCGTGGCGGAACTCTTGTATTCCTCAAATATGATACTAAATAATCACATATGCAGAGCTCCAGATAAGTTTTGTATCTAAAGAGTATTTATACCCCCAGATTTCAAATGCAATGCGTATGTTACTTTTACAAATGTATTATTGATGTTTTTCCTTATTAAATAGGGAACAAATGATAAAATCACTTACTTGAGCTGCAAAAAGCAAACACTGTTTGCTTTTTGCAACTCAACTAAGTGAATTTTTAAGTTTATGACATTATGTTCACTACTCAATTTGAAACTCAATGCGTATTTTCACATTGCTGTGAGTGTTTTGTACTCCCACTTTTGATAATCAATGCATATTCTGCTAAAATAAATGCGTAAAATACGCCAGTACGCAGCTTATCTGGAGCTCTGCACATATGTAAGATCCGCTACAATCCTGTCTGTGTGTTCACCCCCAGGTCGGTGACGCTGCCCTCGCGTCCAAGCTGTGTAACGACATGATGCAGCAGCACCACATCTACGTACAGGCGATCAACTACCCGACAGTCCCCCGCGGCCAGGAGCGACTACGTATCGCCCCCACCCCCCACCACACCGTCCCGATGATGGACGACTTCGTCGACTGTCTCATGGACGTGTGGAAGGCTAACGGGCTGGAGCTGCACGCGAACGTGTGCCCGAAATCATGCGAGTTCTGCCAAAAGCCGCTGAAGTTTGAAGAGCTTTTCTCGCGTGTCCCGGTGTGCGAGAGGTCAAATTGTACCTACTCGTCGCTGCAACAGAATCTGTTGTCCGCTTGAATGGATCTCGGGGAATCTGACAAATCTGGGCTTATTACATTTGCGACCTATGAAGAATTAAATCCAATCTGCGCAAGCCAAGACTATGAAGCATGAGTGCATGCTCAAAATGGTTTATAATTGTGGTATAATATGGTTACAGAATTAGCTGTTGGCCATTCTGTCAACAAAACCGCCATTGTTCATTTAGCGAACAGTGCACATTACTGACAGGAAGTAACAATTTATTGAATGATCAGAATGATCAGCATCAAAATAAAAATAAACTTGTTCGATTTGGCCATAGCTTATATATGACTATAAATGAAATAAGCCCATTGTTGTTAGATATTCGCCCATAAAATACAGCCTATAAATACTGCGACATCATTAAACTAGGGCATCTTACCTATTTCTGTCCCCAGCTGAGAAAATCAACCTTACAACGTATGCGAGCAGCGTAGCCCCAGATCAGACTGCGCATTCGCGCAGTCTGATCTGGGGCTGCGCTGTTTGCCATTCAGTCACTGAAGTATCTTCGCTGGTGTCAGAAAAAGTTTCAGACCATGATCGTACCATGGACTGTGCAAGATAACTTCAACTGTTGTAAATGTGAAAAGGTACATTTCTTCTCTGTATTGTCTGCCTCTCTATAGGCACACCAAGGTCCACGTGTAGATGGCTCTTGTCGGTACGTTTTCTCAGCCGAAGGCCAATTGCTACCCATGTAAGTTAGAGATTGAGGTACAGTCTCGATACATACACACCTTACTGCCTACCATATGAGAATTGTTTTGACACTTTAGTCATATTTTCATTAAGACCAATTTAAAGCTTCACACTGTGAATACACTGTGACCGTGCATACAAGTACAAGTTTCTTGGCACCAGGGGCCCGTTCCACTAAACTCTGTACGACTATGAAGTTTGTAACTGCAAAACTAGAATTGAAAGCAAAGTTGGCTTAGGGAGCCGATTTTGGTAAATCTTTTGTGGATTTGTTAAAATGGAATGTCAGACCTCTACATGTATGTGAAAACTGCTGGCATTAATCAGACATAAATACTATACAGAGACAGTCAACCTGTTATATAACGTATGAATCGTTTACATTTACCTGTTGTGCCTTTAAATTCACGCTACTTGTTTGTTTTTATTGATATTTGGATGATTTCTTTGTAATAACAAGATTAACCATTTCATGACTAATTTTAAGCAAGAAACATATACATTTTCTGTGTCGTATCAGTAATATTATAACGCCATTAATATTGTATTTTAGCTTTTTTCGCGAAACAAATAGCCAGCCGCTGTTCACTTGCGCCGGAGTTCTCACGCTACTATTTTTTTTTATATCTTGCTATATTTAGATGATTTCTTTTATAGTAACAAGAGGAACCATTTCCTGATAGGATAGACTACTTTTCAGCAAGAAATATGCACATTTCCTGTTGCATATCCTCAGTATTAATACATCATTAATATTGCATTTTCAAATAGGCGCAAATTCGCTTGCTTAATCGTACAAGGTAGCGAGACGCGCATGCATCAACTGGTATTCAATTTGTAAGGTAGCGAGCCGTGCATGCGTCAACTTAATACTTCCAAGTAATTATGACATTGATGTCGTACAAAATTTAGCAGAACATGCCCCTGGATCTTTGCGATTCTGTTGTGAATTTGTACTTTCTACCCAATATAGGAATGAATGGCCTTTTTGTGGAATTTATCGGGGTATAAACTTGGAAAAGTCGCGGGAATACTGGACGAAGGCCGGAAGGCCTCGTCCAGTATTCCCGCGACTTTTCCAAGTTTATATCCCCGTTAAATTCCACAAAAAGGCCATTCATTCCTTATAATTCCAGCATTTGAAATAAATTCATCAAGAAAATGTGTTTATTTTCCGTTTTCTTAAGAATTATTTTAACTGCACCTGACGGTTACGGAAAGTAGTTTGGCATGGAGTTTACTGGGATATAAATTTTGGACGGAGACTTGCAACGGACCAATCAAATGTTAGGGAATTGTGTAAATATTTTTGTGCTGGAATTATTACAATATGTAGACTGGTATTACCCACATCACCCATCTGTTGTAGTCTACATCAGTTTCAGACAGCTTAAAATGACACGAGAGTCGATATACTGTTATCCAATTGTCCATCCTTTGAGCAAATACCTTGAGCATAAGAAGCAGGTATATCAGGGCTCCAGATAAGGAATTAGTAATTGAGTATTATCACTCCATCATTTCTGAAGCAATTGGGTATTTCAAAATTGTAATTGGGTAAAATAAAACCACACGACTGTTTACACATCAACAGACAGCAATTATTGAATAGTTTGCTTCAAAATGAAAACATGTCTTGGCATTTCATTAGAATTGTCTCCTTGGAGACAATTCTAATGAAATACCAAGATATGTTTTCATGGAAAATAAGAAAAATATGCTATATTTGTTGTCTGTTTATTGTTTTCTGCAGCATGATAAAGGTACCACAAAATTGTTATTGCTTTTTGATACTCGCTACTTCTGATTTCAATTGGGGTTTTTGGCAATTTTAATTGGGTATTTAAGAAAATATGCAGCTTATCTGGAGCTCTGGGTATATGTTCAGAAAGTAGTGTAAATGCACGGTTATGTTTGTTACTTATTATTATGGTTGTGTTGTCTTTTACTTTACATGTCTGCTGGAACAATGTCTAAAATATACAACCTCAGTTTGATCGTCATACAATAAACGCATGGAAAGTGGGTATTTTTAACATGCCTTTGTGTATTATTTTGATATGTATTATATATTCTGGTGTGGTGAGGACCTGGCACCACGTAGTGTTGTTCTAATTTCAGGGCTGAATATATATTTTTAATGTAAATATTCAGTTTAGGTTTTGTGATTTCCCCCTCATCCGTACATGGGAAAAACCATATTTGAACCCGTTAACCTAGCCTTAAATGACCTTAACTGTTGACAGGCCGGTAAACGCCATTAAATAAATAAATAATCACATCTTAACCGATTCTTGCTTGGATTCACAACGGCAAGTGATCTGCTATAGTAAGGGTGCTTGGCATGAGATCAGGACGCCTGTCTTTCTGTGCTGAACGTTTTCCTTGTAATCTCAGTGCTGAGTGTATAGTGATTCCACCCCCACCCATCACTTTGGGTACATTCCTGTCTGCATATGACCTGGCTGTTGAACGGAAGTAAATCCCAAATAAATCCCTAATGTAGATGCATTCTAGAGCTCCAGATAAGGTGCGTATTAGCGTATTTTACGCAATTATTTTAGCTGAATATGCATTGAATATCAAAAGTGGGGGGAGTCTACAACCACACAGCAATGTGAATACGCATTGATTATCAAAAGTGGGAGTGGAGTACACAATACGCACAGCCATGTGAAAATACGCATTAATTTTCAAATTAAATTGTGAAAATACTGTCATAAAGTTGAAAATTCACTTGGTTGAGCTGCAAAAATCAAACAGTGTTTGCTTTTTGCAGCTCAAATAAGTGAATGTTTAAATTTGTTATATATTTTTTTTATCATTTGTTCCCTATTTAGTAATGAAGAAAATCAATAATCCATTTATAAAAGTAAAATACGCAATGATTTTGAAATCAAGGGGGTAGTACGCTTTAAACGCAAAGCTTATCTGGAGCACTGCATTCCCGTCTGTATATGACATTGGTGGTGAACCGACTTAAAACCCCAATCAACTATCAAATCCAATGGATTATATTTCTGTAAGTGTACAAAAAGTTCTGATATATGATCTCCATGACTATGCCCATGACTGGCAACTGTTTATGACAGCAATTGAGGGCGTCAGTGGAAGAAGGGGGCTACCTCCATCATGGAGTTAGTCCCCTTGTACCACTGACTGCTTCAAATACAATGTCTGGTAGACAACAATAGGCAGCGTAATACTTATGTTATCATACATTGAAGTGGTTAATGGAAGAAGGGGGCTAACTCCATAAGGGAATTATCTCCCTTCTACCACATCCCGCTACAAATATAGTACAACAAAATGCAACTTAATACTTATATATTTATCATAAATTGAAGGGATCAGTGGAAGAAGGGGGCTAACTCCATGGAGTTAGCCCCCTCCTTCCACGACCTCTTCAATTGTTATAGTCCCTGTTCTCATGGATCCTTGCCCCTAAGCACATAAATTCATATTGTCTGTTATATTCTGATTAATTCCAGAAAATGTATATATGAACATAAAGTTCAAACACTTGACTATGAGTGCACATAAGGAATTCGCCAAAATTGTTGTTTATACGAGTCCCTAGAAATAACCCACCCAAGTCACCTAATTGATCTTGAAACTTCTCATTAGGTTTGTGCCCTAAATTTTGTTTTCACATTTGAGTGACATTCCTTGATCACTCATACAATAAAGAAGTGTTGCTGCCTAGATGCATCAAATTCAAATATGGTGAAGTCCAGATTCACCTAGAATTCAACATATATCACATTGTATGCATCATTTGCAAACAGACCCTCGTCAGATTAAGGAAGTACGTAGAAAAATCACAAAATAGGTGGTAAATCACAATTGTATGCAACTGTAACTTAGAAAACCGTGGGAAGCAACTTAAAATACCTTTTTAAAATTGTTTTCAATTAACACTATTCTTAGAATATGCTTATTCACTTGTTTTCTAGGGGCATGAATCAATGAGAAGGCACGAATCCATGAGAATTGGGGCTACATTGTATTTGTTAAAATTGTTACCAACCTGGTGAATAATATGTGTTTTATTCATGCATCAGGACAAAATGGTCCCGATAATGACACGGTCTGTGACACCAATATACAATGTACATATGACACCATGAATGTACAAGTGCAATAAAACCACACTTTTGATGTATTTTAGTCTTGATATTCAAGCCAGTGTAGTTCCTGATCATTCAGCACAGTCTGATGAACGACCTGGGGCTACATTGGTTGTACAGATTTGAGTCATTTTACCTTGTGTTGTGATCCTGTTATACAAACTTGTTGTCCATTATACCTGGGTGATATTTACATGTCCAGTAAAGTTCCACTGTTAAGCCCAAGCCCCGTCTTTATATGACCTTGCTGTTGTACGGACATAAAACCCCAACAAATCTACCATTAACCCTTAGACCGCTATCTTAATGTCTTTGTTGTCTGCTGTTTATTTTATATTTTCCATTTTTATCATCAAAAGCATGCTTTGACACCACTTTAGAATAATTTACAACATGCTTTGACAGCACTTCAGACTCATTTCCATTGGAAATGATTCTGAAGTGTTGTCAAACCATGTTTTTATTGAGAAATAAGGCAAGATATAAAAGCAACAGCAGACGACAATTGTTGTGAGTAGCGGTCTAAGGGTTAAGACCACCTGAATAAATTGTTGTTTTTTTTCATGGGACACTTTGAAAAGAGCAAAATCCTTTAACCCTTACACTGATGAATTAAATGTTGTCGTCTGCTGTTTGTGCATTGTTTTCCATTTTTCTTAACAAAGACATGGTTTGACAGCACTTCAGAATCATTTCCAATGGAAATGATTCTAAAGTGCTGCCAAACCATGTTTTTATTGAGAATAAAGACAAAATATTAAACAACAGCAGACGACAATCCCACGTTCTAAGGGATAATAAGGCCATACAGGAGGTTAGAAATGATAATAATAATTAAATAATTATCATAATTTATTACATGTATGTTCTTCATTTACATGCACAAAACAATTTATATATTAATTACAAACATGTTATTATAAATGAACTGTTTAATAGTTTCACCCCTGCCAAAAAAAGACCGGTCGAGTTGTTGACAAATGTAGCATCTAATCAGATACAATGTCTACAAGCAGGGATGTGTATCGGGTGTAAATTGGGTGGTTGCGAGTGTGTGGTGGTCGGGCAAAGTGAGACGGCGTAAATTAACGGTATGGGTTCCTCCTTATAGGAATCACGATTTGCTGATTTGGCCCTCCGGTACGTTTTTATCTTTGGCTCTTTTGTTACCTGGGAGTTGAATTGGGTTATTGCCCATTATAACTACTATAAAAGTAGTAAGATTATTACTGATCTTACTGCTTTTGGGAGGGGCCAAGTGATTCTGGTGTGGCGAGGACCTGGCATCAGATCAGGATTATTTTGATTTCAGGGCTGAATATATAGTTTTGTTATTGTAAATATTCAGTTCTGATTTACCCCCCCCCCCCCCCCCAGATACCCCCCCCCCCCATTTGTACATGCACTTGCACATGTACTTACTTGTACAGGTAATATATGGGACTTAGTATTAAACCCATTGACCCGGCCTTAAATGACCTTAGCTGTTGATAGGCCGTTAAACCCCAACAAATTAAACAAGCAGGGATGTGTACCGGTGTAGATTGAGTCTACACTGGTCGCAAAGTCAATTAGCCCATGTTTTAATGTGCAACATATGTGGCTGTGACTGGAGAAATGAGTTTTCTGGAATTTGCGACCAGTGTATACCCAAGACCTGCACTGTTTGCAGGGTTCGTACGGGTCCTTAAAAGTCCTCAACATTAAAAAGTAAAAAATAAGTACTCAAAAGTCCTTAAAAACAGTTTGCCGTTTTGTCGGTTAAACAATATACAGTGGAACCTCTCTGAACCGGGCACCAAGAAAAGACCTGTGATCTTATTTTTGACGAGTTTCTTGGTCATTTATCTCGGGTGATAATTCATATTCGTGATCGTATAGCACGCAACTACGGCTCAGAATGATAAAATGCCCGATTTACAGTGAAACCTCTCTAAATTGGACACCCTGGGCACCGGGGTAGAGGTTTCACTGTACACTATTCCGTTCTGATTTTGGGATTTACACCCCAATGCAGCAGGTTGGCCCGGCCTTAATTGACCTTCACTGTTGATAGGCCATTAAACACCAACAACAAAGAAACATCCACATTAGCTACACTGGTTACAACTGCCATAAACACTCATTTTCCAGTCACAGTCACAGACTTCAAAATCATGCAAGTTGCCCTCGATAATATAACTCGCGATCAATCGGTGCAAAATAATAATTTCCGAACCAGAAATAACACATCGGGGCGGTCGTTGGTGGTCTATTGCAGACTAACTAGCTGGTGGTTTCAAAAACAGACTTTGAAACCATAGAAATAAAACATAATTAAAATGTTTCTTTGAAAATGTGGTTGCGTTAAAATAGTGGACTTAGAAACGGGAAGGTCAAGGTGGAACTTCACTGTAAAATACATGTATTCTGATATTTATTGTGTAATGTACGTGCTTTATCTGGGCATTTCAACATTTGCTGTTTACATTTGATCAGGGTCTGGTGACATTTACGACTAGTGTAGCCCCAGATCAGACTGCGCATCCACGCAGTGTGATCTGGGGCTACACTAGTCGTAAATGTCGCAAAGACCAGCGTCTCAGCTAGGGATCAGGGTGGGTGATGGGGGTCATAAAACACCATAGCATGATAAAATGGCTTATTGTCTTTACATCTTATTCACATCTGACGGGAGCGTACTAAATAATCTTGAACTACACTATTCAAAATCTTCGTAAGCCATAATTTGTAATGACTGCAATTTCTGTGATGTTTGACAATCTTTATATAAAAGTATTAGAGGAATACATATGTGCCCGTGATTGTAAAACTTTCTTCAGCATATACTCGAACTTTGAACTCCAAACCAAGCAGTTTTGTTTGCCGAACCAGCTCCACCAATCAAACTGCTGATTTTGAGCATATGATTCGAGCACATGCTCAGAAAGATTCATAATCGAGGACAATAAATTATTAATTTATATTTTAAAATAATAATATTCATTTTTCTAAAACAATAAAACTATACAGAAGTTTATTGCTTGTTTCTTCTCTATTTAATCCATCAGCTGATACACAATCGTGCAATTCAACCGTTTTCTAGCCATTTAGTTCACTTGTTGTGGACACATAACTCTGCAGAATTCAACGATCGGGGTTTTTCATCATCGGAATTCTGACTGGAGACCTGTAGCCTATTTCATCAACATTGCAAAGTATACTTTAGTAGCAAAGTATACTTTGAGGGAGAATTTTTTTTTAAATTTATTCATTTTTATTATACTGAATTTATTACATTATCACAGCCATTTAATGGCTGTGATAATGTAATAAATTCAGTATAATAATTCTGCATACTTTTAATCATGAAATATATGCATTTGTTAGTTCTATATGAAATAATGCATTTCAGGAAAAATAAATGATTACTCCCTCAAAGTATACTTTGCAATGTTGATGAAATAGGCCCCTGGTTTAGCCCTCACATACGTCTTTGGTGGGTGGTGATCGGGTGAAAGCGACGGCGTAAATTAACGGTAGGTGTTCCTCCTTATAGGAATCACGATTTGCCTGGTTTGGCCCTCAGGTACATTTTTATCTTTGGCTCTTTTGTTACCTGGGAGTTGAATTGGGTTATTGCCCATTATAAAAGTAGTAAGATTATTACTGATCCTATTGTTTTAGTGATTCTGGTGTGGCGAGGACCTGTAGCCGATTTCATCAACATTGCAAAGTATACTTTAGTAGCAAAGTATACTTTGAGGGAGAAATTTTCAATTTTATGATAAATTTATTAATTTTTATTATACTGAATTTATTACATTATCACAGCCAAAAATGTAATAAATTCAGTATAATAATTCTGTATACTTTTAATCATGAAATATATGCATTTGTTAGTTCTATATGAAATAATGCTTTTCGGGAAAAATAAATGATTTCTCCCTCAAAGTATACTTTGCTAGTAAAGTATACTTTGCAATGTTGATGAAATAGGCTACAGACATCAGATCAGGATTATTCTGATTTCAGGGCTGAATATATAGATTTTTCATTGTAAATACTCAATTCTGATTTTGGGACCACCCCCCCCCCCCCCCATTTGTACATGTACTTGAACATGTACATGTACTTATACAGGTAATATATGGGATTTAGTACTAAACCCGTTGATAGGCTGTTCAACCCTAACAAGCAAACAAACAAACATACATCTTTGGCATTTTGTATGTGACAGTTGAATCTGGTTATACCCCTTATATGAGTATTACGATTACATGTATTCGTAGTCCTATTTTAGGGGAAGGGGCCAAGCAACTTTGGTGTGGTATGGACATGGCAACAGGTCGGGTTATTCTAATTTCAGGGCTTAATATATTCCGTATATAATGTAAATATTCCGTTCTGATTTTGGGATTTTGCCCCCAATGCAGCATGTTAAAACGGGATCGAACCCGTTTGCCCGGCCTTACATGACCTTAGCTGTTCATAGGCCGTTAAACACACAATAATTCCATCACACAATTCCCTAACATTTGATTGGCCCGTAGCAAGTCTCTGTCCAAAATGTATATCCCAGTGAACTCCCACGCCAAACTACTTTCCGTAACCGTGAGGCGCAGTTAAAATAATTCTTAAGAAAACGGAAAATAAACACATTTTCTTGATGAATTTATTTCAAATGCTGGAATTATAAGGAATGAATGGCCTTTTTGTTGAATTTATCGGGGATATAAACTTGGAAAAGTCGCGGGAATACTGGACGAGGCCTTAAAAAAATACAATTTTCGGAAAAGTATTCCCGCGACTTTTCCAAGTTTATACCCAGATAAATTCAACAAAAAGGCAATTCTTTCCTACAATAAACAAAACAAACAATCAAACTGCAGAACCTCCCATATCATCTGTAGCAGAGTTATGGTGCCATCCAATGCCTTACCTGCAAATCCGATTCACTACTCTGCAGGGCAAGGCATTGGATGGCACCATAACTCTGCTATGGACAGTATGGGAGTTTTTGCAGAGGTAATATATGGGATTTAGTACTAAACCCATTTACCCGGCCTTAAATAACCTTAGCTGTTGATAGGCCGTTAAACACCAACAAAGAAACATTCTCTATCATGAAACGTTCCGATTTTCACATAGGGTTACAAGGGTTTGTATAAATTTGCAGAAACAGTTTTGTCGTACAGTCTAGTACAATGTACAATAGACACCTTGTAATTGAAGGGGTCAGTGGGAAAAAGGGGCTTCCCCTTGTTCCACTGACCCCTTCAAATTTAGACCAAGCAGTTTACGTTTGTACCAGCAACTCGGGTGAAATATGGGTTTCAACCCTGTAAGCCCAGTCTAAAATGACCTTAGTTGATGACAGGCTGTTAAATACCAGTAAGTGAAATGAAATGTACCGGCAACTATGGTGAAACATGATTACTGAATGGAGTTACTTCCCTTAGTCCATAATGAAATTATTTCTTAATTGCCAATAGTATGGTGGCATATTTCTGCCATCCACATAACGCGAGAACGTTGTTACCCCGTGATAACGTTTTTACACCGTGATAACATTGTTACACGTGTTACACTTTATAAGACATCTTAACTGTTGAAGACGTGTAACTAACTGTTCTAGGAAAAATAAATTGGGAACGATTAATTATCGCAAATCTTGTCAAAAACATGATACTGCCAACCAGTGACATCGATTTTTATTGTCACGCCCGCTTGCGGACAGCGCGATATAGTCGGCACATTTGCGTACGTACGTACTTACGTACGTGCGTTCGGGTTAATGTTTTTGGTTAAAGTTTTTTGGTATACTATCAAAGCCTCGGTGGGCGCGACATGCGGGCCGCGGCCATCTAGTTTTAATTTCTACAACTTTTATCGTTGGATGAAGACAATAAACAGACCACAAATATAGCATATTTTTATTCTTTTCCAAGAAAACACATCTTGGTATTTCATTAGAATTGTCTCCAAGGAGACAATTCTAATGAAATGCCAAGACATGTTTTCATTTCGAAGCAAACTATTCAATAATTGCTGTCTGTTGCTGTGTAAACAGTAGTGTGATTTTAATTTTATCCAATTGAAATTTTGAAATACCCAACTGCTTAAGAAATGATGGAGTGACACTACTCAATTACTAATTTCTTATCTGGAGCTCTGTATCACCAACGGGCAGTGTCTGTACATATTCAGATCGGATTACACCCATAAACCCCATCTGTATATGTGGAATATGTTAACTCAGCCTAAAAATGACAGCTGTTGATGGGCCATTAAACACCATTAAATAAAGAAATACAATCAGAGAAAAACAACTATGAAAATCAAAATTAACTTTTACACCGCTATCTTATTTGTTTTGTCGTCTGCTGTTTATTTTCTGTTTTCCATTTTTATAATTCACAACATGCTTTGACAGCACTTTAGAATAATTCACAATATGCTATGACAGCACTTCAGAATCATTTCCATTGGAAATGATTCTGAAGTGCTGTCAAACCATGTTTTTATTGCGAAATATGGCAAGATACAAAAACAACAGCAGATGACAATGGTTATGCAGTAAAAGTAAAATTTAAAACATTCATATTGATGGACGCACAGACAGAAATATGTCATTGTGGAAATGTCTGTAACATTGCATGGCAGAGTTAACTCTTACAATGCTGAATTAATTTGTGTCGTCTGCTGAATATTTTTTATTTTCCATTTTTCTCATCAAAAACTTGGTTTACATCATTTCCATTATCATTTCCAATGGAAATGATTCTAAAATGCTACCAAACCATGTTCTTACTGAGAAAAAAGACAAAATATGAATTATCAGCAGACGACTATTTTCGGTTCCCGCATGCTAAGGGTTAATGCCAATGCAAAGGGGAGAAGATTAATGAAGCAAGATATAAAAGCAACAGCAGACGACAATTGTTGTGAGTAGCGGTCTAAGGGTTAACTACCATGCAGTTTCCTGGTACATGTAGTTTGGGTTTGAGAGTTCTACCATAATACTTACTAATATAATATTGGACATCATATATGGTGAAACATTCAGTTTGAAGACATCACATGGTATATATACTGTTTAGGTGAGCATATGCACTTTGCCTAAGTGAGAATACATTTGTATGTACATTGTTCTAAGTGAGAATATGATGGTCATTGTTCTAAGTGAGAATATGTACATTGTTCTACTGTCTGTTTCACGAAACATGCCCAAATTTTACGGCTATATAAACAATACAAAAACATTTTTTTTTATAATATTAAATTAAAGGAAAATTTAGGAATGAGACTTCTTTTTATTTCATGAAATTTGGTCCAATGTTAAATCCCCATAGAACATGGGGACATTTTTCTAATTTCAGAAATAATGGACCGATTATTAAAATTTAACTTTTGTTTCTTAGTAAAATCATTTCAAAGCTATCTAACTAAGTTTCGGAAGCAATTTCCATTTTTTTTCGTTTTTTTGACTGCTCTCTTAGCTACTCCACCCCCCCTTCCCCCCCATGTTAAATTCCCATAGAGAAATCAATTTTTTGTAATGAAATAAATATTTGAACAAATTTCACGAAATAAAAAGAAGGCTCATTGTTAAATTTTTATAAAATTTAATATTATCGAAAAAAAATACTGTTTTTGAATTGTTTATTTGGCCATAAAATTTGGGCAGGTTTCGTGAAACAGACAGTAAGTGAGAATATGTACATTGTTCTAAGTGAGAATAAGTACTTTGTTCTAAGTGAGAATACGTTCATGTAATAACGAATGAATGGCCTTTTTGTTGAATTTATCGGGGATATAAACTTGGAAAAGTCGCGGGAATACTGGACGAGGCCTTCCGGCCTTCGTCGCGACTTTTCCAAGTGTATACCCCGATAAATTCCACAAAGAGGCCATTCATTCCTATAATAACCAATAGGATAAAAATAAACAATTGGCGATAAAAAATTACAATTACAATAATTACATTTTTTTTTTTTTTTTTTCGAAAATTGTAATTTTTTATCGCCAATTGTTTATTTTTATCGCCAATTGCGAAAGTGGCTTTTCCAAGTTTATACCCCGATAATTCCACAAAAAGGCCATTCATTCCTATAGTAATTGCATCGAGAGAAAACTAATGACAGCAACTGCCAGGTTTACATATCCACCTAATGTAGCAGCGCCATTGTTATGTTTTGGTGGCATGATATATGAACACATATGTGGCGAAAGGCTTCGAATAACGTCGCTTAACAGTTTTCCAACTTTTTCGTCGCATCTTCGTTCTATAGGCTTGGATGTACACACGCGCATGCCTTCGTAATATCTGGAACATACCAATAATACGTGATTAGGGGTTATCTGGAACATACCAATAATAAGTGATTAGGGGTTATCTGGAACTACCAATAATACGTGATTAGGGGTTATCTGGAACTACCAATAATAAGTGGAACATACCAATAATAAGTGATTAGGGGTTATCTGGAACTACCAATAATAAGTGGAACATACCAATAATAAGTGATTATGGGGTTATCTGGAACATACCAATAATAAGTAATTATGGGTTATCTGGAACATACCAATAATAAGTAATTAGGGGTTATCTGGAACATACCAATACTAAGTGATTAGTTGATATGTGGAACATACCAATAATAAGTGATTAGGTAATATCTGGAACATATCAATAATAAGTAATTAGGGGTTATCTGGAACATACCAATAATATGTGATTAGGGGTTATCGGGATGAACCTCGAGAAAATGTTGAATCTAATCTTGGATTGGGACGTCATAATTTAAGGGGTCAGTGGAATAAGGGGGCTTATGGAGTTAGCCCCCTTCTTCCACTGACCCCTTAAATCTGAGCTAGCTCCATTGTTCCACTGATCCTTTCGATTGGAGTTAGCCCCCTTCTTTCACTGGTCCTTGAATTGATAGGTTGTTCCAATACATTGTCAGTGGATGGACTGGAGAAATGTGGCTTATGACATTATGTCCAGTTTAGCTCCTGTAGCCTATTTCACCAACATTGCAAAGTATACTTATCTAGCAAAGTATACTTAGAGGGAGAAATTTCCAATTTAAGGATAAATTTATTAATTTTTAGCCAGGTTTTTTTAAAAAAAAATCCAGGCTATTGGATTGGCGAAAGCCGGGCGGGCGGGCGGCGTCCACAATCAATGTTAAGTTTTCGTGTTTGAGTCCATTTCTTTGTTACTGTACCACCTAGGACCACCAAACTTTCACAGCTTCATAATCAAGGGGTGCCCACCACATATCACTATCCAACCATGTTACTTTTTTTTTAATTGAACCCATTTTTTCCAAGCAATCGACTTAGCCATTTTCATGTTAATTTTCGCTTTTTAATTTGTTGTTTCGTGTTTATCCAATCTTTCTTTGGGTTAGGTCCGCCTTAGGACCTCCAAACTTTCACACTTCATAATCAAGGGGTGCCCACCACATATCAACTATCCAACATGTTACTTTTTTTTTAACTTGACCCATTTTTTTCCGCGCAATCGACTTAGCCATTTTCAATGTTAAGTTTTTTGCGTTTTCAATGTTAAGTTTTCGTGTTTAAGTCCATTTCTTTGGTACTGTACCACCTAGGACCACCAAACTTTCACAGCTTCATAATCAAGGGGTGCCCACCACATATCACTATCCAACATGTTTACTTTTTTTTAACTTGACCCATTTTTTTCCGCGCAGTCGACTTAGTCATTTTCAATGTTAACTTTTCGCGTTTACAATGTTAAGTTTTCGTGTTTAAGTCCATTTCTTTGGTACTGTACCACCTAGGACCACCAAACTTTCACAGCTTCATAACCAAGGGGTGCCTACCACATACAACTATCCAACATGTGACCATTTTTTTTTACCTTCACCTATTATTTCTACGTAATTGACTTAGCCATTTTCAACGTTAACTTTTTAACGTACGTCTGGTTAAATATTTTGGTTAAAACTTTTTTGTTATACTATATCTCTGCAACTGCTTCGCCCATTACCTTGAAACTTCACATGGGTGTTTATCATCGTCCATATTTTCACTCTAACCCCCAACCGTGCCCTGTGCCCAATGTCAAGGTCAAATTACTTTGATTTTTTTTGTTAAAGTTTTTTCGTGTACTATATCTCTGCAACTGCTTCACCCATTACCTTGATACTTCACATGGGTGTTTATCATCATTGTCGCACCCGCTTGCGGAAAGCGCGATATCGTCGGCATTTTGGCATACGTCCGTCCGTCCGTCCGTACGTCCGGTTAAAGTTTTTTCGTTAAAGTTTTTCCATCTACTATATCTATTTTTTCAGTGTCCATGCCTCGCTCCAAGGCGCGACATGCAGGCCACGGCCATCTAGTCTACAAAAAGTGGGTATAATTATGTTATCCAAGTGTCCATGCTTGGAAAAAACCTGGCCTTCGTGGCTTTGCCTCGTTTCTTGTTATTATACTGAATTTATTACATTATCACAGTGGTTAGTTCTATATGAAATAATGCATTTTGGGAAAAATAAATGATTACTCCCTCAAAGTATACTTTGCTAGATAAGTATACTTTGCAATGTTGATGAAATCGGCTACAGATCTGCGAGCACACTTCTACAACTTGATAGCCATATACTGGTTGTACAGTGAATGGTGTATATGGCTGTCAATGATAAAATGGACAACAGTGCAGACCCTGTCAGATTGTGGAGCTGCACATGTTGATCTGAGTTGGCACTGGTCACAAATGCTATAAGCCCAATTTCTTTTTTGAATTGTCAGTGGACAACCCGTTTATTTATATATATATATATTTTGTATCTATAAATAACAAACATGTATAACAAATAACAAAGTCAGCGACCTATAGTGTGGAGCCGATCAGACCGTGGTTATGCCCGATCTGGTAGGATTCACACTATTGGATCTCGCAATACATACAATTATTGTCAAATTAAAAAGGCTATTGATATTAATTTGCAAAATATTCTGATCAGGCGCGGATCTAGGTTTCTGAGAACACGGGGGGGGGGGGGGTTGTCGAGGTGCACGCAGTGGTGGACCGAGTTTGCTAGGGGGTTCCGGGGGCACCCCCCCCCTACCCCCCCCCCCCCCCCCAGCATACCCCCCCCCCTGAATCGCCCCCCCCCCCATACCCCCCCCCACACCCCCCCCCCCAGGGGGCAAATCCCCCCCCCCCCACCCCCCCACCCCCCCCCCCCCCTGCAAAAAATTGAAATACAGATGTCCTGAAATGCATTTTCCTGGGTTTTACGGGATTTAAAATCCGACTGGAGCTGGTAATAAACTGTTATATTTTGTACCGCTATGATGATATTCTTTTGTAAGTTAACTGATTATCAAAACCACATACCGGGAGATGGGTGGTAGGGGCGGAGGTGGGAGACTAGACTGACCCCCTGTCCACCCCCTCACCAATATGAGCCATGTATATACAGCTGCTGAAGCCCGTCACATAGGTAGCACCTATTATGTGTTTGACGCCGACAAGTTTGAGCAAGGAAATTATTGGGCACCGGTCTGTGGATATTGCCATAAATAAGTTACACATTTTGACTATACCTATCAGTGAAAAATGATTTCATGCTGGTCTGTCGCATCTTTTTCGCGAGAGGCTCCATCGTGCAAATCTAGAGCAGTCAGGTTATTGTTGTTGTTGTTTCTGCTGCGTGCACATGTTTCCCGCGTTTACTTTTCATGGCACCGTAAATGATCAACGCTCTATGATCAATCATGAATCATGCGAATACAATGTAAAGTAGCTACAGTAACAAACACAATACATATACATATTCAATCGTTTAATTGTGTATGGTTCACGTTTTTAAACATATATCGAACATGTTTGTCCATCATGAATACCATCATGACAATTTCATATCAGTTCATATTTGCGTAACCTCCGTGGCTGAACGGGGGGGGGGGGGGGGGGGGGGGTGGGGGGGGGTAGCAACACCCACAACCCAGTGCTAGATCCGCGCCTGCTGATGCAGTTAATATTATAATGACAAGCTGTGTGGACTCAGATTTTGATCGCACGGATGTGCGTTCTGGTCGAAGCCCCATTTCTTAAGTCACCGCCACAAGTTGGTGGCAGTGGGGTTCATCCTTGACGGAATCCCAATAAATTGGTTTGGGCCTCATGTACATTTTTGGCTTTCTTGAACGTGAGAGTTGAATCCGGTTATACCCATTATAAAAGTAGTAGGCTTAGTACTAATCATATTACCTTTAGGGAATGGGGCTACGTGATTCTCGTGTGGTGAGGACCTAACACCAGATCACGTTATTCTAATTTCAGGGCTGACAATATCTTTCTTGTTGTAAATATTCAGTTCTGAAGTTGGAGACCCCCACCCTACACCCCCCCCCCCCCCCATTCATACAAAGGACTCGGTTTACCCGGCATACACTGACCTTAGCTGTTTGAAGGCCATTAAACACGATTAATCAATCTTACCAACGAGACCTGTACCAATGAGCCTTATGGAGTTGGAAAAGTCGCGGGAATACTGGACGAAGGCCGAAATGCCTCGTCCAGTATTCCCGCGACTTTTCCAAGTTTAGCACCATGTTTCCATTGACGCCTTCAATTAAATATTGAAGATAGCATTGTAAACGAATTTTGCCGTGCCTGCAGAAATGGGTCTTATGGGTTTTGCGACCAGTGTATACCAAGATCAGCCTGTGCATCCGCACAGCCTGATCAAGATCTGCACTATCCCCCATTACATTATTAAACACCCGTCATGCTTCTAGCAAGCAATATAGATAAGTCCCAGGCTACAGGAGTGTTCTATTTGATCAGGAGCTACGTTGATCACAAAACCCATAAGCCCCATTTCTTCAGTAACAGCCACATTTACGGAAACGATTGCACTCACCCCTTCATTTCTTATTCATTTCTTGACCAACAAAAACCACACACTTAGAATGCGGGAAAAGAAAATTGTCGTCTGCTGTTGTTATATATTCATTCTTCATTCTCAATAAAAACATGATTAGACAGTACTTTTGAAACATTTCCATTGGAAATGATTCAAAAGTGTGGTCAAACCATGCTGTAGGTGAGAAAAAAAATGGAAACAAAAAAATGAACAGCAGACGACACATTTTAATTCAGCAATGGAAGGGGTATCTTTGGTATTTTCCATATGATACACACCATGTGAGTCTGTACCTTAGAACAAGTGTGAATTTTCATGAGAACATATATCCAACAAAATGACGTCGAAAGTTTATGGAATTTTTATAGCGAGTCAGAATTTGCTCGGAACACTTCGTCAACATTCGGCGTTATTTACGGAAAACATCGTAACTTTTGTAAATAGTTTTATGAAAAATCGCACGTCTTGTTAGGTACAAATTCACATGGCTTGTCTCATATATGCTGCAAAAATAATTTAATAAATATTTCACGTTTCTGGGTATAATTGAGGACAACGTCTCCCACGTGACTGCCAATTGACGTATAATTGACGCATACCACTCATCATTCTCGTCGCTTTCACACGCTTCTAGAATCGCATATAGTCCCCGAACCTTCCCATTTGACAAGAACATCATTCTTGGCAATTTTATATTCTTAAAATAACAAATGATCCAATAACAGATTGCTAAAAGAAGTTGAGGTTCTAACGTGAGCAATTGCAGATGGCTGCCACAGTGACAACTCACCCCTGAGATTCCAGATATATTAACCATTTGACTGCTGAGCATGAAAATTGTCGTCTGCCGCTGTTTTATATTTTGGCTTCTTTCTGAATAATAAAACCATGGTTTGACAGCACTTTATCACATTGTATATCTGCGTATTTTTCATTTTAGTGTCTTTTTTTACATAAGTCCATATATCTTAGTTTTAGCTACCATTCAAAAGCTTTCCCGTTAAAGATACATGCCCACTCAGTAGACACAAACTGTTCTTTATAGGAATTAAATAAGTGTATAATTGTGTCACTATTCCACCAGTTCTAAAAATTACAAGTGCCCGCTATACAGATATAATCATTTAGTAAGATTTATTTTACTGATAGTGACTCGCGGTGGTATCAGGTTATTTTCATATGCAAATGAGGCATGATATTATTTAATTATTTATGCTAATTAAATGCGTCACCTGAAAAAATAATATTTTCGACAGATTATAAAGTATGATCATTGCACATTGGTCAGTAAGCGAGGCTTACTGAATACCCACCGTGTCGGCCCAGGTACCCCTAAATATGTAAAAAAAATCCAAGTGTGTGGGCTTCTGACCTTGACTCTGGGCTTAGTGGGGGAGGCACGAACGTGAATTTTTCACAGGATGGTAGAGGTCCATTGGAGCAATGCGTGTGTGAAATGTGAAGTAGATCCGATCAAGGAAATAGAAGTTATAACCGATTTATCTGATGTTAAGTTTTGTAAAGAGACTAATTATGTGACCTTGACCTCGAGATCAGCGGGGATTTATCACAGCATGATAGTAGAGCCTTAGAGGAATGCATGCATGAAATATTAAGCATTTTTGATAAAAGAAATAGAAGTTATAACATATTTCTCTGTTAAGTTTTGTAAAGAGACTATGTCACCTTGACCTTGGGATCAGCGGTGGTTGGACGGTCGTAGATATGTCACAGCATGATAGTACAACCTTAGAGGAATGCATGTGTGAAATATTAAGAATTGTCAAAGAATGAAATTGAAGTTCTTATTTCTCTGATGTTAAGTTTTATAAAGATACCAAGTATTTGACCCTGACTTTGGGATCAGCGGGGGTTGGACGGTCGTGTATATGGCACAGCATGGTAGTAGAGCCTTACAGGAATACATGTGTGAAATATTAAGCATTTTAGATGAAGGAAATAGAAGTTATAACATATGTCTCTGATGTTAAGTTTTGCAAAGAGACTAACTATGTCACCTGGACGGTCGTAGATTTGTCACAGCATGATAGTACAACCTTAGAGGAATGCATGTGTGAACTATTAAGAACTGTCAAAGAAGGAAATAGAAGCTATAACTTATTTCTCTGATGTTAAGTTTTGTAAAGAGACCAAGTATTTGACCTTGACCTTGGGATCAGCGGGGGTTGGACGGTCGTGGATATGGCACAGCATGGTAGTAGAGCCTTACATGAATACATGTGTGAAATATTAAGCATTTTAGATGAAGGAAATAGAAGTTTTTTTGTTTTTTTTATGCTTATATTTAACGGCGGCACTGGCTCTAGGACCTTGCATGCCGTCTCCCAAGAATGGGAGAAAGAACAGAGGTAGAGATTTTTGAGAGAAGCCGGTAATTCGTATTTACAGAGCAACTACGAATTATCGGTACCCATTTACAGCTGGGTGAACTGGAGCAGTGTGGATAAAGTGTCTTGCTCAAGGACACAACGCACGCCGCTAGTCAGGCTCGAACCCACGACCCTTGGATCAGTAGTCCGACACACTAACCATTACGCCACGGTATTTCTCTGATGATAAGTTTTGTAAAAGAGACTAAGTATTTGACCTTAACCTTTGGATCAGCAGGGGTTGGACGGTCGTGGATATGGCACAGCATGGTAGTAGAGTCTTACAGGAATGCATGTGTGAAATATTAAGCATTTTGGCAGAAGGAAATAGAAGTTATAACAATATTTCTCTGATGTTAAGTTTTGTAAAGAGACTAAGTATTTGACATTGACCTTGGGATCAGCGGGGGTTGGACGATCGTGGATTTGGCACAGCATGGTAGCAGAGCCTTACAGGAATGCATGTGTGAAATATTAAGCATTTTGGATGAAGGAAATAGAAGTTATAACAATATTTATCTGATGTTAAATTTAGTGACGGACGGACGCACGGACGGACGGACGGACGGACAACATGACTTCAGTGTACCCCCCCCCCCCACAACTCGTTGCGGGGGTATACAAATACATACAGATAATAAATAGTAATGTCCGTTAACATTTTAAGGAAACACGGTTATCGCCCTTGAATCAGTGTGGAAATTTACGTCTAATATAAAATGTATACTAATACCAATCAATACAGGGGGTAATGGTGAATGAATGTTTAGTTTGCCAGGAAATGTCTCAGATGATGTCTCTGATATAAGGAACAGTTTGTGCCTACTGAGTGAGCATGCACCTTTAAAGGTGCATGCCCACTCAGTAGGCACAAACTGTTCTTTATAGGAATTAAATACATTGTAAATGTATAATTGTGTCACTATTGCACTAGTTCTAAAAATTACGAGTGTCCGCTATACAGATATAAACACTTAGTTTATTTTACTGATAGTGACTCGCGGTGGTATCAGAATATTTTCATATGAAAATGAGGCATGATATTTTTTAATTATTTATACTAATTAAATGCTTTACCTAAACAAAATATATTTTCGACAGATTATAAACTATAATCATTGCATATAAAAAAATAAATACAGATACTAAATAGCAATGTTCGTTAACATTTTAAAGAAACACGGTTATCGCCCCTGATATCAGTGTGGGAAATTACGTCCGATATATAATGTATAATAATGCCAATCAATACGCGGGGTAATGGTGAATGCATGTTTACTTTGCCAGAAAATGTCTCAGATGACGTCTCTGATATATGGAATATTGTGTGCATACTGAGTGGGCAGGGACCTTTAATAATTGTCAAAATTACTTTAATATACTGTCGCAGAGCGAGAAAGATTCGTACCGGCCCGGAATCGAGCCGGGGACCTCTGGTTTACCATACCATCACTCGACGATTGAGGTGCATGTCACTGGGCACAGATTTACATTTCCTCCCCGTATAGTTAGTGACTGACATACCAACGGTGACATAATCCCCCGCTTAATTGAAATTCGTCCCCTATAATTCCATTTTTAATTCGTAATTTTTTTGGGGGCGTAACTATCAGTCACGGTCCCCGAGATGGCGCCAAATGTACAGAGCGAGCCAAACGCGCACCCGCCCACGGGACTCGGCTCGGGACCTCTGCTTTACCGTACCATCACTCAACCGACTGTGCTAACCGGGGCACATATACAGTGTAACCTCTCCAAACCGGACACCCTGGGAGGACCCAGGGTGTCCGGTTTAGAGAGGTTCCACTGTAATTCTGGTACATGAGTGCTGCAATACAAGTTTGTATGCATTCCGAACATGAACATGCATCTCCGATATAAGTACAGTACAGTTAAAGCTACCAAAATTGAACAAACCGATGCGGTCTTGCTGTCCAGTTTAGAGAGGTTTTACGGTACGCACTTCCTCCTCACGACCCGAGGCGCCAAGTGCTAACTGGGGATGATTTGTGATCGGCGTGCTATTTTTAGTTTGACAATGTGGTTACCTTCTATGACACATAAACAACAAATTCAGCAGGTATAACCCATTCAATTTTTTGATCAATGGCCTGAAACGCAAACACAAAATGGCCGCCATATTTTTTTTATTTTGTCCTAAAACGAATAACTGGATGGTATAGTATACACAGCGAGTTGCGTACCGCGATATTTTCAATCCATGTTTCTGTAGAATGTATTTATGCCCGATTACCGCCGTTCAATTTTAAATAGGACGCGGTTCACACGTACCGATAGATCACTAGCTGGAATGACGCATCAAGTAGCAGCTAATGAAACACAATGACAGTGGGAAATAACGGACTGCGACCTGTGAAAACAGGCCCTGCAATAATTTTGTTCACCGCGTGTTCATTACAACCATCTATTAACAAAACGTGGCTATCATTGCTGTTAGAAAACGTAGATTATAACTATTGTGTCGAACAGAAGAGATTGGCACGCCAGTATAGCACGTTGATCACGTTTTAGATGACAATGTATATCTGTAGTCACGTGTGAATGTTGAATCGTAGCTAGTTATTTCCTTTTGCAAATCTATTTATAGGGATCCGGTCCTCTGCTGTATATTAACGTTTATTTCTTACTGAATAGCACAAAAGTGAGTTTTGCGAACAGAGTAGACCCAGATCAATTGTGCAGTCTGATCTGAGTTTACACTGATTACAATAGCATTAATAAGTGTGAACATATGAATCTGGCAAATAATGTAGTCCCAGATCAGATTGCGTATATACGTATGGTGAGTGTAGAACTCACTATATTGACTCCTTTTCACAACATATCATGCTACATCGCGCTTTTTACAAGCAATACGTACGGTCCTACACTACATAATTTAGACCGGATTTCTATAAATAAATTGAACGGGAGATAACTAGCTGCCATCCCTCATTTTATATAGAAAGCACCTATTATTTGTGGCACGCCATCCTGGGAAGAACTGGAACCGAAATGCTAGCATATTAATTTGGTCCAATAATAAAGTCAGGAATAATAACGTAATAAGTCACCTTGACACTTTTGTTTCGGTTTCTACACCCATGTCTTCGATACGTAGGAATACACTAAAACCTCTCTAAACCGAACGCCATAAAACCCACGTGTGATTGTTTTTTACTGGGCTTCATTTTTTTATTTATCTGGCTGAAAAGGTCTGCGTATGATGGCAAACAACAGACATGTGTCTTGGAGCGCTCATGTGCTTTACTTACAGCGGAACCTCTCCATACCGGACACCCTGGGGACTTCCCAGGGTGTCCGGTGTAGATAGGTTCTACTGTATATCTAACATCCCGGTCACAACGCCATGCAATGACACTATATAGCTAATTCCAATATGACCGCCGTATATGAGAAAATGGTCTTTTGGTGCAACAACAGTAAAACGCGAGCATGTTTATTACACGCAGCAGACAGTCGTCACTGACATCATAATTAAAATTTCTTCAATCACAGACACCTATGAGTGTGATAAAAATGATAAAAGCTCAATTAAACAGGACATACGAACCTCACTTGAACGGCGACATTGGACTGAGCAGGTCGTGTGTGTTTTTGCCGACCGGCAATTATCTGAAGGTTACCGGCGGCGGCCATTTTAACTGTCGGAAATTACTTATATTTCCATTGTGTTGATTATTATTCACTAGATTTTACTTCTGGATTTGCGAAAAGGTATGTCGGGGCTGGCTGGGGTGGGCATGTGGTGTGCGATATTTTTCAGCTGGAATTGAGCTAACTTTAGACTAGTTGCTAGTAAAGTTTATATTACATATTACTACATTTGTATTATTATCTGGTGTGTAGTCGTACTGCGGCCAGTTCGCACAAGTGGGATATGTGATGTGTTAAAATACATGGGAGTACGTGGACACCACGGGGAGCCGAGGTTAGGCCAGGATGTCGAGGCAACATAGTTATCACACTTTCATATGAAAGTAAGTCATATATAACAAGCTTAACCAAAACAGCAAACTATGTACACACTTATACACATTTGTACGCCTTGCACCAACCTATATCACATAAAACACTTCACAATTCGGTCTTTTTGTACGTATATGTCCGGGTATGAAAGGTCTTCGAGCCAGTTCCCATCGTTAAAATAAGCTAACTGACATGGAATAAACGAAATGAAGGATCTACGAACAGTATAGCAGTGCCGTCCATCGTGTCAACTGGTCGCCCACGTATAAGGTGATCATTTGACATTCGAGATGTGCTGTCAAATTTGCCTCCTGTTCATTAGCGTATCTCTACGGAGCCCCGCAGGGGACGTATACTTTCTTTTTTCATTAATTTGTTCCCACTAAATAACAATTCGTTCCCTCAATTTAACAATTCGTTCTCACGAATTAGCAATTCGTTCCCTCAATTTAACAATTCGTTCCCACGAAATAACAATTCGTTCCCACGGGAACGAATTGTTATTTCGTGGGAACGAATTAATTAAAAAAAATCATGTCCCCGGTGGGGCTCCATATGTCTCCGATAGTAACTTGCAATATTAGATTGTACGGTTCCAGACAACTGAGTTAGAGATGACAGGCTCCTTGGATTATTTTATTCCACATATGAATTCGAACAGCGTCCAGTAGATTTGCATCTGTATATAATTCAAACCAGCAAATTGGGACTTGCAATTGCAAATGGTTAAATTGGGACCTACAAATGACACAATTGTGACAAAATGGTGGCGTACAAATGGCAGAATTGGGATTTACAATGGGCAAAACTAAGACATACAGAAGGCAATATTGGGACATAGAAAATGGCAAAACGAGAACATACAAATGGCAAAATTTGGGCTTACAAATGGCAGAATTAAGACATGTAAATGGCAAAATTGGGACAAATAAAAAAATAAATTGGTACATACCAATGACAAAAATGTGACATATCAATGGTAAAATTGGTATATATAAATGGCAAAATAAGGACATACAAATGGCACAATTTGGGCCTTCCAATGGCAAAATTATGACATATAAATTACATATTAATTGGGACATGCCAATGGCAAAAACAATGTGACATATCAATGGAACTAGATGGCCGCGGCACGCATGTCACGCCCGCCGAGGCTTCGATGGTATACCGAAAAACTTTAACCACAGCCAATACGTCCGCCAATGTGCCAACTATATCGCGCTGTCCGCAAGCGGGCGCGACAAAAAATAGGGCATACAAATGGCAAAACTGGGACAATAATTGCAAAGTTGAAAATATAAATGACAAAATTGGGACACACCAATAACAAACATAGACAGGGTGGTTTAAAAAAATAGATCCCCACTTTAATATAGGGTTAACTGTATTGTAATTTTCAAATTTGTGGCGTATACGCCATTAAACAGATTTTCCGACCTATCATTTTCTGATATACGCCGCAAATTTGAAAATTACAATGCGGTTAACCTATTTCTAATGCAAATATTTGTTGGTAAAGCCTATATTTCAAAATGGTAGTTGAATAAACTCTATATAATACATGGACCGTAAAACCATTGTATTTAACTAGCTGGCGGCTCAACAACCGGCCAATATCAGCCCGAGTGGAGGCTACCATTTTTCATGGCACGTCACATTCAGCTAAATGGCAACATAATAAAACTTCAATTAAATAAATAAATTTCCATTTCTACATTATCATGGAATTAATAATTTATATATACTGGCGTAGGAATACATATTGAAATAATTTGCAACCGTTCATTAACAATGATATACCTGTAATGTATGACCACCAGCCAATCAGATTACGTGCTATTTATAGAGTGCATTATAAATGTACATAACTAGTGTTCTAAGTAAGATAATCATTCAGACTAGAGTTTTGTTTAGAGATTTGCTGAAACCGGATGTTTGGGTAATGTATGTTAATGATGTATTATAATGGAAGTAAATGGTCTTGCCGATTTCCTTTCAAATATTTTCGGATTTTTTACAAAACATTGTCCACTGTCCTATTGCACCAATCTACTCTAGAAACATTAAAGATGAACTAAATTGTGTTTTAATTTAAGATATGGGCACCTTTAGTGACTTAGCCTGCTCCTTCAAGTAATATCACCCTAGTGCACTTATTATTATGCCCCACCACGATAATGGAGGGGGCATTTAGTTTTACCCTTGTCCGTCCGTCCCGTCCGTCCATCCGTCCCGCTCGTCACCAACCTTGTAAGTCGTAAAACTTTTAAACCGTACTAGCTACACACCTGAAACTTGGTATGTAGCTTCGTTATGATGAATATATGCGCAAAGTTTATTTTGATTTTTTTATTCGACCCCGGGGTCATAGATTATCGCCCCCTTTTCGATTTATTTTGTCGTGTAACTCGTAAAACTTTTAAACCGTAATAGCTACAGACCTGAAACTTGATATATATATATATATATATATAAACGATATATATGTATAAGGCCATAACAAAGTTATTTGGTTTTCAGATATAGCTGCGTTAGAAAAATCCCTGCACGTCGAGCATTTTATCATCATGGAGAAATAACATTTTACTTTCAATTCACCGCACGATCAATAAAAAACACGCACATGCAACAATATGTTAAATACAATCATGTTTGACGAATATCTGGTGATGTTTCACGTCTAAAGATGTTATAGTAACTTTATAGAACATACATGTATATACATCTGGCGACTACAAAAAATCAGAGACAAACATCTGAAACAAAAAGACACAGGTGTATATTAAAATTAGGTAAATTAAAGCTATTTAATCCATGTCTCTCAGAAATAAATCCTCTTGTCTAATTCTAAAGTATGTACAGCCGATGGACATCTAATATTACATGACAAATAATGATTTGCCTGTCGAATTCTTACCTTGACAAATTTTGTTTTTAATCTAATTTGCTGTGTACACCCGACACCCACCCGCCCTACTGCGGAGAATTAAACATTCATACAGGAATTAATTATTGTCGTCCTTTGCTCAGTGAAGTTGATAGTCAAGTTCTCGACTCAAACATATGTTTGACCCTTTCAACACTAGAGACCTCTCAGTACCGTAACCAGGATTGAGGCAGACGAGGAGGTCGCCTCGTCACTTATGTTGCCGCTTATTTGTTGTTGCTAAGAATTAAACAAATCCCCGGGGAGGTGGCGGGCAGAATGTTCCCTGAACCCCATATTGGGACTTGGTTCGCCTCATCTGTTTTTTTACCTCTGGGTATGGCCATGCAAACAGTGTATCTATCCTGATGAACCGACTCGTAATGAGCCGTCTTGAGCATATTTTTTTGCGAGCAAAATTACCCCCTTTTCTGCTTACTGGAAGTCTCAAACTTAACATGAAACAGTTCATTTCAGTTACTTAGGGGTGAAAGTGTTAATCGTCGAAGGTTGTAGCAGCATTGTCAATGACACAATAGCAGTATGGACACATTTTTAGAAATATAATATTCTATCCACAGGAATCTTCGGAATGTCAACTTTTTGGTGGATTAGCTGTGCAGTTGGTCATGGACATGCACAGACGGATGGATGAATTGACGCATCCACACATGCACAACGTGTGATTACTGGCGTTTAACTAATTTAATTTATGAAGTATCTCCCCTGTTTATAGTATACATAACAAGTAAAATAGTAAAATAAAATACAAAGTCCTCTGATTTTGATCAAATACAATAGTGTGTATTGTGATAATATAAATAGAAAATGTGCATTATTGAAGGCAAACAAAAATATATAAAGTTCCTGACACATCATCAGGGCCGTAGCCAGGAAGCCCAAAACGAGTTTGCAGGGGTCATGCCCCCCCCCCCCACTCCACCCACACACGGAAAAAAAATTACGAGAATTATTATAAAATCTAAAAATACCTGTGTCTACACGGCTTTGTTGACACTTTCGAATTAACTCGCCGGGTTAATCGAGTAAACCAGTTCAACTTCTAGTAAAGCTTATTTTCGAATGACAGATGTCGCAAATATATTTGTTTCAGTGCTATTCTATCACACCGTTAAAGATACATACGGCAATGTTGTGTTTGGAAAATGAGACACTTTTCGGAAATAAAAAGTATAGGTTGCATTGGGATTCGAACCCACACATTGATTCTCCACTAATGGTGCACACATTGATACTCCACTAATGGTGCACACATTGATTCTCCACTAATGGTGCACACATTGATTCTCCACTAATGGTGCACACATTGATTACCCACTACTGGGCACACATATACTCCCACAATGGTGCACACATTGATACTCACTAATGGTGCACACATTGATACACTAATGGGCACACATTGTTCTCCTAATGTTGCACATTGATACTCCACTACTGGTGCACACATGATACACTAACTGGTGCACACATTGATACTCCACTACTGGTGCACACATTGATACTCCACTACTGGTGCACACATTGATACTCCACTAATGGTGCACACATTGATACTCCACTAATGGTGCACACATTGATACTCCACTAAGGCCACACATGATATCCACAATGGTGCACACATTGACTCCACTACTGGTGCACACATTGATACTCCACGGAACTGGCACACATTGATACTCCACTAATTGTGCACACATGATACTCCACTAATGGTGCACACATTGATACTCCACTACTGTGCACACATTGATACACTACGGTGCACACATTAATCTCCACAATGGTGCACACATTGATACTCCAATAATGGTCACACATATACTCAACTATGGTGCACACATTGATACTCCACTAATGGCACACATTGGTTCCACTAATGGTGCACACATTGATACTCCACTAATGGTGCACACATTGATACTCCCTACTGTGCACACATGATACCCAATGGTGCACACAATTGATACTCCACTACTGGTGCACACATTGATACTCCACTAATGTAGCACACATTGATCTCCACAATGGTGCACACATGTACCTCCACAATGGCCACATTGATACTCCACTAATGTGCACCATTATACTCCACTAATGGTGCACACATTGATACTCCACTACTGGTGCACACATGATACTCCACTGGCACACATTGATCTCCACTAATGGTGCACACATTGGATCACTACCACTAATGGTGCACACATTGATACTCCACTAACTGGTGCACACATTGATACTCCACTATGGTGCACACATTGGATTCTCCATGCACACATTGATACTCCACTAAGGTGGGCACACATTGATACTCCACTAATGGTGCACACATTGATACTCCACTAATGGTGCACACATTGATACTCCACTACTGGTGCACACATATACCCACTATGGGCACACATTGATCTCCACTACTGGTGCACACATATTCCACTGGTTGCACACATTGAATACTCCACTATGTTCAATGGTCACACATTGGACTGACTCCACTAATGGGTGCACACATGATACTCCACAGCACACATTGATACTCATCTACTGGTGCACATTGATACTCACTAAATGTCACACATTGATACTCCACTACTGGTGCACACATTGATACTCCACTAACTGGTGCACACATTGATACCCACCTACTGCAACACATGATCTCCACTATGGTGCACACATTGATCTCCACTACGGTCACACATTGAATACCCACTAATGGTGCACACATTGATTCTCTAATCCACTAATGTGCACACAATTGATACTACACTATGGTGCACACATTGATACTCCACTAATGGTGCACACATTGATACCCACTACTGCACACATTGATACTCCACACTGGTGCACACATGGTACTCACAAATGGTGCACACATTGATACTCCACTACTGGTGCACACTTGATATCTACTAGTGGCATCCATTGATACTCCACTAATGGTGCACACTTGATACTCCACTAAGGTGCACATTGATTCTCCACTAATGGTGCACACATTGAACTCCACTAATGGTGCACACATTGATACTCCACTACTGGTGCACACATTGATACTCCACTAATGGTGCACACATTGATACTCCACTACTGGTGCACACATTGATACTCCACTAATGGTGCACACATTGATACTCCACTAATGGTGCACACATTGATCTCCACTAATGGTCACTCATTGATACTCCACTAATGCACCATTGATACTCCACTAATGGTGCACACATTGATACTCCACAAATGGATGTGCACACATTGATACTCCACTATGGTGCACACATTGATACTCCACTAAGGTCACACAATGATACTCCACTACTGGTGCACACATTGATCTCCACTAATGGTGCACACATTATACTCCACTACTAGTGCACACATTGATACTCCACTACTGTGCACACATTGACTCCACTAATGGTGCACACATTGATTACTCCCACTAATGGTGCACATGATTCTCCACTATGTGCACACATTGATCTCCACTATGGTGCACACATTGATACTCCACTAATGGCAACATTGGATGCTCCACTATGGTGCACACTTGATACTCCACTACTGGTGCACACATTGATACTCCACTACTGGTGCACACATTGATACTCCACTAATGGTGCACACATTGATACTCCACTACTGGTGCACACATTGATACTCCACTACTGGTGCACACATTGATACTCCACTACTGGTGCACACATTGATACTCCACTAATGGTGCACACATTGATACTCCACTAATGGTGCACACATTGATACTCCACTAATGGTGCACACATTGATTCTCCATAATGGTGCACATTGATATCTAATGGTGCACACATTGATACTCACTATGGTGCACACATTGATACTCCACTACTGGTGCACACATTGATACTCCACTAATGGTGCACACTTGTACTCCTATGGTGCACACATTGATACTCCACTAATGGTGCACATTGACTCCACTATGGTGACATTGATACTCCACTGGTGACCATTGATACTCCACATGGTGCATTAATACTCCACTAATGGTGCACACATTGATAACTTCCACTAATGGTGCACACATTGATACTCCACTATGGTGCACACATTGATACTCCACTAATGGTGCACAAGATATCCACTACTGGTGCACTATTGATACTCCACTACTGGTGCCACACATTGATACTCCACTAATGGTGCACACATTGATCTCCTATGGTGCACATTGATTCCATAATGGTGCACAACATTGATACTCCACTAATGGTGCACACATTGATTCTCCACTAATGGTGCACATTGATCTCCATAATGGTGCACACATTGATCTCCACTATGGTGCACACATGATCTCCACTAATGGTGCACACATTGATACTCCACTAATGGTGCACATTTTGATACTCCACTTATGTGACACATTGATACTAATGGTGCACACATTGACTCCATATGGTGCACACATTGATCACTAATGGTGCACACATTGATTACTCCACTAATGGTGGACAACACATTGCTACTCCACATGGTCACACATTGATACTCCACTAATGGTGCACACATTGATACTACAATGGTGCCCACTTGATCTATAATGGTGCACACATTGATCTCCATGGTGCACACTTTGATACTCCACTAATGGTGACTTGACGGCATTGATACTCCACTAATGGTACACACATTGATACTCCATAATGGTGCACATTGATTCTCCAACTGGTGCACATTGATACTCCACTACTGGTGCACACATTGATTCTCCACTAATGGTGCACACATTGATTCTCCACTACTGGTGCACACATTGATACTCCACTAATGGTGCACACATTGATACTCCACTAATGGTGCACATTCGAAATCCGAATATAATAATAAATAAATTGATTTATTTGGAACCTCAATGTATACACAACTAGAAATTATGTTTCGTATGCACAACTAGCAATTATGTTTGTAAAACATGGATATGCCCCCATGGCATAATGGACTCTAACTAGAAATTATGTGTCAACAATGAATTCTTTTAATTTACACAAATTTCAATGTCATTTGAGAAAGTCCTACACACTTTTTGACGTAAGAAAATGGCTAATTGTTTCAGCACCATTTTGAAGGTCACAAATGTCATGTCATTGGTGATGTGATTGCATCACACATATTCAGGTGAATGAACTGTCCAACTATTAAAGCAATCCTTTACGTAATATTGAAAATATTACATGTTGGCGAAACTCTTACAAACTTTTCGACGTAACAAAATAGCTAGGCGTTTCAATGATAGTTTGAAGGTGACAAATGTGAAGGTCGTGTTAATGGTGGCGCGGGTGTGTGACAAATGTTCAGGTGATTCAAGTGTCCAAGTATTGAAGCAATGCTTTATCGTAATATTGACGATATTACATGTTGGAATAACTCTACACGGACGGACGTACGGACGGAAGGACGTACGGAACCTCAAGAACAACGTAATATGCATACATAATCATTAATACATCTTAGAATGTCCTACATATAAGCACAGCAGTCGATATTTATGCTGGAATCATGCCATCCCGAAATGCAAACTCATCAGTAATATCTACGTGACCAAGAACAGTGTTTCCTCTAGGAACAGTGAGATTATATTAAGAGTATCCATCATATGCACTGGTGTGGGGCAAGGATATTCCACCCGAATGTTAGAATATGTTTTCACAGGCTTTGCCGAGTTTCTGACGAGTTTCTGACGACATTTTCTGATCACGAGGGTGGAATATCCACGTTGTTTTAACCCACGAATTGGATGCTAATACCAGTTCAATGGATCGTTTAAAAATTAATATTAAATTAATGTTCAATGTCATCCCCATTCAGCCTCGAGTGACTATACGGATATCCTTATCTCAGATCACCTGGTGGGCGAGAAAAATGAATACACATTTACATATCCGTTTTTGTATGAATAATATAGTCTAGCATTACAGGATCCGGATCCGGATACGGATAGCAAAACATCTGATCGAATATTAATGGAAGAAACTATTTTCAGTTGAAACTAGATTGGTCAGTAAGCGAGGCTTACGGAATACCCCCCCCCCCCGCGTGGGCCCAGGTACCCCTAAAATATGTAAAAATTTCCAAGTGTGTGGGCTTGTGACCTTGACTCTGGGATTAGCGCAAGCGGCATGAACGTGAATTTGTCACAGGGTGGTAGAGGTCCATTGGAGCAATGAGTGTGTGAAATGTGAAGCAGATCCGAGCAAGGAAATAGAAGTTATAACCGATTTCTCTGATGTTAAGTTTTGTAAAGAGACTACCCTATAACCTCGAATTAACGCCCCCGGAGGCGTTACATTTTACAAAAGGGGGTGGGGGGGGGGGGGCGTTTATTAGCCATTATCGAGGTTATACGGTATGTATGTGACGTTGACCTCGAGATCAGCGGGGATTTGTCACAGCATATGAAATATGAAGAATTTTCAATGAAAGAAATAGAAGTTATAACATATTTCTCTGATGTTAAGTTTTGTAAAGAGACTAAGTATGTGACCTTGACCTTGGGATCAGCGGGGGTTGGACAGTCGTAGATTTGTCACAGCATGATAGTACAACCTTAGAGGAATGCACAAGTGAAATAATAATAATGTTCAATGAAGGAAATAGAAGTTATAACTTATTTCTCTGATGTTAAGTTTTGTAAAGAGACTAAGTATTTGACCTTGACATTGGGATCAGCTGGGGTTGGACGGTCATGGATTTGGGACAGCATGGTATTAGAGCCTTACAGGAATGCATGTGTGAAATATTAAGAATTTTAGATGAAGAAATAGAAGTTAGAACAATATTTCTCTGATGTTAAGTTTTGTAAAGAGACTAAGTATTTGACCTTGACCTTGGGATCAGCGGGGGTTGGACGGTCGTGGATTTGGCACATCATGGTAGTAGAGCCTTACAGGAATGCATGTGTGAAATATTAAGCATTTTGGATGAAGGAAATAGAAGTTATAACAATATTTCTCTGATGTTAAGTTTCCTAAAGAGACTAAGTATTTGACATTGACCTTGGTATTATCAGCGGGGGTTGGATGGTCGTGGATTTGACACAGCATGGTAGTAGAGCCTTACAGGAATGCATGTGTGAAATATTAAGCATTTTAGATGATGGAAATAGAAGTTATAACAATATTTCTCGGATGTTAAGTTTTGTAAAGAAACTAAGTATTTGACCTTGACCTTGGGATCTGCGGGGATTGGACGGTCGTGGATTTGGCACAGCATGGTAGTAGAGCCTTACAGGAATGCATGTGTGAAATATTAAGCATTTTAGATGAAGGAAATAGAAGTTATAACAATATTTCTCTGATGTTAAGTTTACGGACTAAGTATTTGACGTTGACCTTGGGATCTGCGGGGGTTGGACGGTCGTGGATTTGGAACAGCATGGTAGAAGAGCCTTACAGGAATGCATGTGTGAAATATTAAGCATTTTGGATGAAGGAAATAGAAGTTATAACAATATTTCTCTGATGTTAAGTTTTGTAAAGAGACTAAGTATTTGACCTTGACATTGGGATCAGCGGGGGTTGGACGGTCGTGGATTTGGCACAGCATGGTAGTAGAGCCTTACAGGAATGCATGTGTGAAATATTAAACATTTTAGATGAAGGAAATAGAAGTTATAACAATATTTCTCTGATGTTAAGTTTACGGACTAAGTATTTGACCTTGACCTTGGGATCAGCGGGGGTTGGACGGTCGTGGATTTGGCACAGCATGGTAGTAGAGCCTTACAGGAATGCTTGTTGTGAAATATTAAGCATTTTAGATGAAGGAAATAGAAGTTATAACACTATTTCTCTGATGTTAAGTTTTGTAAAGAGACTAAGTATTTGACCTTGACCTTGGGATCTGCGGGGGTTGGACGGTCGTGGATTTGGCACAGCATGGTAGTAGAGCCTTACAGGAATGCATGTGTGAAATATTAAGCATTTTAGATGAAGGAAATAGAAGTTAGAACAATATTTCTCTGATGTTAAGTTTACGGACTAAGTATTTGACCTTGACCTTGGGATCTGCGGGGGTTGGACGGTCGTGGATTTGGCACAGCATGGTAGTAGAGCCTTACAGGAATGCATGTGTGAAATATTAAGCATTTTAGATGAAGGAAATAGAAGTTATAACAATATTTCTCTGATGTTAAGTTTACGGACTAAGTATTTGACCTTGACCTTGGGATCTGCGGGGGTTGGACGGTCGTGGATTTGGCACAGCATGGTAGTAGAGCCTTACAGGAATGCATGTGTGAAATATTAAGCATTTTAGATGAAGGAAATAGAAGTTATAACAATATTTCTCTGATGTTAAGTTTACGGACTAAGTATTTGACCTTGACCTTGGGATCTGCGGGGGTTGGACGGTCGTGGATTTGGCACAGCATGGTAGTAGAGCCTTACAGGAATACATGTGTGAAATATCAAGCATTTTAGATGAAGGAAATAAAAGTTATAACAATATTTCTCTGATGTTAAGTTTACGGACACACGGACGGACGGACGGACGGACGGACGGACGGACAACCTGACTCAAGTATACCCCCCCCCCCCACAACTCGTTGCGGGGGGTATAATTAACATGAAAATAAGACACACTACCCTTCTGTGTTATTTTTTATAGGTTATGTTCACGACCATGACTATTTGAAAAGCATGATAACAAACACCTAAAGGAGTGTGTAAACAAGTACAAACTGCTACGTGACATTTCGAAAATCTCATTCTTGCCACAATTTCTGGACTTTAAAGGTACATGCCCACTCAGTAGGCACAAAATGTTCTGTATATCAGATACATCATCTGAGACATTTTCTGGCAAATTAAAGATTCATTCACCATTACCCCACGTATTGATTGGCATTATTATACATTTTATATCCGACGTAAATTTCCACAATGATATCAGGGGCAATAACCGTGTTTCCTTAAAACGTTAATGGACATTACTCTTTATTCTCTGTATGATATTTTTTGATGTGCAATGATCATACTTTATAATCGAACGAAAATATTCTTTTTTCAGGTGGAACATTTAATTAGTATAAATAATTAAAAAATATCATCCCTCATTTACATATGAAATAGCCTGATACCACCACGAGTCACTATCAGTAAAATAAATATTACTAAATGATTTATATGTATAGCGTGCACTCGTAATTTTTAGAACTGGTTGAATAGTGACACAATTTTATCCCGTCAACACAGTGCGTATGTGCCGTGAAACACGGTGCCGTGAAACATTTTTGATATCCAGTCAAAACAATTTTTGCATTTTACAACCATTTGTAGGTGTTGGCGGGATAAATAGAATAGTAGGTTAGTGCCGTGAATGGGAAAAAATATCTGGCGCGGCACGGAAACGGGATGTGCTCGGCAGAGCCTCGCCCATCCCGTTTCCGGAGCCTTGCCAGATATTTTTTCCCATTCACGGCACTAACCTACTATTCTCTATATACACTTATTTAATTCCTATAAAGAACATTGTGTGCCGACTGAGTGGGCATGTACCTTTAAGGTAGTAGGTCATAGATATATACACTTGGCTTCAATGATAATTGCTTCATATGATGTGATGTGATATATGAATATAACATATGTAAATATTGTCTTGTTACTGTATACTATATGGTACATTGAGTTGTCATCTCCGCCTTCTTTGTATGTACAAGCCATCGTACAGTTTCACCACTTAGTGCGTTTGACACATACCGCAAATAATATGACAGTAAACCAAATAGAATTTGGTGCAATACATCATAGACAGATAGGACTACGGAATGCTATGGATATTATGCCAGCAAACTATACAAACGACGAGATACCTGAGAATTTCTCCCATCAATCTCAAAATAAATTTTGACGTGTAAACTTTTCAATCTGATGCACAGCCTATTGTTAGTGTACGCGTTATCCATATGTAAAGCCATATTTGCTCGCATATTAGGTAACACACAATATGCCGAGTTCACCATTCCATGTGCCGTATAGGATACAGTGATGAGGCAGTGTTCACATATATGTTATACATATATTCCATCACATTTACGAAGCAATTATCTTCGAATCAAACGACGATCAGGTATAGAATTGGTCCTTAGGAAAGCTTTTGACCTGGTAGATCACACTGTATTACTGCAAAAATTGAAAATCTATACATTAAAAATAGCATCACTTAACTGGTTATAATCGTATTTTTATCCCGTCAACACAGTGCGTATTTGCCGTGAAACACAGTGCCGTGAAACATTTTTGATATCCAGTCAACACTATTTTTACATTTTAAGGCCATTTTTAGGTGTTGACGGGATAAATAGAATAGTAGGTTAGTGCCGTGAATGGGAACAAATATCTGGCGCGGCACGGAAACGGGATGTGCTCGACAGAGCCTCGCCCATCCCGTTTCCTGAGCCTTGCCAGATATTTTCCCCATTCACGGCACTAACCTACTATTCTCCACAACTGACCGTAAGCAAAACGGTGGTATCTCTTCCGATTTCGCTAATGTCATAGCTGGTGTTCCTCAATGATTAATTTTTGGACCAACGCACTCTATTTCTTTTATTTATAAATGGTTTGCCTTTATTAATTAACAACTGATATGTTTGCCGATGACGCAACAATTCATACATCAGGTAGCGATTCAGTTATCATCCATACTAATCTACAAGCAGATATAAGACTTAGTGATATTGAGAATTGGTGTGACCAAAACAAAATGGTTATTAACGCAAACAAGACTACACGTATGATAATTAGCACCAGACAAAACTTGCAGATGTGTCTGACCTGAGATTAACTATTTTTGTGAATCTGCTATTGAGTCTGTAGCTTGTTTTAATAGGGTGGAAAACCGGAGGACCCGGAGACAAACAACAGACAAAACCGTCGGAATATAACTCAGAACAAATACCGCGAGACATTGGTTGTTGTTCAGTCATCGTAGTGCTTCAAGACTTGGCACAGGGTCAAACAAGCTCAGTTTTTATGGTATCGATTCATTGCAAATATAAAATGGCAAAACCTCGTACATTAAGATCATAGGTATTAAGGTGTATACCGATATAATTCATGTGTAAACTGTAAAAGCAGTATCACTTTAAAGCTACATTTTGTGTAAGTATTATAGCCTATCTAGAATACAGGCCAATATTTTGAAGATGAAATCCTAATAATAAATGAGGAAAAAAAAAACGAGGAGGCAACCTCCTCGTGCCTCAGTGTAGTTACGGCCCTGATCATATGAGATGTAAGCCCCTTTAAATATCCGATAGCTAGTACAGTATATCCCTTTCCAATAACCAACCAATTTCACACACTTGTAAATGCATCAATAAATTAACATAGATCCAATGACTTAGAACTACATAACACTATACAGTGTTATTTTATGCGTCAGTCTACATGATAAATCAACAAATACATGTATTGGTGTAAGTTAACCTAGCATGGGATGAATTTGATGGTGAGAATTTATATCATTACACACATTCAGTTGATGACAGTTACTTCCCTTTATAAACAAACCTTGAAGGCGCAAATGTTTCAATTTGTATTACTGATTTTTGGCTATTAATGCATGAAATAAACTATGTCAGTGAATACACAAGGTATGTTGTTGTATAGAAATATATATATATATATCTTACATCGGAATAAACACGTTATCCTCGCTGTTGAGTGTCAAAATAACCAGACACCTGTAGTTGGCAAGTGGGTGGGATAGGGGAAATAGGGCCTACTTTTTTTATTTAGATCAAAAGTTAGCTACCAGCCGACGCGTGTACCAAGTTTTAATTTCTACAGTAGGTTTATGACTGCAGAGGTAATTTAAATTGAAAATATTAACTTGGTACACTGGTGGTCTGGGTATTAAATTCATGAACGTAGGGAAGAAAATGTCGAGAAAATGCCAATTTCCGGTTTCATCGCATGATGTAAACTGATCAAAATTATATTTTTTAAAGAGATGAGATGTAGTATTTAACAAAACGGGTAAAATTTATATATTTTTGAGAAAATTAAATTTTGGCAAAACCGGATGCGATTTCAGGGCTTTACCGCACCTTCTTCTTTTCCCAAAGTTAAGTTTGTGCAAATACTGTGACATTGACCTTGGGGTTAGCGGAGACCTGAGGGTCATGGATTTGTCACACCATGATAGAGCATCATTAGAGAAAGGCATGTGTGAAAGATAGAGAACCATTATAGAGAGGCATGTGTGAAAGATAGAGAACCATTAGAGAAAGGCATATGTGAAAGATAGAGAACCATTAGAGAGAGGCATGTGTGAAAGATAGAGAACCATTAGAGAGAGGCATGTGTGAAATATAGAGAACCATTAGAGAGAGGCATGTGTGAAAGATAGAGAACCATTAGAGAGAGGCATGTGTGAAAGATAGAGAACCATTAGAGAAAGGCATGTGTGAAAGATAGAGAATCATTAGAGAAAGGCATGTGTGAAAGATAGAGAATCATTAGAGAAAGGCATGTGTGAAAGGTAGAGAACCATTAGAGAAAGGCATGTGCGAAAGATAGAGAACCATTAGAGAAAGGCATGTGTGAAAGATAGAGAATCATTAGAGAAAGGCATGTGTGAAAGGTAGAGAACCATTAGAGAAAGGCATGTGTGAAAGGTAGAGAATGATTAGAGAAAGGCATGTGCGAAAGATAGAGAATCATTAGAGAAAGGCATGTGTGAAAGGTAGAGAATCATTAGAGAAAGGCATGTGTGAAAGATAGAGAATGATTAGAGAAAGGCATGTGCGAAAGATAGAGAATCATTAGAGAAAGGCATGTGCGAAAGGTAGAGAATCATTAGAGAAAGGCATGTGCGAAAGATAGAGAACCATTAGAAAAAGGCATGTGTGAAAGATAGAGAATCATTAGAGAAAGGCATGTGTGAAAGGTAGACAATGATTAGAGAAAGGCATGTGTGAAAGATAGAGAACCATTAGAGAAAGGCATGTGTGAAAGGTAGAGAATGATTAGAGAAAGGCATGTGTGAAAGATAGAGAATCATTAGAAATTTGTGTGAAAGATGGAGAACCAGAGACAGGCATGTGTGAAACATAGATAATCATTAGAGAAAGGCACGTGTGAAAGAGACCATAGAGAGAGGCATGTGTGAAAGATAGAGAACCAGAGAAAGGCATGATAGAAGGCATGTGAAACATAGAGAATCATTAGAGAAAGGCATGTGTGAAAGATAGAGAATCATTAGAGAAAGGCATGTGTGACAGATAGAGACTCATTAGAGAAAGGCATGTGTGAAAGATAGAGAATCATTAGAGAGAGGCATGTGTGAAAGATAGAGAATCATTAGAGAAAGGCATGTGTGAAAGATAGAGAATCATTAGAGAAAGGCATGTGTGACAGATAGAGACTCATTAGAGAAAGGCATGTGTGAAAGATAGAGAATCATTAGAGAAAGGCATGTGTGAAAGATAGAGAATCATTAGAGAGAGGCATGTGTGAAATATAGAGAATCATTAGAGAAAGGCAGGTGTGAAAGATAGAGACTCATTAGAAAGAGGCATGTGTGAAAGATAGAGAACCAGAGAAAGGCATGTGTGAAAGATAGAGAATCATTAGAGAAAGGCATGTGTGAAATATCACAATAGTTGTTAGAAGACAACGAAGCACGCCAGGTGGTGCTCGAGTTTCACAAATATCCCAATGTTAAGTTTGCGAAAGCGCTAAGACTGTGACCTTGACCTAGGAATTAGCGGGGCTCTGAGGGTCGTGGATTTGACATGGCATGATAGAGAACCATTAGACAGGGAGGCATGTGTGAACTGACGGACGGACTGACGGACGGACAGACGCTGACTACAACACAGAGGGTATGCCATAAACACTCATTTCCTCGAAAGGCGCACCAAAAATGAGTATACATTTTGAAACATATGTATAAAGTAGATAACCTATGTGTTTCCTGAATACTATGTACTGGAAGAAATGGTGAATATTTATATTTTATTCTGATATATAAATCGCAATGATTGTTGTTATCTACTTGTTACAGATAAGTCATAAATTGGGGACTCATAGTTTGAGTCCCCTTGTAAATAACATACCGATGACAAAATTGGGATGTAAAATTGACAAAAGTCATGAAACATGGGATATACAATTGACAAAAGTCATGAAGAACGAGACATACAATTGACACAATTAGACATATACATGAGAAACATATTACATAGGAATGACCACATTGGGACATACAATTGACAAAAATCATAAAAATGGGTCATAACTTGGCAAAATGAGATGTACAGTCGAGAACCAGTATCGACTTCGAGATACTGGTGCTAGACTGTATAAATGATACAATTGGGATATACTGAGTTCCGCTGAGTGGCTCCCAATCAACTGTATTCGGGATGCAGATTGAATCGTGATTTGTCTCGGTGGAAGTGCGTGATGTGGTTGCTTATGTCTGGCTGTAACTGGATACATGGGTACTCCTATAGCCTGCTTACAATCTATATTAATTTTACACCGCTATTTACTTTTTTTGTCGTCTGCTGTTTATTTTCTATTTTCCATTTTTATTATCAAACACATGTTTTGACAACACTTTAGAATAATTTACAACATGATTTGACAGCACTTTAGAATCATTTCCATTGGAAATGATTCTGAAGTGCTGTCAATGCATGTTTTTATTGAGAAATAAGGTAAGATATAGAAGCAACAGCAGACGACAATTGTTGTGTGTAGCGGTCTAAGGGTTAATTGTTAGAAGCATGAAGTGCAGATCCTGATCAAACTGTGCGGATGCACCGATCTGGATAAAAAATAATCCCTCTATAAACCGGGCGCCCAGGGACATTCCCCAGGGTGTCGGGTTTGGAGAAATTTCATCGAAATTCAAGTGTATGTTTCCCTATATTGTCGTACTTTGCTATCGTGGACGGACACATAGTATCAGCATAGATAATTGTATTGGAATGCATCAAAATAAAACCGCTGATTTCCACCAGGTGTCCCGATTAGAGAGGTTATATGGCTATAAAACTTTCGGCAGTGAAAGGCAGCATCCTGATCCGGTGCCAGGCGCCCTTACTACACCGTATCACCTGACACCGGCTGTGAATCCCAGTAGGATGGATTCATCGTTAAGATACGCACTCCCTACTAAACGACATTGTATCTTGTTACCCGGTAAATAAGAAAGAAAATGAGCCAATAAACGTCACCCGGGGCTATGGCAAGCCAGATTCAAAGTACAACCTCAAACGTGGCTGTGACTGGAGAAATGGGGCTTATAGAGAATAGTAGGTTAGTGCCGTGAATGGGAAAAAATATCCGGCAAGGCTCAAGAATTTCTTTATTTCTCATCAGAAGTATATGTTGTGACCACTCATTTGAACCGTCTCGGCAAGACGGTTCAAATGAGTGGTCACAACATATACTTTGGTTCAGAAATAAGGAAAATAGATAGAGAATAGTAGGTTAGTGCCATGAATGGGAAAAAATATCGCAAGGCTCAGGAAACGGGATGGGCGAGGCTCTGCCGAGCACATCCCGTTTCCGTGCCGCGCCAGATATTTTTTCCCATTCACGGCACTAAGCTACTATTCTATTTATCCCGTCAACACCTACAAATGGCTGTAAAATGCAAAAATGGTATTGACTGGATATCAAAAATGTTTCACGGCACCGTGTTTCACGGCACATACGCACTGAGTTGACGGGATAAATGTAATTTGTGAATAGTCTGGCTCCTGATAAAATAGCACACTCCTGTAGCCTAATAACGATCTATATATTGCTTGTTGAGACATGACGGGTGAAAAGGCGAACAGTGCAGATCCTGATCAGACTGTGCGGATGCAAAGGCTGATCTGGATACACTGGTCGCAAATCCCATAAGCCCCATTTCTCCAGTCACAGTCGCAAATTACCGAGAGCGATATCTCATGGAAAATATTTACAATATTTACTATATATTCCATAAATGACGTCGAAAATACAATTCCGCATTTGGTATGTACACTTTATCAACTTTCAACGTCATTGACGGAAATTTTCTGAGCTAATGAAACAGAATTCCGCATTTCAACTTCGTCAACTTTCGACGTCATTTACAGAGAATATCACAGAGAAAATCGCACATCATATTAGGTGCAAACTCACATGGCGTGCCTCATTTAAAATGATTACAAAATTTACGATATTTTCGTTAAATGACGTCGAAAGTTGACGAATTTTCATAGCAAATCATTTGCTGTAACATTTTCATCATCTTTCGACGTCATTTACAGAGCATATCACAATTTCTGTAAATGTATTTCATGAAAAATCGCACATGTTCTTAGGTACAAAATCACATGGCGTGCCTCATATTTGATCTCATCCCAACGTGGCGAACCACGGCTGGGAAACTATACTTAAGTCGTAAAAAGGCCACGAATCTGACTGTCTAGAACACGACGTCTGCAAGTGCATTCATTTTGCATCACATAATGGCCCGCATTTCCATAATATACTGAAAGACAATACACACATTTCTGATAACTCAATCAGACCGTATTTTTGTGTCGGTTAATATGCAAATACTGGCGCCATATTGACGGACGCCAGAGCTAATCAAGTTGGTGTAATGACGTGCGAGATGGCAGCTGGTCACGAAGACGGGAAAACCACATAACTGGGGATATTACGGAGCCCCGCAGGGGACGTAGATTTTTTTTTTATTAATTCGCTCCCACGAAATAACAATTCGTTCCATCAATTTAACTATTCTTTCCCACGAATTAACAATTCGTTCCCTCAATTTAACAATTCGTGCCCACGAAATAACAATTCGTTCCCACGAATTGTTATTTCGTGGGAACGAATTGTTAAATCGAGGGAATCAATTGTTATTTCGTGGGAACGAATTAATAAAAAAAAAAATCTTTCTATAATAGCCATATTCTTTATCACCTTTCTATATAGAAGATGGTACTGTACGATACCAAGTGGGTGGGGGTAATGGGATTTTTTTTTAATAGGCATTTAGTTTTGTTGTCATAGGTCCGAGTCTTGCACCTGTGTGTATATCACTAGAATTGTGCCCCATATCTATACGGTAATCAATTATTGTGGGACCTGTGTAAAACGGTCACCATGACAAACTCGTCATGTTCAATTATGGCCTCCTTTGCGATATTGCGTTGCTTTTGAGGTTTCCGTCCGTCCGTCCGTCCGTTGTTTACCGCCACACTGTCGATGGAACACTTTTTACAGTCCAGGGGGCCGTTTCACTAAACTTCGTACGACTAATATGTTCGTAAGTGCAAAAGTATGATAGTCTGTAAATTTCACATTAATAATGTTTTCTTGTAAACAATTGATGGATTTACATTTATTGCATATGCAGCCTATGCTCAATAAATGTAAATCCATCAATTGAAATTTCCAGACGATCCTAAATTTGCACTTACGAACATTAATTTCTAGTCGTACGAAGTTTAGTGAAATGGGCCCCAGTATGGGGGAATATCCTCTTTTACAAACATAATATCTACTGTCTGTTTCACGAAAGCTGCCCAAATTTTACGGCTATATAAACAATTCAAAAACAAGATTTATTTTGATAATATTAAATCAAAGGAAAAATTAAGAATGAGCCTTCTTTTTATTTCTTTTTATTTCGTGAAATTTGGTCAATTATTGATTTTATTACGAAAAATTGATTTATCTTTGGGAATTTAACATGGGGAAAATGTTTGGAAATTGACTCCGAAACCTAGCTAGATAGCTTGGATATGGTCTAACTAAGAAAACAAAAGTTAAATTTTAAAAATCGGTCCAGTATTTCTAAAATTCATTTTTTTTCCCCATGTTAAATCCCCATAGACATCTTCACTCCGTGAAGATGTCTATGGTGATTTAACATGGGAACATTTTGTTTTCGCAATAAAATCAATATTTCACGAAATAAAAAGAAGGCTCATTCTTAATTGTTCCTTCAATTTAATATTATCAAAAGAAATATTGTTTTTGAATTGTTTATATAGCCGTAAAATTTGGGCAGCTTTCGTGAAACAGACTATAGTTTTGATGTTATTTCAGTGACCTAGTGAACAGGCAAAATACTGATAGTCCTGGGGCCAGATTTCAAATTTAGGCTTATGCATACATCCGACTACTTATTATATTAGGTTTGAGACACGATGATATGCGAATGGGCCTTTTTGTATATTATTAGCTGCGAGCCTCTCCCAGCTTATGTTACCGGTTCTCAAAATACACTCAGATATCACGGCGCTATTTTTTATTGTGGCGCGTATGTATACATCTTGTATCTAGGTCATTGTTAACGACTCGTTTAAAGCTATTTTACATTTCACATTTATTAGAATGTATATCTTTGGTACATAATTAATTAAAGAAAAACCAATGGAACCTCAGATTTAGCCGTTCATTTTCCACAAATAAAACGGACTATTTTGGTCGCGCATTAATGGTGTGCAAACCCGAATCACACCTGTCTGGTTAGATATGTATTATGATGCATGTGCCTCAATGCGTCCTGAAGTAGAATTAAAGTCATTGTATGATACAAATTTGTATTAAGTTTATTTCAGGTTTAATTGGTTGTATTTTCGATTTAACCCTTATAATGCGGGGAACGTAAACTATTGTCCGCTGATGTTTTTTATTTTGTATTCTTTCTCAATAATAAATACATAATTGACAGCACTTTATATTGGAAATGATTATAAAGTGCTGTCAAACTAAGTGTTGCAAATAACTTATGTTACATATTGTATAGGACGTATTGCATGATGCACGCCATAGTTTGTAAACATATACACGTGCACTCATACGAACTATAGCGTGGACATAATAATAAACGTGCTCATCCTTCAGAAAATTAATATCATGTAACACAAAATGATTTCCCGTGGCGTACGTGTCTTCGATTACAGAAAGCAGACACCAGATAATGACGAAAACACTGGCTGTAGCATTATGAGGTCCCCACACGCAGGCTAATGTCTTCCATTAGGAACGGTACATGTAACGTAATATGAACTCCAACAGACTAGGCTGATGTAGCACCACGTGAAGGCACAGGTGGAAGACTCGGACCTCTGACATGTCCGTTAAAAAATCACATTACCAACCTGGATTCGTACTGTACCTTGCGTTTATAGACGTAATGTTCAGTACGAATCCAGGTGGGTGGGGTAATGGGATTTTTTTTGAATGGGCATTTTTTATGTTACAGGTCCGGTTCTTCCACCTATGCGTAAAGACACTGTGATTTAAGATATTCGAATTATATATGTGGCTGTGACTGGAGAAATTGGGCTTATGGGATATGTGTTCAGTATAGATATTGATCATATCATTCCAGCACAAAAATATTTACACAATTCCCTAGCATTTGATTGGTCCGTAGCAAGTCTCTGTCCAGAATTTATATCCCAGTAAACTCCATGCCGAACTACTTTCCGTAACCGTCAGGCGCAGTTAAAATAATTCTTAAGAAAACGGAAAATAAACACATTTTCTTGATGAATTTATTTCAAATGCTGGAATTATAAGGCCTTCGTCCAGTATTCCCGCGACTTTTCCAAGTTTATACCCCAATAAATTCCACAAAAATGCCATTCATTCCTATAATATCACATTCATGTAGCCTGATAATGATCTACGTTGCTCGTTAGAAGCATGACGGGTGTTTCATTGACGGAATAGCGAACAGTGCATATCTAGATCAGACTGTGCGGATGCACAGGCTGATCTGGATCTACACTGGTCACAAACAAAATCCCATTTCTCCAGTCATAACCACAACTTATTATCAACGTAGTTTTCTAAATGCTAATTACTTTTATTTGTTTCATCACTTTCTAGAGCTACACTGGTCACAAAACACATACGCCCCATTTCTCCAGTCACAGCCACATAAACACGGCCTGCCAGTAGCGTCGTCTATATGTCGCAGGCTTATAGATGGACAGCATTAAAACACCGTACACGAACATAGTGGAACCTCTCTAAAACCGAACACCAAGATGACGTCTGTGATCTTATTTTGATGGGTTTCTTTGTCATTTATCTCAGATGATAATGGATATTCGTGATTGCAAAGCGTCCAAATAAGTATTAGAATGATAATATGCCTGATTTATAGTGGAACTTCTCTAAACCGGACACACTGGGGACCTCCCAGGATGTCCGCTTTAGAGAGGTTCCACTGTATAGGCAAGACGTCTACAGAATTGTCCGCGAGCTAAGTAACAAATAACGGATTCAGCTACAACCGACCACATTGTTAATTCTCAATGTAGTGGACTGAGGCGTTCATCAAAGGTCATCGTAATATCGATATCTGGTCGATACTACGATATCACGATAGTACGATAATAAGATGGCGATACCACGATGGCGATTTGACGATAGCTGGATGAAGATACTACGATAGTACGATACTACGATTCCACGATTCCACGATGCCACGATATCGATCATCGTAGTATCGGCATCTTACTGTCGTATTATCGTAGCATCGCCATTGTACGATAGTATCTTACCATTGTCATCGTGTAGTCGTAGAATGTACAATCATGTGGTCGTATAATCCACCCGATAGAGATATTACGATGCATAGCTATCTGGTCGATACTACAGCAGCACGATAGTATGATACTACGATAGTACGATATCACGGCAGTACGGTACGATAGTCCGATACTACGTTGACGATACCACGATGTCAGGATGGCGATACTATGGTACACCATGCTTGCCGATATACTGCGTTCGTACTATCGTTATTGCATTACCACAATATCGCGTAATCGTTAATATCGTCTTATCTTACGATCGTCATAGTCGCCTTCGTAGCATCGCACTATCGTGCTATCGTTATAGAGCTATCGTCATCGTAGCATTGACACGATGGCGATATTGCGATAGCCTTAACGGAACGTTAAGGTCATCGTAATATCGCTATTGGATCGATACTACGGCAGTACGATAACACGATAACGACAGCATGATAGCACGATAAAGATAGCACGATATCACGATACTACGATGACGATAACAAGAAGTTCCGTAGTGAACTGAGGGCACAGCTCCCGATATGAAACTGTACTATACTATACTCACCGACAAAAGTTAATAGCCACCGTTTCTCCAGTTTGTTTTATTTGCATCCGTTCGTTAAACATCACATCGTTATGTTTAAGACACTCATATACAAGGCTCCGTTGTTCCACGATACACGTGCTGAACTCTTCATGTACTGCAATAAATTCATAGATTATACCACAGGTGAAAGACACGGATCATTGAAATAAAATTCCCATTACCCAACCCACCTGTTGTCCTACTGTACGTCTATATTATACTGAGAACTGTAACGTACAGTGCGACAACAGGTGGGTGAGGATATTGGGGAATATTTCATGTCACAAGACCACGTCTGTCACCTGTAGAGAATACTTTGCTAGTATATTTTGATATCAAGTTTGTCAGGCCAGGTTAAGAAACACGTCAGAGTTTCTCAGCGACCTTCGGAATTCCAACCGAGCTGAGCCTGATGAACTCGATATAATCAGACACGAGTGTGATATTCTATTTATTATGTTATTTTCAGTCACCTGTCTGTTTTATGGGTCGTCTAAAAGTTTAATACAATAACGTGCTCTACATTGTTATTTAATTTGACGATAACCGATTCGTCATCAAGATGACATATTTATGAGATTAAAGCAACCTGTACAACAAGTGGCAACCTATTCTGTATTAGTTCCGCACGGGAGGGTCACAGAGTTACAAGCTGCAACTAGTTCTGTATTTGCTGCGCTATGTTTCATAGACCAGATGGCGGGGCCCGCATGTCGAGCTCGCCGAGGCATTTGATGGTATTTTTAAAAAACTTTAACGCAGATTTCGGACGGACGTACGCACGCACGCACGCACGCACGCACGCAAGGACGGACGCACAGACGGACGGACGGACGCAAGCGGGCTCGACACAAATCGTCATTCCATTAGAAAGATATCAAAGTAAATATAGTGTAAACATAAAAACATGATCCCACAGCATAGTAGTGATACTTACAAGCTAAACTATCACAGAGATGCAAGACCCCCGAATGCCACATTAAGGGGTTGGCCATTTGGTGCAATGTTTCCATTTCGCCGCTATCTGCGCATGCCTGGAACACGCTTACTAAACACGTCACGGATCTGTCGAATAGGCCTTCTCTGAAAATAGAAGTATGAACATGTTGGTTTGTAGAACCCACTACTGTCTGTTTCATGAAATTCATATGAAATCAAAAGAAGGCTCATTCTTAATTTTTTTATAAAATTTAACATAAGCCAAAACATATTTTTGCATTGTTTATATAGCCGTAAATTTGGGCAGATTTTGTGAACCAGACAATAGTGTCAACCTACGGAGCCCCGCAGGGGGTGCAATGTTGGTGAAATAGGCTACAGGAGATGACAACATTCGGCCAAGTTAAATTTAGCATGGCATTTCCTCAACTTACTGTCTACGACATCGACCGTTGACATGCAACAAATGTGATAGTTAGCCGACAAAAGGATGTTTATGACCAAGGACCAGGGGGCCGTTTCACTAAAGTTCGTACGACTAAAATGTTCGTAAGTGCAAAATTATGATAGTCTGTAAATTTCACGTTAACAATGTGTTCTTGTAAACAATTATTGGATTTACATTTATTGAGCATAGGCTGCATATGCAGTCTATGCTCAATAAATGAGCCGCGCCGTGCGAAAACCGGACTTAATGACAAAACTTTCAGTTTTTACTTTTTCGCGTATTCTGAATTGTACATCTTTTAAAAGCCATATGCTGCCAACATTATCAATGTATCCCAATTATTTTTTTCACTTTAGAAGTATTTTTATGACGCGTGGTAAAAACTTATATGACGTTTTAGATCAATGACGTCGAAATTAAGACGTTTTTATCAACGGCGTATACAAGGGGTGTTGATAAAATACCCGGACAAGTCCTATAGATTTGTCATCTTTTATCGCATGTCAACCAAATTTGGATATCTCGTAGCCTCCCATTAGGCCAAGAAAAAGTATGAAAATAATGTTCATAGCTCGTGTTGCAGTTGCTAATGTAACGTCATGTTTTGGATTGCGGCCCAAGTAATGTAATTTCGTATGAATAATTTTAAAATACTTAGGCAGAGTGAGAAGTGTTGGCGTTTCTTTGTTGTTTGCTGCTGTCTGAAATAATTTTAGAGAACAATAACGACATTATTTAACATTTAATTATATATTTATTTAATTAACAATTAATATTTAAAAAATCTGACATCATGACCGGAAATGACGTAGTTTAACGACTGCCAGCTCTGTGTAAGAGAATATGCCGGAAAAACCAAGAGATTATATTACAATTTGTATTTTAACACAAAACACGAGATATTGATGAGGAGAGAAAGTCCATCATCCGGATGACAATATACGAACGATACAGTCGGATAGACAATGGACATGAAGGCACGAAAGGCTAGGACAGATATGAACGTACACAAGTGACGTCGTCAGACGTTGTGACCCAAAGTAAAAGTCTTGGTAGACTGACCACTTTTCGTGAAATGCCAGATCGGTTGAACTCATTGTGTGATTAAAAATATTTAAATATGCGGAGACGTATGGCTAGATGGATCCCGATGATGGTGAACATGTAGCAGAAGGCCAGGCAAGTTACTAATTTCTCTCGAGTTTTAGGATAGTTGAAATGACATCTGTACATTTTTTCCAATTGAGTGGTTACAGTGGATGAATATATTATCAAATATCGTCGATTGAGGCGTTATTCAATCCTCCATATTCGCCCAATCTTGCCCCATGCGATTTATTTTTTTAATACCGTACACGAACAGCCGCATAAAGGGAATCCACTTCGACAACGTCAGCAGTCAATAATGTTACTGCTGGTATTTCAGGTGGTATATTTGAACAAAGCTGAATTGCATTGCCCGACTTAGCTGTCGGAAGTGCATTTAGTATAAAAACAAAAGATGTTATACCGTTTATTTTGAAAAATAATAACCCATTGTGCGAGCACGAATGAAAGCATCGAAATGTTGCAGTTGCAAGTTATGCATATGGGATGCCCATCCCCCATATAAATCCGCCACAGCTGGAAGCTCATTTTAGATATGTGTGACGAATGACTTTCATATCATGATAAAGTGGTGTTATTTTAATTACTACATACCAACATAAATAGAAAGAAGTGATAAAAAGATCACGTAAAAACTTTCAATTTCTTTTTCTTTTCATTTCAATATGATTGACATTCAGAGATGAACTATATTCCCAAGGGGTGCTTGTCCCCGAATCCCCAATCCGGATCATATGATTGTGCCCATACGTAATTTTCACGATAATTGTTTTCTATTCCAATATTATAGCATAAGGATGCTGCAAAGGGAGTATTTGTTTGCATACATTGCACGTGTACATCTGCAGTAGGCCGCTTATAACATTAACTTTGTGACAAAACACGACGTCGGGCAGATTTGGTAGCGTGATACCTTATAATTGTCGCCGTGTGTCTTTCTTGAGGATCGCATTACCATCGCATGATATACATTATTATGCAGTCAAGTGATAAGCTGATGATTTGATACTACAAATCGTGCGAAAAGCAAGTTTATGGCCATCAAATTTCCAATTAATTTCAAGACTTTTCGAAAACTCCACCGACCTCACTGTGTGTTTTGTGTATTATGCAAACAATCAAGAAACTGCATTGAAATCACTGATTCTGAATCTATTAGAGAGATTTTGATGCATTTGTTTTGCCAAATTCAATACAAACCCCGGATATATATGTCATTATATAGATGCGTGTCTACCTCCGTTTATGATGAAATGAGTGGCATTAAATGGCATATCATTCGCTAAGTACTGGCTATAATTGTTCAAAAGTCTCAATTTACCAAGATAATAGATGGTAATATCGTTGGCATACACTAGGTTCATATTTAAGGTTATTTAGGAATCAAAGTGCAGTGTAAATGAAGACTTCGCTGATATGTAGCCAGTTAAATTATACGTTCACCATTTTGAATTCATGAGGACAACCGACGAAAAAGAGTGACAATATCAAAGAACGACAGTTGGGCGATAATGTACAGCGCCTCAAGCATTTGTAAGTCATTGATGCTGCGAGGAACTCGTGCAAGTATCCTTGCTATACTATTTTGTCACGACACCATGGCCATAACGTCAAACGTGGATTCACGTTCAGTGACGTCACAAGTGCGTGATGTCACGTCATGACGTCATAATATGTGCACTGAGGCACCACGTCTCGTATTAGTGAAAGTTTCATTTTTCCGTTTTCTGTTCACACTTAATGTTAACTGACACCAATAAACGTAAATGGGAAGACAAAATGTAAAATTTTACGGCGACGTTAGACAATTTGAATCGTCTTTTTTTCCGACGTCGTTTACCGCTTTTCATGACGTTGTCATTAAGCCCGGTTTTCGTATGGCGCGGCCCAAATGTAAATCCATCAATTGAAATGTACAAGTGCAAAATTATGATAGTCTGTAAATTTCGCACTAACAAGGTTTTCTTGTAAACAATTATTGGATTTACATTTATTGAGCATAGGCTGCATATGCAGCCTATGCTCAATAAATGTAAATCCATCAATTGAACTTTCCAGACGATCCTAAATGTGCTCTTACGAACATTTTATTCGTACAAAGTTTTGTGAAACGTCCCCAGTTGCGACTGTATTTATACAATCTTCATTTATATATCTCAACTGTTTTGCGAGCCGCATTTTCGAAGGTACCATCTGAGACACAGACACAAATGAAGTACTCGCCTTTTTTCATAGAAAACAACTCATTTACAAGGTTAGCTTTCAGAATTTATTTATGTACACTTGTCATGTAATTGCATGATTACGGAGACCCGCAGGGGACAAGGATTTTTTTATTAATTCGTTCCCACGAAATAACAATTCGTTCCCTCAATTTAACGATTCGTTTCCTCGAATTAACAATTATTTCCCACCATATAACAATTCGTTCCCTCGAATTAACAATTCGTTCCCATGAAGTGACAATTCGTTCCCTCAATTTAACAATTAGTTTCCTCGAATTAACAATTCGTTCCCACGATATAACAATTCGTTCCCTCGAATTAACAATTCGTTCCCATGAAGTGACAATTCGTTCCCTCGAATTAACAATTCGTTCCCACGAAATGACGATTCGTTCCCTCAATTTAACAATTCTATCTCTCGAATTCCACGAATTAACAATTCGTTCCCGTGGGAACGAATTTATATTTCGTGAGAACGAATTAATAAAAACAAAGAATTATACGTCCCCTGCGGGTCTCCGTACATGATTAACGATAAGTGCGTTTGATTAAGTTGCCAACTGCGGCCATCTTGTCCAGAGATAATAGTTATAAATACGTCTGGGACCCGCCTGGACACGTGAACTGAGTAACACTTATAATGCCTCGTCTGCTGTTACTTTGTATGCTGTCTTCTTTCTCTCAATAAAAACATGGTTTGACAACACTTTGTCAGCGCATTTGTCAACGCATGCATTTGACGAGAAAAAATGGAAAATAATAAATAAACTGCAGACGACAACCTGTTCCGTTGTGTTTGGGGAAATGGCTGGCAATATCTGTAGCCTATTTCACCAACATTGCAAAGTATACTTTCCTAGCAAAGTATACTTTGAGGGAGAAATTTTCAATTTTAGGATACATTTATTAATTTTTATTATACTGAATTTATTACATTATCACAGCCTATGGCTGTGATAATGTATTAAATTCAGTATAACAATTCTGCATAGTTTTAATCATCAAATATATGCAATCGTTAGTTCTGTATGAAATAATGCATTTCGGAAAAATCAATGATTACTCCCTCAAAGTTTACTTTGCTAGATAAGTATACTTTGCAATTTTGATGAAATCGGCTACAGGAAACAACTAAACTAGCTGTTACGTATTCTACACAATTGTCCTCCTTCCCTGCGCTTTATTTAATAAAATCGATGAAATAATAAGAAAGTTATAATAAAAATAATAGTCGAGTCGACACGAAAATAGGTATATTTAGGTTGTTCGGGGTTCGAGCCCCGGGCCAGAGCGAATATGTCTCGCCCTGTGACATTTAGCGCCCAACGAGGGTCGTGACCGACAACTAGTGCCTAAAATATATAAAAAATGTGGAATTCAGAGACGAATTAAATATAGAATATTCGGGATGAATTTCAATTTGGCGGCAAGTATGTCACGGTACGTAACTCACTATGGGGAGAAGGTGTGTTTTCATGCCCGGCTAGCGCAGTCGGTTCGAGCGATGGTACGGTAAACCAGAGGCCCCGAGTTCGAGCCCCGGGCCGGAGCGCATCTTATCGCCCTGTGACATACAAAACACGCACCTGCTTTCGGGTTGAATCCCCTCAGTGTTGTTATAAATAAATATTTACACTGTCCTTGAATTAATAATGGAAACGCCCATTCAACGTATTGCGTTCATATCCCAGTACATTAAAGCTTGTTTGACGTCATTAGATTACATGACGTTCATCGTGGTTTTTTGCCTACAGCCTAAATAGTAATTCGCCTAATCGTCATAAACAACATCTGCTACCCGATTAACGTCATTGACGGCACAACGGACGCAATACCAACGAACATTTTCACTTGGCGAACGGAATGGCTAGATAAATGGGGCTTATGGCTAAAGCGGCCAGTGCAGACACTGATCAATGTATTTCCCGATCACCATTCAGTCAGCTTAGCAGAGTAACATATCGATGGTCTAGTAACATAAGGTCGTAAGTGCTATGCTTTAGCATAGCACTTACGACCTTATGTTACTAGACCATCGATATATCCTTCACATGCTGATATTGAACGCTGGCAGACTAGTACCTAGGCTGACCGCAATTACCCATATAAGCCGCATGTCTCCAGTCACAGACCATGAATAGACTGGCAATGTGGTCGTACTGATTGATAGGAAATGGAATACAGCATTGTACTCTTGCTGCGGTGTGATGTTTCCCGTCTGGTGATCAACGATTAACAAACGAACCACGTGTCCAGGCTAAACTACTTCATATAAAACAAACCGTCGATTGACGTGTGTTGTACGTTGGCAAGTGGACCATTAGTTTCAAGTCTGTAACTAGCCATATATGTTGTCAACTGATTACAACTGAACAACAATGCGACAAAGTGACCAATGCGACAAAGCTAAAAGAAGACAAATGCAATACAACACAACACAAACAGAAAATGCGAGAAGGTATGACGAAAATACCAAGCCCAACTGCCAAAACAGGATCTGCATGGTTCGCCATTCCATCAATGAAACACATCATGTGACTGGGGAAATGAGGCGTATGGGTTTAAAGACCAGTGTAGATCCTGATCAGCCTGTGCATCCGCACAGTCTGATCAGGATCTGCACTGTTAGCCATGCCATCAATGAAACATCTGACATGCTTCTAACAAGCACTATAGGTCGTTATCATGCTACAGGAGTGTGCTATTTGATCCGGAGCTACACAGGTCACAAATCCCATAAGCCCCATTATTCCAGTCACAGCCGCAAATGAGCACACCAGACGCTCATTAAACGACATGTATCAAGCCCGTCAAGCTGGATGCTGTTGCCAATGCGCATTGTACACAGCAAAATGTGACACATGTGCAATTCATATGAAATAAATTCATATGACGTTCATATGAAAACCACATGGTTTTGAAAACCATATGAATTGCATATGCAATTCATATGAAAACAGTCGATATGAAATTCATATGATGTTCATATGAATTTCATATGAAGATTTTTCATATGCATTTCACATGAATAATTTGCATATGAATTTCATATAAAAAAATTCATATGCCACACATTTTTAGTGTTCACAGCCGCCTGCGTTAATCTTGACAAGATCCTCAACATTTACGCACACGTATTGATTAGTACAGTGGAACCTCTCCAAACCGGACACCGAGATAATATATGTGAAAGTTTTCTTGGTAGCGCATCTCAGACAAAAATGCATTCCATGGTTAACAGAATGGTTATATGCCTGATGTACAGTGAAACATCTCTAAACCGGACACCCTGGGGACGTCCCAGGGTGTCCGGTTTAGAGAGGTTTCACTCTAAGTAGAACATATCCGTTAAGTTTGTAAAAGAGCTAAGTATATGACATTGCCCTTAGGCTTAGTACTGGTCGGAGGGTCATGGATTTGGCACAGCATGTTAGAGGACCATCAGAGGAATGCATGTGCGAAATATTAATAAGTTAAATCAAACGAAACAGCTCATCAAATTCCAGCATTTTAAATAGTCACTTTAAGTTAATCGAACCAGCCCCCTCTCCCAGGCGAAGCCACTGTATTTTCTCTTATATACATGTAGCAGTATCCATCTCCCAGAAAGAAAGCACTATCTTTATCCCGTCAACACAGTACGTATGTACCGTGAAACACGGTGCCGTGAAACATTTTTGATATCCTGTCAATACGACCTAATCACTGCGTATGGATATGTGCGGTTGTCATACTAGTCGATTCTCCGATTTTTGAGGATGCGGCTGGGGTTATTGTCTTGCATTTTAAAGCTACTTGTAGGTGTTGACGGGATAAATAGAATAGTAGGTTAGTGCCGTGGATGGGAAAATATACCTGGCGCGGCACGGAAACGGGATGTGCTCGGAAGAGCCTCGCCCATCCCGTTTCCTAAGCCTTGCCAGATATTTTTTTCCATTCACGGCACTAACCTACTATTCTCTATATATTTGACCTACCACGAAGAAATATCATTTGAAATAAATGTGTAGTCCCAGGTCAGTCTGCACACCCGTGTCTGTCCCTTCTTATCACATCTTTGACACATTTCCGCGTGTTGTTTCTGTATTAACACAGCTCGTGGGCAATGTATGTACATGAGGATGTGATATAGAGAATAGTTGGTCAGTGCCGTGAATGGGAAAACATATCCGGCAAGGCTCAAGAATTTCTTTATTTCTCATCAGAAGTATATGTTGTGACCACTCATGTGAACCGTCTCGCCGAGACGGTTCAAATGAGTGGTCACAACATATACTTTGGTTCAGAAATAAGGAAAATAGATAGAGAATAGTAGGTTAGTGCCGTGAATGGGAAAACATATCTGGCAAGGCTCAGGAAACGGGATGGGCGAGGCTCTGCCGAGCACATCCCGTTTCCGTGCCGCGCCAGATATTTTTTCCCATTCACGGCACTAACCTACTATTCTATTTATCCCGTCAACACCTACAAATGGCTGTAAAATGTAAAAATAGTATTGACTGGATATCAAAAATGTTTCACGGCACCGTGTTTCACGGCACATACGCAGTGTGTTGACGGGATAAAAGTAAGTTATATCAAGTTTGTCCGCATGTACGAGCGATAATCCGCTCGCTAATTATTTCATCGTACATGCGGACGAACCAGTGATCTACATAGCGCGCACCGCATATGGCACAGCTATATATAGCGCACCGCATTGCAGCGCCGCATAGAGCCCCTGTCCCATAGAGCTTCCGAGGAGCTCAATGCGTCAATGTGTCCGATCATCTCGCATTCAGCTCACCTGTTATCAAACATCAATTACTACAACATAAACTACTGAATATTGTTATGCCCCACCACCACAGTGGAGGGGGCATTTAGTGTTACACCTGTCGGTCCGTCCGTCCGTCCGTCCATCACATCCTAGTAACGCGTAAAACGTTGAATCCGTAGTGGAAGCGATATTATCGGAAGTGGGGATCTCTATGCGTCAAGGAGAAAAACTTAAGTCAGTCCTAAGTGACCAGAATAGGCCCAGACCAGCCTACACACACATATGCTGTTCGCAGAGGACTGAAGGTACATTTTGTGTGTCACGGCTCAATTATATGATTACTCTATAATTAGTACATGTATTGTTATTTCAAAAGACTATTGTTGTCCGCCATTCCGATAGTTCCTCCGTGTGTCACACTCTTCTGTACTTAGTCACCACACCCTAAATTTCTCAAGGTATTTTGACCAAACTTGGCAAGAGGAATTGTAATATGACGTGTCATAGCCTACATGTATATAATATGGATGCTATGGTTTGATCAAATGTGAAATTATGACATTTGATTATTTCTAATAGGCAGTGTTTGCTTGCAGAACCTGGTTAATTGATGTACTAATCTACAAGCATGTTAATGCACCTTTTACATAATGTCAAGCATAATTTGGGGTTTATGTTTTAATTGTGCACATATTTGTCACGTGATGTAGTTTCAATTCCAGCCGCTGACAATTTGGGCCACCACCAAGGTGGTCACAGGAGATTTATTTTATCTTTCTTAACACTATTTAATCCCAGAGCATGATGGATGCAGGTTATGGAAAATAGGTCCCACAACAGCCATACTTAAAATAAAAGTAGCAGAGACTATCTAAATATGTGGTAAATTGTTAGGTTATATAAGGCTGTGACTGGAGAAATTGGGCTTATGAGATTTTTCACCAGTGTAGCTCCTGATCAAATAGCAAATTCTTGAAGCCGGATAACGATCTATATTGCTGGTTACAAGCATGATGGGTGTTTCATTGATGGGATGGCGAACAGTGTAGATCATGATCAGACTGTGCGGATGCACAGTCTGATCTGGATCTACACTGGTCGCAAAACCCATAAGCCCCATTACTCCAGTCACAGTCACAGAAATGAAAAGTCAATGGTGGTGGGCAACTTTTAAACGTGTATCGCAACGGAATCCAGAACGATGACTGGCCAGAACGGAGCGCTCCTGTTAGGCACATATCTTCCGTCTTTACAGTGTCGACTACTTACATACAGTATCGTTTGATGGTGGTTGTGTCGGTGCCCGCAAGGATATTGGTGCCGTTGTGACCGTGGGTGATATTCTGGAGACATCTAAACACTTCGGGCACGGCTGGAACCGGACAGAAACACTCGCATAGATCGAGGCACAGCAGCAGGATTACCACTGCAAGTAGAGAAGGAAATCCATGAAATAGATTCATAATTCGCCATACTTTCTAAGCCAATCACTGGCCAGTATCGCGCTGCACTTATTTCACATATTGCAAACATTTAAAGGGGCATATATATAAAGGGATATATAAACGTGTTTTCATCATGACCCTGTGTAAAGTGGTTCCATTGAAGATATATCACGATGCTAGGACTGATGGGTTGTTTAAATTTTCACCGATTTCGGTGCATACGTATCAGATTTTCTATCTTATTGAACGCAACAATATAGAAAATCCGATATTGCTGACCATTTTTACAGTATTTAAACAAAATTCCTGATATGCCCCTTAAACCCTAACTGCGTTACGTATTACCAGATTTAATGACTACCTGTTCGATAGGAAATGGAAAAATCGGATAGGAGACTACATAATAAACCTGGCTAATTATAAGTAAGCTTTTGTATTGTTCACATATTGGATTTTTAAGGAACTAAATGTTGCCGTCGCAAACGCTTCATCGCATTCAATTCCCTACACATCCACTACGTGAACAATAACTTCTTCATATACACACTTTCCGGTGAGAACATCAGTACTTCCGGTATCTATGCTGATGTGATCGATCTTTCTATTACAAATTCCACAATTTAAGACAACCCGATATAAAACTAATGTGACTGATTCATCTATTACAATTACAGTCAAGTTGAAATGCAGACTGTGGAATATTCCAGAATATTTAACAAATGTTAGTACAACGCAGGTTGCGACATCGATGTTTGCAGTTTATGACAGGGATTTTCAGAGATGTTGATCTTAGAGGTCAAAATATCGCAATATATGACTGCACTTTTCAGGGATTCAGGGGGGCCGTTTCACTAAACTTAGTACGACTAAAATGTTCGTAAGGGCAAACTTATGATAGTCTGTAAATTTCAAATTAACACTTTTTTCTTGTAAACAAATTATTGGATTTACATTTATTGAGCCTATGCTCAATAAATATAAATCCATCAATTGAAATGTCCAGACGATCATAAATTTGCACTTACGAACATTTTAGTCGCACGAAGTTTAGTGAAGCGGGCCCCTGTTTTTGGCGGGTTCAATGGTGCCATACGATGCGTCAATATTCCAACATATTGTACTGACAAAGGGACATGTTGGCAGTATCCCTTCTTAAATGTTACAAATCCTACTTTTTTCTAGATTGCTTGTATGTATAATTGGATTCAGAAATACGATGCAAATCTATAATTATATATATTTTTTACTAATAGTTTAATCACTTTCTGCGCAGATCTGAAACCAATTAGCCTTTAAGATACGCGTAACCTCCGGTCCTTCACACAATAACGGTCACTGTTTGTTTACATAAGCAAATGTACGGATCCCGCAGTGGACGTAGAATTCTTTTTTTTATTAATTCGAACCCGCGAAATAACAATTCGTTCCCACGAAATAACAATTCGTTCCCTCAATTTAACAATTCGTTCCCACGAATTAACAATTCGTTCCCACAAATTAAGAATTCGTTCCCTCAATTTAACAATTCGTTCCCACGAAATAACAATTCGTTCCCACGTTATATCGTGGGAACGAATTGTTAAATTGAGGTAACGAATTGTCATTTCCTGGGAACGAATTGTTAATTCGAGGGAACGAATTGTTAATTCGAGTGAACGAATTGTTATATCGTGTGAACGAATTGTTAATTCGAGGAAACGAATTATTAAATTGAGGGAACAAATTGTTATTTCGTGGGATCGAATTGATAAAAAAAATCCATTTATCCCGTCAACACAGTGCGTATGTGCCGTGAAACACGGTGCCGTGAAACATTTTTGCTATCCTGCCAATACGACCTACTCACTGCGTATGAATATGTGCGGTAGCTGGGGTTATATTTTTGAATTGTACAGCCATTTGTATGTGTTGACGGGATAAATAGAATAGTAGGTTAGTGCCGTGAATGGAAAAAAATATCTGGCGCGGCACGGAAACGGGATGTGCTCGACAGAGCCTCGCACATCCCGTTTCCTGAGCCTTGCCATATATGTTTTCCCATTCACGGCACTAACCTACTATTCTCTATGTCCCCTGCAGTAGCCGATTTCATCAACAGTGCAAAGTATACTTTACTAGCAAAGTATACTTTGAGGGAGTAATCATTTATTTTTCCTGAAATGCATTATTTCATATAGAACTAACAAATGCATATATTTCATGATTAAAAGTATGCAGAATTATTATACTGAATTTATTACATTATCACAGCTAAATTAGCTGTGATAATGTAATAAATTCAGTATAATAAAAATTAATAAAGTTATCATAAAATTGAAAATTTCTCCCTCAAAGTATACTTTGCTACTAAAGTATACTTTGCAATGTTGATGAAATAGGCTACTGTGGGCTCCGTACAACTGTGCATGAATGGTTAACGATATGTTATAAATTGTAGCTAAGTAACACATACAGTGGAACCTCTCTAAACCGGACACCAAGAAAACACCTGAGATCTTATTTTTGATGAGTTTCTTGGTAATTTATCTCAGGTGATACTGCCTGTTCGTGATCGCAGAGCACACAACTATGACACATGATGATCAAATGCCTGATTTACAGTGAAAACTCCCTAAGCCGGACACCCTGGGGACCTCCCAGGGTGTCCGGTTTAGGGAGTTTTCACTGTGCATAGTTATAAGCTGTAACGTATGTGATCTTATTATGCTAATACTGTAATATTATATTATGAATAGTTTTCATGTTGGCTTCATTACAGTGATTAATCGGATTAGGAAAACATAGTTTATTTGTAGATTTATGTCGTATTTCTGAACACAATTGTACCCATAAGTCCCTTGGGCAAAAATCGGGGATTGTTAAAACAATGTTTATAATGCTGCAAAATAATTAGCGTTCATTCATTTATTCATTCATTCATTCTCATCATTCTCATCATTCTCACCATTCTCATCATTCTCATCATTCATTCATTCATTCATTCATTCATTCATTCATTCATTCATTCATTCATTCATTCATTCATTCATTCATTCATTCATTCATTCATTCATTCATTCATTCCATTCATTCCATTCATTCCATTCATTCATTCATTCATTCATTCATTCACTCATTCATTCATTCATTCATTCGGCTTGCATTTACGGGTGGGAGTTGGCTCTAAAACCGTCTATATTTGCATATTAATATGCAAATGAGCCCGCTACAGAAAACATGCTGGGTAATCAGTGCAGCTTCACATTATGATGATGTGCTTATGAAATAAATATAATCTAACATCTGCATTTTTTAATATGATATTTATTAAAGTCGTTCATTGATTTCGTAAGAAACTCGGCGTAGCCTCGTTTTCTTATGAAATCAGTAAACTCGATCACCACTCATGTAAGGTCCACTATATACTGTACATGAAGGAAAAACCGACGTCATCTGAGACGCCGTGCCTTTAGATCATGCGATATTGTACTGTTAACGTTGTCTTCTTGAATAGGGTTCATGTTTGCTTCATTCCGCAGTTCAACGCACCGGAAATAACGTAATTACGTTGTATGTACACAACCAGTGTGGCTTGTCGAAACATTAAGTAATACGGGCTGGAACCTGTTCCGTTTGTCTGGCTGTATAAGACAAATTACTCTCAGTGCCAGCTGGTTTGAGTTTCTATCCTATACTGAACCACGAAAGACCCATGGATAGCTTACAAGACCGCCTGCGTTAATCTTATCCAGATTACCAACGTGTTTGACATCAATTGACAATGCCAACTCGCAATCACGCTATTTGATTGTCTGAGCCTGAGCTGTAGCACAGATCAGGCTCAGACAATCAAATAGCGTGATTTTAAGCAGTTTATTCAAGTGTTTTGAAATATTGAAATTTACGAAATTAGCAAGTTTAGAGAATTCGGTAGTGTATCTCGTCAGCGTCGCCGGGGCGAGACACATATTTATAAAGACGAGTTTTGTAGATAGGTTATCAAACTTGGAAAGTCACGATTAACTTCCTTTGGAACCACTCTCGCGTCAACATCGGTGTTATAATTGGCCGATTGTGTCGGTTTGACGTCAGAGAGACAAACTCCGCCAGTTCTAACGTCAGGTATGCCCTGGTTGTTGTACAAAGGGAAGTTACTCGTGATGTGGATGATTTATACCGTACACAGCCATTTTAGTTACTACTCGCGATATATCGTTTTCCTTACAATGTCTGGACAACGTTGGCGTGACGTCACATTGGTACCCGGTAATCAACATGTTTCTGGGCAGTGGCTATAATAGTACAGTGTTTTCGGCTTATAATTTGAATACGTTACCAGACGGTGTTTATCGAGTAAGCTGTGTTCAATAAATAGAGAATACCGGGCCAGCGTATTTTGATATCAACTTTATCAGGCAAGGTTCGGAAACGCGTAGGAATTCCGAGGCTTACCGAGGAATTTCTACTGTTTCCGAGCCGAGCCTGATAAACTTATGTCAAAAACACGATCCTAATATTCTATTTACAAGGTAACGTTTTATGTTAGCCGATGATAAAATGTAGAATAGTTTTCATTGAAAAGAACGGGGACTTGTGTAGAGAGTGTGTACATTAGTTTATGAACAATTAAACATGTGAACTATAACTGCTTATTGCTTGGCCCGCCCCTTCGCATGCACATGTTGGACTATAGCTCTGCCCCAAAATGCGCTTTGGAATGAAGATATTATTACGTGATTGGCTGTTTGACACCGAATCGGACGTGCACACGTGGCAACATGGCGCACGTATGTTTACATACGTCAACATGGCATGACTTTGTACTTATAACATTGTACTTATTGCAGTAATTAGTGATTAATTTAATACACATGGGCGAAAGTGTCGCAATACGCGATTAGTTTAGATGAAATGCTACATTGTCGGTATTGTGATACGGTGGAGCATTTCCGCGATACGGTGCAGACAGGGTATGTAGATGTCGCCAAGATGGCGTCACGGGATGACAGCAGGTAAGTGTCAGTTTAATTAAATATTTTACAGCTAAAATGTTCGCAAGCGCAAATTTAGAATCGTCTGCATATTTCAATTGATGGATTTACATGTAATGAGCATATGCTGCATATGCAGCCTATGCTCAATACATGTAAATCCAATAATTGTTTACAAGAAAACATTGTTAATGTGAAATTTACAGACTATCATAATTTTGCACTTAGTTTAGTGAAACGGGCCCCTGGTATGTGCAGACGCAGAAATGAATATGATCACAATACTAATTACAACAATTCGCTTTCAAAGATGACACAATTTTGTACGTGAATTATGAATCGAGGGAGCGTGATGAAAGTGCCGATTTCTGGCTAACAAACACGTGTTATTGCCCCTTTTCGGTGGCGATATCGAGATACGTTGCTGATTCGATTCGGCTTATATTTAAGGGTGGAAATTGACTCGAACACCTTCCCGATCAACGTTGCTGATAATACTTGGTGACATGTATACATGTACCTGTATGCATCGTATCATGGAAACTCTCCACCGTATCACAATACCGACAGTGTTTGAGAAACTAGGGAACACAATGAACCTGCCTATCAGCGTATATATCATTGTCCTCGTCACCCTGAACCCGGAAATGAGCTTCATATGACATGTGCACTCGGTGAATTCCGGAAGGCAAAATGCTATGGAGGGGACATGTATTTTTTTATGAATGAACAAACTGCGGGGCTCCGTCAATGCTTCTGTAAACGGAAAGGTATTTACAACATAAACGGGATCAGTAAGTGTGTTATACTAATATACAAGGAAAAACTATAGTAATGAAGTATATTTATATTATATGCATTTATAACGTTACGAGTCATTTATTAATAACAGTAATAGAATAATATGGAAATGAAATGAAATTAGAATCTTACTGGAATGTGTATTTTATCTAGGATACACGTTGTTAATCAAGAAAACAAAATAACGGTATAGTTTCACAGTCCATTTAATGCGATTTTACGATGTTCCGTCACGGGCATATTGGAGAAGATTGCATGCGCAGATTACATTATGATGGCACCACTTCCGTGCTAGACGTTGTAAATCATGCAACTTGGCTGAAAATGCCGTCATTTTATGGCACCATATATAACACACGACGCTATATATTATTGGCCGGCAGCCATGTTGACGTGTCAAGATGACGTACATTAAAGGCGCCAAGGGCGGATCCAGCATTTGGGGAAGGGGGGGGGGGGAGGGGGTTTGTCTAGTTGCGAAGGTAACTCTTGCAATCTACTCCCGTAGCTATCTACGGACGGTACGGGAGTAATTGCAAGAGTTACCGTTCGCAACTAGGGGGTTGTCCTACTCTCGAGCTCTTCGAAATGCACTTTCTTGTGTTTTACGGCATTGAAATTCAGACACCAACTGGTGGTAAGCTGTGATCTATGTAAACTCCGTGGCTGAACGGGGAGGGGGGTTGAAACCCCGGACCCCCCCCTCCAGATCCGCCCCTGGGCGCGGCATCTCAGATGATGTCTCACATATCCAATATGTGGTGTTTCGCCAAATCCACGTAAATAGTCTATATCAACAAATCGTACCATTTGATTTAATATAGTTCTAAAAAGTTTGCATTATGTTCAAGTATATACTTACATATACTGTGATAAACGGGGGAGATACTTTGCTTGTACATTTTCTCTATGTAGGTTACTACGGAGCCCCGTTTGGAACGTAGCATTTCTTTTTTTATTAATTCGTTCCCACGAAATCACAATTCGTTCCCTCAATTTAACAATTCGTTCCCACGAAATAACAATTCGTTCCCACGAAATAACAATTCGTTCCCACGGGAATGAATTGTTAATACGTGGGAACGATTTGTTATAGAGTGGGAACGAATTGTTAATTGGAGGGAACGAATTGTTAAATTTAGGGAACGAATTATTATTTCGTGGGATAATTGTTTACAAGAAAGCAGTGTTAATGTGTAATTTACAGATTATCATAATTTTGCACTTACGAACATTTTAGTCGTACGAAGTTTAGTGAAACGTCCCACAGAAGAAGAAACTACGTATACTGTATTGTATATATGTTTAGCATTTCAAGTAATGGTCAAATTTCAAATCGTTGTAACTTTTTGACTACTAAAATACGATCTCGCTTCGACTTTGAGATACTGGTTCTCCACTGTATTTGTTACTTTTGTACGCGGTTTTCAGTGTTCGTTCCGGCTTACCAATGTACATCTTTGGAATAGTACTTAATATATATCGATTAGTTATTTGATAAATTCTCTATTTTCCAGTTTGTCCCGTTGCGCAGCATGTATTATATGAGAGATGATTTAAACGAGTTTTCTCATTTCACTAGAAACGAGGCTGTGTCGATGTTTCTTACGAAATCAGGCAACTCGAAAAATAGGTATCATATTAAATTAACACGTATGTTAGATTTTATATATTAAATAAGCACAGTGGCATACACTGAAGTTATATCGATCAAATACCGTGTTTTCTATAGCGGGATCATATGCAAATTTATTACGCTAGTGTATTATAAGTGTATACACAGAGTATCGTACACGAGTGATAATTTAATATGATATTTGTTAAACGAGTTTACTGAAATAAGTCAACTAGTTTAATAATATCATACAAATCAATAGAAATGTTAGATTATATGTATTGCATAAGCATACCATCATAATTTGAAGCTGTACTAAATAGCTAACATGCTTTTTTTTTTGTAGCGGGCTCATTTGCATATTTATTACACTAGTGTATTATGATTTTAATACAGTGTGTTATTAAACTGTGAAAGCCCATTATTTGCTTTTGAGTCCATGTTTTGCAATCATATAGGCTATGTCGGCTTACTGCAATCTCAAATCCTCCAAAACGGGAAAAGTACACTTCACACATTTCATTACATTTTTCCTGATCACAAGAGGTACAATTGTACGGAGCAGGGGAGGTACAATACTTTTTTTTATTAATTCGTTCCCACGAAATAACAATTCGTTCCCTCAATGTAACAATTCGTTCCCAAGAAATTCGTTCCCACGAATTAACAATTCGTTCCCACGAATTAACAATTCGTTCCCACGAATTAACAATTCGTTCCCATGGGAACGAATTGTTAATTCGTGGGAACGAATTGTTAAATTGAAGGAACGAATTGTTATTTCGTGGGAACAAATTAATAAAAAAAATCCATGTCCCCTGTGGGGCTAAGCACATAGGCTATGTTGGCTTAATGCAATCAAAAATCCTCCAAAACGGGAAAAGTACAGTCTGCTTCGCATGTTTCATTACTTTTGTCCGGATATCAAGAGGTACAATTGCGTCTAGCCATAATAATTACAATGCGCCGTCCCAACACACATAGGCTTATAGAGATTTTGACCAGTGCAGCTCCTGATCAGCTAACACACGTACAGCCTAATGTCAAATTTACTAGCATTTTTAGATACACTTGGATGCGGCAGGGAATATCCAACGCAGGTTTAAGCGGACACAGGGTGCATGATCACGTGGTTACAACAGCAACAATGTTGCCCACTCCAAAGTAAGTATTATTTGATATTTTCCTTAATATGCGACGGATTTTGATGAAATATGGCGTAGCAAACGCGTCTTCATGAGCTGCATTTCGTGGTCCAGGGAGTTCGGCACAGACTTGTGTCGTTTTTGAGAAGAATCGATTTCTTCGCAAAAACGACACAATTTTGGGCAAAAATACAAAGACCACCAAATGCAGCTTTTAAAACAAGACGCATTTTACAGTGCAGATCCTGATCAGACTGCGGAAGCACAGTCTGATCTGGATCTACATTGGTCGCAATATCCATAAGCCCCATTTATCCTGTCAGAGCCGGAAAAGTAGTCTGATATTGTTGTATTCAGTGACTTCCCCGGCCAGCACGATGATGAGAATGCCAAGCTGTATAGACTTGTGCCAGGGCGCTATATTACTTCTGGAAAACATTGCGTGCGATAATATTACGTCCTTTTTCAACAAATTAAATATTGAATTAAAGTCATAAATCCAATTCCGTTTCCAATATTGAATTTTGAATTTATTATTGAATACTTTATTGCTCCTACTATTACAGGAATATTTCTTTCTAGATTCAACAATGCTGCGTTGTAGAATGCGTACAACAAAGTATGCAATTAATTTGCACAGAAAAAAATCGGGGTGCGTCTAAAAAGCGCCGGATCTCAGATGAAACCGATTAAAGGTACATGCCCACTCAGTCGGCACATAATGTTCTTTATAGGAATTAAACAAGCGTATAATTTTGTCAATATTCCACCAGTTCTAAAAATTACGAGTCCCGCGAAACAGATTTAGTAATATTTATTTTACCGATAGTGACGCGCGGTGGTATGAGGCTATTTTCACATGCAAATTAGGCATGATATTTTTTTTAATTATTTACACTAATTAAATGCGTCACCTGAACAAATAATATTTTCGACAGATTATAAAGTATGATCATTGCATATCAAACAATAAATGCGTATGTCGAACGCGGATGCCACTTGCAGCATATTTGAGAAACTGTGACAAAATGGTTAACCGAAAAGTGTGACGGACGGACGGACAGACGGACAGACGGACGGACAGACGGACGGTCCAAACACTATATGCCACCTGTTTCTTCGAAACCCGGTGGCATAAAAATAAATACAGAGAACAAATTGTAATGTCCGTTAACACTTTAAGGAAACACGGTTATCGCCCCTGATATCAGTGTATAAATTTAGGTCTGATGTAAAATGTATAATAATGTCAATCAATACGTGGGGTAATGGTGAATGAATGTTTATTTTGCCAGTATATGTCTCCGATGATGTCTCTGATATAAAGAACAGTTTGTACCTACTGAGTGGGCATGTATGCACCTTTAAGAAAAAAATAGTTTAATTGTAGACTTGTGTCTGAACCCACCAGTACATAGGCATAGTATGATAATTTAAGAACAAAAAACAAAGGTACTACTTTGTACGGAGCCCGGCAGGGGACATGCATTTTGTTTTATTAATTCGTTCCCACGAAATAACAATTAGTTCCCTCAATTTAACAAGTCGTTCCCTCGAATTAACAATTCGTTCCCACGAAATAATAGTTCGTTCCCTCAATTTAACAATTCATTCCCTCGAATTAACAATTTGTTCCCACGATATAACAAATCGTTCCCACGAATTGTTAAATTGAGGGAACGAATTGTTATTTCGTGGGAACGAATTAGTAAAAAAAAACGAATTCTACGTCCCCTGCAGGGCTCCGTAATAAGTATGCGCGGGTACACGTACTGACAGTGATTGCCAATCCCGTACTCCCCATGTCTCCAGTCACAGTCTTTAGATGTTACTGGGATGATAAATAGAGGATATTCATATTTTTGCAACGAATAATATGACATATATGTTCATCGAGTGGTGTGGAATGTCCATATAGGCACTCGTGAAATATGGACATTTCACACCACGAGATGAACATATATGTCATATTCGTTGCAAACATATGAATATTCTATTTATTATATACCGCTCCATGGAAATTAGCAGTTTTTCAGACTGTTTACGGTAATGAATGTGTATTTGCAGCCTATTTGCAGTCCAGCACTGCAGGTGCGCGTTATGAATATAGATAGCGGAAGTAGTCGTATTTTCACCGGAAGATGTTTATTTCATCGATGAGAACATATGACTTTTATTTACATCGTATAACTATGTATTTCATGGGTAGGTATATAATAAATGCTTTTATTTCACGTTTTCAGGTCGATGCGACAAAAACATTGTAGCCTATATCAGCATATAATAGTCATAACATTCATGGCACGTCTTAGTTCTTTTGTCAATCAGTATATTTCTATATCAAATTGTCTCACTTGTAGAGAAGCTGCGCGATACAAGTTTTTGGTCGTGTAGGCTTCGGGAAATCATTATTAAATGTCAAACAATGGCGTATCTTCTTATTTAAAATGTTGACGCGTCATGGGATACTGTCGGTCTTGTGGCGTGTGAAGTCCTCGATCTCCTGGATCCGGGTGTTCCATCGACTGAATGGCGAACAGCGCAGACGCTGTTCACCATTTAGTTGATGAAACACCCGTTATACGTCAAACAACCAGTGTAATTACAATGTGTATATCCATATATATGTAGAAGCTTAGATACGACTGGGCTGGTTATGAATGACAGACTTCCATATTATGCCATTAGTCCCTGTAACAAAGACGCTTTCTGACACATTTTCTGGATTGGAGATAATCAAATTGGAGTGGAAAATCATGTCAGCACCGGGTGTATTAACATTTCCTGATTTCATATTTTTTAAGATCGTTGCCGATTTGAAAGGCAAATTTGAATAATGTGATTATCAAGTATGAATAGGTCGAACGGTAAGTTTAAAGACGTGTCCCACATTTGTGTTTGAGGTGTGGCTATTGCACGCAAAGCAACACAATGCATCATTGATCTTATATCTTGGAACACTTCCGTTTTGTTTTCATACTTTCACCTGCAGATGTTTCAGGGACGTGAATTTTTGTCTTTTAAGATGACTTCCTCGATTTTAAATAAATTTATTTCATCTTTTCTCACAATGTGTTGGGTGGGCACACACTATTATATATATGTTTGTGGTAATCATCTCTCGTGTCGAAATAAGAAGATACAAATTGCACGGGGGAGTATGATATGTTGCAATATGCTTGATACTATACAAATTGACTATTTTAACGTTATTGGCAAACTACTTCTTTGATTATAAAGGCCTTACCGAAACGTTGAAATAATGGGATTGTTGTTCATTAAGAAATACGAATACTATGTTGCTGTTTTCTTCAACTAATTTGTGTGCTTTGCCACTGGTAGTTTGCAAGATGACGTTTTCGTAGAACTGGAAAACACAAATTGGAAAAAAAACATCTGTCAGTGTGTCAGTGACAGGAGAAATGTGGTTTATGGCGACCAGAGTAGATCCAGATCAGACTGTGCATCCGCACAGTCTGATCAGGATCTGCACTGTTCGCCATTCCATGTAATGAATGAAACACCAGTCACGCTTCTAACAAGCGATCCAAATCGCTATCAGGCTACATGATTGTGTTATTTGACCGTGATCTACACTGGCCACAAATCCCGTAAGTCACATTCCTCCAGTCACAGCCACAGTTCAAGAGGACAGTAGAAATTGAGGAAACCTTCAAAGTGGGTCTGCCTATTTATTCTCACCAGACATCAATGATTATGGCCTCAATAGTTATCACCAAGCCAATGGAAACAAAAATACCGTATACAAATGAAAATCCGGACGATTTGAAAGGCAAATTTGAATAATGTGATTATCAAGTTTGAATAGGTCGAACGGTAAGTTTAAAGACGTGTCCCACATTTGTGTTTGAGGTGTGGCTATTGCACGCAAAGCAACACAATGCATCATTGATCTTATATCTTGGAACACTTCCGTTTTGTTTTCATACTTTCACCTGCAGATGTTTCAGGGACGTGAATTTTTGTCTTTTAAGATGACTTCCTCGATTTTAAATAACTTTATTTCATCTTTTCTCACAATGTGTTGGGTGGGTGGGCACACACTATTATATATATGTTTGTGGTAATCATCTCTCGTGTCGAAATAAGAAGATACAAATTGCACGGGGGAGTATGATATGTTGCAATATGCTTGATACTATACAAATTGACTATTTTAACGTTATTGGCAAACTACTTCTTTGATTATAAAGGCCTTACCGAAACGTTGAAATAATGGGATTGTTGTTCATTAAGAAATACGAATACTATGTTGCTGTTTTCTTCAACTAATTTGTGTGCTTTGCCACTGGTAGTTTGCAAGATGACGTTTTCGTAGAACTGGAAAACACAAATTGGAAAAAAAACATCTGTCAGTGTGTCAGTGACAGGAGAAATGTGGTTTATGGCGACCAGAGTAGATCCAGATCAGACTGTGCATCCGCACAGTCTGATCAGGATCTGCACTGTTCGCCATTCCATGTAATGAATGAAACACCAGTCACGCTTCTAACAAGCGATCCAAATCGCTATCAGGCTACATGATTGTGTTATTTGACCGTGATCTACACTGGCCACAAATCCCGTAAGTCACATTCCTCCAGTCACAGCCACAGTTCAAGAGGACAGTAGAAATTGAGGAAACCTTCAAAGTGGGTCTGCCTATTTATTCTCACCAGACATCAATGATTATGGCCTCAATAGTTATCACTAAGCCAATGGAAACAAAAATACCGTATACAAATGAAAATCCGGACGTATGGATAGACGGACAAGGTGAAAGCAATAAGTCTCCGCCGAATCTCGACGACGTATGGATAGACGGACAAGGTGAAAGCAATAAGTCTCCGCCGAATCTCGACGAGGAGGTGATTTTGAATCAATGGGAGATAATTGTAATATAGTACAGTATGGTAATTTTATGAATCGCAAAATAATCTGGCTTATTTGCACATCTAAGCACACACGTTTTATTTGTTTAAGCGCGCTTTAACCCTTACACCGCTATCTTAATTTGCTGCCGTCTGCTGTTTATTTTCTATTTTCCATCAGCAAAAGCATGTTTTTACAGCACTTTAGAATAATATACAACATGCTTTGACAGCACTTTGGAAATGATTCTGAAGTGCTGTCAAAACATGTTTTATTGAAAAATAAGGCAATATATAAATACAAGCAGCGGCAGACGACACTTGTTGTGTGTAGTAGTGGTCTAAGGGTTAACGTTTAAGGATCCTACAATGATATATACTATACGGAGCCTTCGTTCCCACGAATAACAATTCGCTCCCACGAAATAACAATCCGTTCCCTCAATTTAACAATTCGTTCCCACGATATAACACTTCGTTCCCTCGAATCAACAATTCGTTCCCACGAAATGACAATTCGTTCCCTCAATTTAACAATTCGTTCCCTCGAATTAACAATTCGTTCCCACGATATAACACTTCGTTCCCTCGAATTAGCAATTCGTTCCCACGATATAACACTTCGTTCCCTCGAATTAACAATTCGTTCCCACGATATGCAATTAATTTCCACGAATAAACAATTCGTCCCCGTTGGAACGAATTATTAAATTGTGGGAACGAATTGTTAATTCGTGGGAGCGAATTGTTAATTCGTGGGAACGAATTGTTAAATTGAGAAAACGAATTGTTATTTCGTGGGAACGAATTAATAAAAAAAAAAAATTCTATGTCCCCTGCGGGGCTCCGTAATAATAGAACTATAATTGTTTTGTACACTGTGTTTTGTATGAGCGAGCCAGTATGCTTGAATGGAGGCCACTTAGACACTGTATATAGAGAATAGTAGGTTAGTGCCGTGAATGGGAAAAAAATATCTGGCAAGGCTCAGGAAACGGGATGGGCGAGGCTCTGCCGAAAATAGTATTGACTGGATATCAAAAATGTTTCACGGCACCGTGTTTCACGACACATACGCACTATGTTGACGGGATAATACTATTTATTCTTTGTATTTATTTTTTGATGTGCAATGATCATACTTTATAATCTGTCGAAAATATACTGCAAAGCCTCGCCCATCCCGTTTCCTGAGCCTTGCCAGATATTTTTTTCCCATTCACGGCACTAACCTACTATTCTCTATACAAATTAACGAAACACGGTTATCGCTCCTGATATCGGTGTGGAAATTTGCGTCTGATATACATGATATAAAATGTATAACAATGCCAATCAATACATGGGATAATGGTGAATGAATGTTTATTTTGCCAGAAAATGTCTCAGATGATGTCTTTGATAGATTATAAAGTATGAGCATTGCTCCTCAAAAACTAAATACAGATACTAACTAGATTGGTCAGTAAGCGAGGCTTACGGAATACCCCCCACGTGGGCCCAGGTACCCCTAAAATATGTAAAAGTGTGTGGGCTTGTGACCTTGACGCTGGGATTAGCGCGAGCGGCATGAACGTGAATTTGTCACAGGGTGGTAGAGGTCCATTGGAGCAATGAGTGTGTGAAATGTGAAGCAGATCCGAGCAAGGAAATAGAAGTTATAACCGATTTCTCTGATGTTAAGTTTTGTAAAGAGACTACCGTATAACCTCGAATTAACGCCCCCGGAGGCGTTACATTTTACAAAGGGGGGGGGGGGGGGCGTTTATTAGCCAGTAAAAAAAAAAAAAAAAAAAAATTACCAAGGACCGCCAATTTCAAACACAAATAAGGATTTAAGGATTATTTGTGTTTAAATTGGCGGTCATTGGTAAATATATTTTTTTTTATTTGGGGGGAGGGGGGCGTTTATTAGGAGGGGGCGTTAATTGGAGGTATACGGTATGTATGTGACGTTGACCTCGAGATCAGCGGGGATTTGTCACAGCATATGAAATATTAAGAATTTTCAATGAAAGAAATAGAAGTTATAACATATTTCTCTGATGTTAAGTTTTGTAAAGAGACTAAGTATGTGACATTGACCTTGGGATCAGCGGGGGTTGGACAGTCGTATATTTGTCACAGCATGATAGTACAACCTTAGAGGAATGCACAAGTGAAATAATAAGAATTTTCAATGAAGGAAATAGAAGTTATAACTTATTTCTCTGATGTTAAGTTTTGTAAAGAGACTAAGTATTTGACCTTGACCTTGGGATCAGCGGGGGTTGGACGGTCGTGGATTTGGCACAGCATGGTAGTAGAGCCTTACAGGAATGCATGTGTGAAATATTAAGCATTTTAGATGAAGGAAATAGAAGTTAGAACAATATTTTTCTGATGTTAAGTTTTGTAAAGAGACTAAGTATTTGACCTTGACCTTGGTATCAGCGGGGGTTGGATGGTCGTTGATTTGGCACAGCATGGTAGTAGAGCCTTACAGGAATGCATGTGTGAAATATTAAGCATTTTAGATGAAGGAAATAGAAGTTATAACAATATTTCTCTGATGTTAAGTTTTGTAAAGAGACTAAGTATTTGACCTTGACCTTGGGATCTGCGGGGGTTGGACGGTCGTGGATTTGGCACAGCATGGTAGAAGAGCCTTACAGGAATGCATGTGTGAAATATCAAGCATTTTAGATGAAGGAATAGAAGTTATAACAATATTTCTCTGATGTCAAGTTTACGCGGACGCACGGACGGACGGACGGACGCGGACGGATGGACGGACGGACGGACGGACAACCTGACTCCAGTATACCCCCCACAACTCGTTGCGGGGGGCATAACTAGTAATGTCCGTTAACATTTTAAGGAAACACGGTTATGTCCCCTGATTTCTGTGTGGAAATTTATATCTGATATAAAATGTATAATAATGCCAATAAATACGTGGTGGGGTAATCGTGAGTGAATGTTTATTTTGCCAGAAAATATCTCCGACGATGTCTCTGATATAGAGAACAGTTTGTGCCTACTGAGTGGGCATGTACCTTTAACCCTTAGAATGCGGGAACCGAAAATAGTCTTAATTCATATTTTGACTTTTCTCTCAGTAAAAACATGGTTTGGCAGAATTTTAGAATCATTTCCATTGGAAATGATTCTAAAATGCTGACAAACCAAGTTTTTGATGAGAAAAATGGAAAATAAAAATATCAGTAGACGACACAAATCAAATTAATTACTTTAAGGTTCATACACTAATGTACGACTGTGTGCAATGCTACCCACTACAATGGGGTCAGCGTGTAAGTGCACACACTAACGAACACGACAGGTTGGAACCAACCTGTCGTGTTCGTTCGTGTGTGCACTTACACGCTGACCCCACTGAATACAACGGTCATGCACATTCAGATCACAACCACATGTTGAAGTAACGGACCAAGGTCTATAAATACATAAAAGATACCTAAAAATATTAATAAGTGGGAAATAATCAGTTGAAAAAAAGGGTTACTCCCTTTTAGTTATAACAGGGAGTAAAAACAAGGTTTAATCACCGAAATCATCATTTTATTACTGAAATATTGATACAACTAAAAAATACGGAGTTTATTTTATCACCCAAATCATCATTTTATTACTGAACTATTGATACAACTCAAAATTGGACTGTGATGAGTCATGCGTGTTTTGTTTTGACGGAGTATAGATTAGTACTATGGCACAGAGGGAACATGGACATATTGTTTACTTTCGCGTGCGCACGCAATAGGTTTTGCGTGCGCACGCGATAGGTATTGCGTGCGCACGCGATAGGTATTGCGTGCGCACGCGATAGGCACGCGATAGGTATTGCGTGCGCACGCGAAATGTTTAGCCATATATTCCAAAGTTACTCATTTCTGATTCCAATATCGATCTCCAGTAATTGGTCTACAACGTAAACACAGTATTCCCTGGCCACTATGATCCTTGCACGTGACAAGCTACAACAGTAGACCATTGCCCGCATGTCGAGCTCACAGGTTGAATTAACGTACCAAGGTCTATAAATACATTAAATATACATAAAAGCATCAATAACTAGGGGGAAATCTGTTGAAAACAAAAGATTACTCCCTGTTAGAACACAATACTGTGTTATAACAGGGAGTAACAAAAAGGTTTAACTTACTTTTTTTCACTTATTGATACTTGTAGGTTTATTTCATGTATTTAGTATAAGTTAGATCACGGTTCGTCCGCATGTACGAGGAGATAATCCGCGAGCTTTAACTCGCGGATTATCGCTCGTACGTGCGGACGAACGTGATCTAACTCATTTATCACATCCTCATGCACATACATTGCACACGAGCTGTGTTAATACAGAAACAACACCCGGAAATGTGTCAAAGATGTGATAATAGGCATTGGTATGTTACTTCAACCTGTGGTCGAGCTAGCCGAGGTATTTTCTAGACACGCATGACGAAAATAGAAACTGTGTTTATTGAACAAGGTTGCCCTTCATGCGGAGTCGTATGGCTTTAATCGTATGGATGCTGTGAAACCTACTTTCTCTGGCAATCCCCCCCCCCCCCGGGAAAAACCTTATACAAACACAACACTCACTTATATTTAGCATTTAATCAAGCAAAATACATCATTGTATAGTATTTTAGACAAGCATGCGACGCGACATTTGAGAAACACGCATTTCTTGCTATAAACACATACAATCCAATAACCTGTCCTAAATACCTACATATCTAAATGAATTCCTACCATATTACCATTGCGACAAAAATACGTGTCGCTCTAGTGTCGGTCAACACTTGAATGACAAGATACCGCCAGTGGTCACACCTAGTGACCACGCTTGGCGCGAAAACGCGCACGACGGAACACGCGCAAGCCGGTTACCATCAATCAATATTCTTAACATTGTATATAAGGTTGTCCCGCCGACCGCCGACTACGTTCAAACGACATAAATGCTATTTTATAAGACATGCAACATGTCTGCGCTGGATCTGCACGAATTAAACAGTAGAATTAAAAAATCGACTTGTCATGTCCGATAAAATTGTTTACATTATTTCGCCACTGCAACTGTGTTTACATCACGTGGCAAATAGGTTCAGTGTTTCAAATAATTATGCTGCCAACTGGTGTTATAAACACCCCCGACATGTTTCTCAAGTCGATTTGGGCAGTAAAGGACCTGTAGCAGATTTCATCAACATTTCTAAGCATACTAATCTAGCTAAGTGTACTATGAGGGAGTGATCATTTAGTTTTCCAGAAATGGAGTATTTCATATAGAACTAACGACTGCATATATTTTATGATTGAAAGTATACATAATTATTATAATACTGATTTTATTACATTATCACAGCCAAAATGGCTGTGATAATGTAATACATTCAGTATCCTTGAATTGAAAATTTCTCCCTCAAAGTATACTTTGCAATTTTGGTAAAATCGGCTACAGGACTTGCAAGCAAAACGTATCTCAGGCCCCAGATTTCTTTTTATACCGGATAGTATACGTATACCCCATTGGAGGTTTACACTATGTAATAACGTATTCATACCCGTATTGCGATTGTGTTAACCACGCCATTACAGGTACAGGCACAACATTTTCTTTATAGGAATTAAATAAGTGTATAATTGTGGCACTATTCCACCAGTTCTAACAATTACGAGTGCCCGCTATACAGATATAATCATTTAGTAATGTCTATTTTACTAATAGTGTCGCGCGGTGGTATCAGATTATATTCATATGCAAATGAGGTATTATACGTTTTAATTATTTATACTATTTAAATGCGTCACCTGAGAAAATGATATTTTCGACAGACTATAAAGTATGATAATTTCACATCAAAAGATAAATACGGAGAATACATAATCATGTCCGTTACCATTTGATGGAAACACGGTTATCACCCCAAATTTATATCTGATATAAAATGTATAGTAATGCCAATCAATACGTGGGGTAATGGTGAATTAATGTTTATTTAATGTCTCAGACGATGTCTCTGATATAAATAACAGTTTGTGTCTACTGAGTGTGCATGTACCTTTCACGTGTAGTATATGTGCCATATCGATGGTCTAGTAACATAAGGTCGTAAGTAGTTACGACCTTATGTACTAGACGATCGATATGAAACCTGATACTGGAACCACGAACAGTCGCGCTGTTTGTATCAAGTTGCACAGGGTGCGACAGCGACCTGAGGAGTCAAGTGGGGCGACGCTACAATGTCATGAGAGGCTCGCCGAGCATGTGCCGATATGGGCCCAGCAACAGAATTACATCACTTCTCGTATATTAGCAGTTCGCCGATACTGACTTTGAAAATCAGCCATATTTCATTCGGTAATATTGGAAAAATTTACAAAAAAAAAATGTTTTCGTCAATTTTCGATATCATTTACGGAAAATAGTGCATTTTTTTCGAAAAGAAAATCGGCGAAAAACGGCGATGCGAATATGGGTCCAGTAACGGAATTACCTTCCTTCTCGTATCGTCGCAGTTCGCTGATACGGACTTTGAAAATCAGCCATATTTCACTCGGTAATATTGGAAAAATTTGCAAAAAAAATCAGAGCTCATTTATTTAATTAAAAAAATCAGCGAAAAACGGCGATGCAATATGGTACTTTATACCAGAACAGGCACCAATTATCCAATGCGAAATTTCTGGGAGTCGCTGTGTCGGCCTCAGCCTTTGATTAATTATTTTTCCCCACAGATATCTCTCTCTGGAATGCTGTATTAGCGCACAATCTGATAAAATAAATCTGATTCTTACGCAATCAGGGCGTTTGTGTCAGTTAGGCTGGATATATCAGTCATTGTCATGACGTTAAGTCTTCAATTATCATAACATCCTTGCGAAGTCGCCGTCTGAGACCATTAAATGACACGTGGCTGATATCTTCTATTAATCCCCAAACCATGTTGGCGACTAGCGAATTTGTATTTGGTAATTTATACTTATTGTTTTCCATAGTTTCTCAACCAATAAAACAACAGCATTTTGTCTCAATTCATCGCAAGCTATGATCCTTTCACCAATATCTATTAAATTCATCATTAAGTATTGTCAGTAAGTGCAACTCTATATTTAGAACCAGAGCATACCTGAACATATAAAGCGGTTACGGTACATACAAAGACAGACGTGTTTCAGCTTGAGAAATTAATTTGTGGTCTTTGCATACAATCTCATTTCGGCAGTTTTTTTTTCAGTTGCCGTTCAAACAAAAAAAGATGGCCGCGCCTAAATGCAAGATTTATTAAATGTGTGACTTGTATCTGTTTTCTATAGTCATAAATGCTCATATACTGGTATTTATAAGACCTGTACTTTATACGTAATTGGCATGTACAGTGCAACCTCTCTACAACAGCCACCCATGGGAAGATGCAAAATTGGCTGTTATAGAGAGGTGGCTGTTGTAGGGAGGTTAATGCTGAATACAATTTTATCGTCTGATGTTTATTTATTTTCTTCAATAATTCTCAATAAAAACATGTTTTGACAGCATTTTAGAATCATTTCCAATGGAAATGATTCTAAAATGCTGTCAAAACATGTTTTTATTGAGAAAGAAGGCAAATTCAACATCAAACGACAATGTTCATGCTCAGCAGTGTAAGGGTTAGATATAGATGAAATCATCCATTTGGGATATAAAATAGCGGCTGTTACAGAGAGGTGGCTGTTGTAGAGAGGTGGCCGTTCGGGGAGGTTCGACTGTATACACATAGTGTAATATACTGTCTGTTCCACGTTTTGCTGCCGACGAACATTTGGCCAGTACTCACATTAAATCTAAAAAATATTTAAAAGTAAGTACCTTTTCATCAATAACAAAAAAGTCACCCTCCCCAAAAAAATGTATTTGATGAAATTCCATCAAATTGACTCCAAAACCTGGCGAGATACTAAGAAAACAAAATTTAGATTCAAAAAATCGGTCTACAAATAAACAAGAAACGAGGCAAAGCCACGAAGGCCAGGTTTTTCCAAGCATGGACACTTGGATAACATAATTATACCCACTTTTTGTAGACTAGATGGCAGTGGCCTGCATGTCGCGCCTTGGGGCGAGGCATGGACACTAAAAAAATAGATATAGTAGGTGGAAAAACTTTAACGAAAAAACTTTAACCGGACACTCGGACGTACGGACGGACGGACGGACGTATGCCAAAATGCCGACGATATCGCGCTTTCCGCAAGCGGGTGCGACAATGATGATAAACACCCATGTGAAGTATCAAGGTAATGGGTGAAGCAGTTGCAGAGATATAGTACACGAAAAAACTTTAACAAATAAATTCAAAGTAATTTGACCTTGACATTGATCACAGGGACCGCACGGTTGGGGGTTAGAATGAAAATATGGACGACGATAAACACCCATGTGAAGTTTCAAGGTAATGGGCGAAGCAGTTGCAGAGATATAGTATAACGAAAAAGTTTTAACCAACAAATTTAACCAGACGTACGTTAAAAAGTTAACGTTGAAAATGGCTAAGTCAATTACGTAGAAATAATAGCTGAAGGTAAACAAAATGGTCACATGTTTGATAGTTGTATGTGGTAGGCACCCCTTGGTTATGAAGCTGTGAAAGTTTGGTGGTCCTAGGTGGTACAGTACCAAAGAAATGGACTTAAACACGAAAACTTAACATTGAAAACGCGAAAACTTAACATTGAAAATGGCTAAGTCGACTGCGCAGAAAAAATGGGTGAAGTTAAAAAAAAAGTAACATGTTGGATAGTGATATGTGGTGGGCACCCCTTGATTATGAAGCTGTGAAAGTTTGGTGGTCCTAGGTGGTACAGTAACAAAGAAATGAACTCAAACACGAACACTTAACATTGATTGTTTACGCCGCCCGCCGCCCGCCCACGCGCCCGCCGCCCGCCCTCCCGCCCGGCTTTCGCCAATCCAATAGCCTGGAATTTTTAAAAAAAACCTGGCTAAAAACATATTTTAAAAATATCTATTTTTAGCCCCCATGTTAATTCCCATAGGAAAATCGTTTTTTCGCAATAAAACTGATACATTGTCTATTATTGGAAATACATCTGACACATGTAAAAGCCGTATTTACCCGCATAGCAGGCAACTAGAGAGTAGTAACACTACACTCAGATAACTGCTTACAAGTCACTGGGATCGATGCAGTATGTATGGTAATACAGATATATATCTACAGCACTGTGCATTGTTCTTACTGTTACACAGTCTTTACTGAATTCTCAAACATTTAAAAGAAAGAAGGCCAACAAACCCTTCAGATATCCCAGTTTGTATATAAATTTGATAAAAACAAGGCATAACACGCTGTCGTCTGATGTTTCCCCATCATATTGCGGCACATAGAGAATCGAAGGTTAGTGCCGCGAATAGGAAAACATATCTGGCAAGGCTGAGGAAACGGGATGGGCGAGGCTCTGCCGAGCACATCCCGTTTCCGTGCCGCGCCAGATATTTTTTCCATTGACGGCACTAACCTACTATTCTATTTATCCCGTCAACACCTACAAATGGCTGTAAAATGCAAACTTAGTATTGACTGGATATCAAAAATGTTTCACGGCAGCGTGTTTCACGGCACATACGCACTATGTTGACGGGATAAATTTTATTCCTGTGCTTGTCATATTATTAGTGGTATATGTCAAACGAAATAAGAGGTAAAATTGGCCGATTGCTTGTACACACTAAGATGGCCGACATGGCAACTCCATGCACTGTGTGGAATATAGTAAGAAGAAAATGTTCATGTGTATTATATGCATTATCCCATCACATTTACGAAGCAATTATCCATGAATGCTTGAATGAGCAGGGGCCCTACGGGTCCTTAAGATCGAAACTCTAAACCTGTATGATTGTAGTCAAGGTTTGTTGTAGTGTAGTATAATACTTATTATTTATTGGTTGGCCCGTCCTCAGTTACTTCAATACAGGACCCACATTACGATAGCATCTCTCCCATAATATATAGCCGTGTGTAATTCTTCGAGTGAAAGGATATGTACGAAATCCCAAATGAGGTGGACTCACTATTAACCAGACACCATACTACCGTCTGTTCCACGTTTTGCTGCCGGCGAACTTTTGGCTATTAAACACATTAAATCTAACAAATATTTAAATGTAAGTACTTTTTCATCAATAACAAAAAAGACACCCTAAAATATTGATTTGATTGCGAAAAAACGATTTTCCTATGGGAATTTAACATGGGGGCTAAAAATAGATTTTTTATTTTTTTTTTATTTGTGGACCTATTTTCAAAATCTAACCTTTGTTTTCTTAATTACATCATTGACATCATCTCGCCAGGTTTCGGAGTCAATTTCCAAATTTTTTCGTTTTTTGATCCTTCAGGTTCAAGAAACGAAAAATTTTGGAAATTGACTCCCCATGTTAAATTCCCATAGGAAAATCGTTTTTTCGCAATAAAATCAATATAATTTTTTTTTTGGGGAAGGTGACTTTTTTGTTATTGATAAAAAAGTACTTACATTTAAATATGTTTTATATTTAATGTGTTTAATGGCCAAAAGTTCGTCGGCAGCAAACCATGAAACAGACAGTAGATGGTCTATATAGTCAGCTTCTTCCATCTACTACTATATACTATCACCTACTTATCAAATTATCAACTTTCAAGTAAGATATGATAGAAACAATGCATTACAATGCTCTATAGCTAACAAATCATACAGACCAGCACTTATCCACAATTGTCTTAGCTGCATTTATCATAATGATATCAGATCATATATATTTCCGAATGTATACTGGCTACCAGCAGTCTGTTGTGCCATCCGACTAAGTACAATCCTTGTTTACTGCGTATTCATGATGGAGCTTGATAACAAACATAAATTAAATATGAAATTACGAGCATGGTGATATATAGTGGACGCGATTAGCACGTGGTATGACATATACAACATGAATTGTATACTTTCTCCGTAAGTGAGTGTCAGGTGGGAGCATGCGATGGGTAATTTAACGATCTGAATTCATCCTTACCGGAATCCCGACCGGAGACCTGTAGCCTATTTCACCAACATTGCAAAGTATGCTTTTCTAGCAAAGTATACTTTGAGGGAGTAACCATTTATTTTTCCTGAAATGCATTAGAACTAACGACTGCATATATTTGATGACTAAAAGTATGTATAATTATTATACTGAATTTATTACATTATCACAGCCAAAATGGCAATGATAATGTAATAAATTCAGTATAATAAACATTAATAAATTTTCCCTTAAATTGAAAATGTCTCCCTCAAAGTATACTTTGCTAGATAAGTATACTTTGCAATTTTGATGAAATCGGCTACTGGTTTGACCCCTCAGGTACGTCTTTGTTTTCTTGTATGTGAGAGTTGAATATGGCTATACCCATTATAAAAGTAGTCCTACCGGTATTACTTTTAGGGGCATGGGCCAAGTGACTTTGGTGTGGTATGGACCTGGCACCAGGTCAGGTTATTCCAATTTCAGGGCTGAATATATATTTATTTAGATGTATATATTCCGTTTTGATTTTGAGATTTCCCCCCTAATGCAGCAGGTTAAATGCGGGATCGAACCGGTTGGCCCGGCCTTAAATGTCCGTAGCTGTTGATAGGCCATTAAACACCAATAAACAAACTAAGAAACATTCTCCGCAGAATATCACAGAAGAAAGTGACCTAGCCCACAATCAGCTCTGAATACAGACCATTGAGACATATGCTCTTACTTATATAATAGAAGCTCATAAAATAGCATACATAACGGTTAAGTGCCTCGTTAAAAATGTTGTCCTCCTAAAATGCACATTTCATAGTATATAGAGGATATTCCATCGCACATTTTGAATAGCGGGAGATAATACACGAGTGTGCGTCGGCTTCCGCGTAAGCAACGAGTGAGCGTAGCGAACGAGTTGCTTGCACGGACGCCGATGAAGACGAGTGTATTGTTTCTGCTATTCAAACATGTACGATGGAATATCCTATTACATTATGAGGAAGCTTATCATTACTGGAATTAATAAATTACTTAAAATAACCAGCATCTGTTTCAACTCGGTAACTGACTTCTAAAAAGAGCATAATTATGATATGCAAATATCATTCGCAGAATTGTCCTACTTTTCTGAATGTAGTGTATGTATCAGATTCAACTTTATTATGTATCAACGTATATTATAGTTTTGTTTATGCGGCGGGTACATTGTATTGATGAAAACTAATTTAGTCCATGCAGGTTTCATGAATATCGTCACCTTCGAAATTAGTTTAGAACTCAACATGCCATTCATACAGCACATACGTAAGTAGAGCCGTATGACCACACTATTAGTCCTGGTATGGGGTACCCCTGAGCCCTCTATAAACCTATTTAATGTATGTGAACACCTAGTCAAGTGAGCATCTCCTTATAACCACAATGACAATTAGTTAAGTATGTTCGGAAGTCTGTGTAAATATTCCAATTAAGCCATAACTGTTCACAAATTAAGGAGCATGCATATATACATATTGTAAAACCTCATCGAGTATGTGACATAATTTGCATATGTTACTTCGCACATTGCTGGATTCTTTGATATGTGGGTATAGACACAGTATGGTCGAAAACATGTGTATAAACTTCCAAGTGAGCAATACATGTGTGAATTATGTATGACCATGACAGGACTCATTGAGTATTTGACACATATATTTCTGATATTGAATCTTTGATATTGAATGCATGGATTAAAGCATCCACATGCACTTTTATTTTGGTGGCCATTTTGAAAGTAAACACGATTGGCGTGATTATCATGTCGTTGCTAGCGAATGCATTATTATCAATAGCAGATAATGTTGGCTTATTTCACTTTCTGAAGCAAAGTAATGAACTTGTGCAACGGCATCACTACTAAGCTATTTTTAGCCTACGTATATTTATAAGAAAAGGCAGTTTGGGGCCATTTTGACATGTAAAGATGGTAAAGTATAAGAAACTGTATCACTTTGAACTACAAATATAAGTATATATGCATGAAATTACGCTCATACGTGTGTTTCATACCAGTCTATTTGAAAACGTAGATTTTTGGCGGCCAGTTTGAAAATTTAACCGCTATGCATCGATAAGACTTGTGTATTTCTGCTAGTGAGATGCAGAATATCTATTATTCCGTTCTCCTGAGCAATGTGTACGGTTATCAGTTCATTGAGAACTTAAAATTATGCTATCCATATCATTATTCGGACACAAGCATGTATGAAGTTCAATGACCTAGCAATGACCTTGAAATGACGTTGACCGTGGTTTGAAAAAATGGCACCCGGATGTTTTTTAAACCTTTTTCATTCAAGTTTATAAAAGTTAACACGAGGTGTCTGATTCGTATACGTATATGTACATTTGCCCTCGGACTAAAACGTATCGGGCACATTGTTGTAACATGGCTACCACGCCTAAGAAAATAATGAGTGCATGTACCACATAGCACCGAGTTCGCGCGTCTAATTAATCTAGATAACCTATTAGTACTGGAAACGCTACGTGAGAGCATACTAATATAGTCTGTATGTTCACGGCAAGTATTAACTCTTACAATGAGAATAACAAAACCATATATGCCCAATACTGTACTTTGTTATTAGCTATACATCCATGAGTGTATTGGCACATTATTGCTTCATTATATTAGTTTAAACATATTTTATTTGTTTCGATGTACAATAGTTTGGGCCACACGGTCTACCAACTTAGTTACGGCCGTCACCTGAATACAAAACAAATACATGTATGCATGTCAGTCAAACAAGAGAGGGCAATTTAAACGAGGGCGGCTTGTACAAGATGGTATTTACAAGGATAGACATGAACACGATCTAAATGATGATATGACCTACAGGAATACTAAGGCACAATTATGCCGCTACGCCCACCATGTACAACAACTAGCCATCATATGCAAACTAATTGAGGTAGGATAACCAGTGTATTCCGCTTGCAAATAGTGCAGATCCAGATGAGCCGGCTCGTAACGAGCCGTCTCATCAGGATCTGCACTTTTTTTGCAAATATTTTCATATTTTCGATGGCAAAAACATCCACTTTTCATAGATGGACTAGTCTGAAAACCATTTTGTGACTATTGGATTGGTTGAAAATTAACATATCAAAATCCATTCCAGTTACTTAGGAGTGAAACGGTTAATGCTATCATGACTATACCAACATTTGCATGTGATATGGAACATATAAAGGATATTCCATCGTAAATTTTGAATAGCGGGACATAATATCCGAGTGTGCGTCGGCTTCCGCGTAAACAAAGAGTGGGCGTAGCGAACGAGTTGCTTGCACGGAAGCCGACGGACACGAGTGTATTATTTCCGCTATTCAAACATGTACGATGGAATATCCTATTTATTACACTTCACGGCGGATATATATGCATTTTGTTTGCGATTGTAAGCAAAATAATTGTGCCGTGCGTATGAATAGTTACACACAGACGTGTTTTCCGTGTTTTGACGTCAAACGTGACGTCATGTAACCTTTTTGTAATCCAAATTACGCAGCTGTTTATATGAACTAGATATATTTGAGTGCATGTTTTGGAACGAATTGTTAAATGGAGGGAACGAATTGTTATTTTGTGGGAACGAATTAATAAAAAAAAGAATCATACGTCCCTGCGGAGCTCCATAGAAACTACTGTATGTTTCACGAAAGCTGCCCAAATTATACGGCCATATAAACAATTCAAAAACAATATTTCTTTAGATAATATTAGATTAAAGGAAAATTTAAGAATGAGCTTTCTTTTTATTTCGTGAAATTTGGTCAAATATTGATTTTATTGCCAAAAAAAAACAATTTCCCCATGTTAAATCCCCATAGACATCTTCACAGAGACTGAAGATGTCTATGGGGATTTAACATGGGGAAATTGTTTAGAATTTCAGTAATCCTGGACCGATTTTCAAAATTTAACTTTTGTTTTCTTAGATCATTTCCAAGCTATCTAGCTAGGTTTCGGAGTCAATTTCCAAAAGATTTCGTTTTTGGACTCCTCCCACACTCTTTTTCCCCCATGTTAAATTCCCATAGAGAAATCAAATTTTCGTAATAAAACCAATATTTGACCAAATTTCACGAAATAAAAAGAACGCTCATTCTAAAATTTTCCTTTAATTTAATATTATCGAAAAAAATATTGTTTTCGAATTGTTTTTAAGGGCGTAAAATTTGGGCAGCTTTCGTGAAACAGACTATAGATAATCAGGCGATATAATTTTCTGATATCTATGGTCACAGATTGCAAAGAGAACGCTTCTTGAAGAATATCAATAAAGGTAGACACTGAAACGACGGAACAAATGCTACACTGGTCGCAAACAGAATAATCTCCAATTTTCTTACAAAGCGGTAGAGAAGATATGTCCAATTTCCATTACCATAGCAACGACGAACGTTGACAACTCCATAGCAACGGTTGACGCGTATGGTAAATGGAGACCAATGCTATAGGTATGTGACAGCACGCTCCACGCGACTTCGCTTAATTAATATGCACAAGTACTGGTGCATGTACATGAACAAGAACAAGAAATGCGTCTGTCGAACGCGGATGCCACCTGCAGCATATTTGAGAAACTGTGACAAATTGGTTAACCGGAAAGTGTAATGGACGGACAGACGGAGAGATGGACGGACGACGGACGGACGGACGGACGGACGGACGGACGGACGTTCCAACATTTCGGGTTTAAGGGGTATTTCCATTGTTTGAAGATCAAAGAAAAAGCCCCTAAACAACAATAGATTTTAGGAGCTTACGGAATAAATCAAAGGATTCTTTTGTTCTAGGCCACGCCCCTAACCTCCTAAACCCCCGGACGTTGGCCCGGACGGACGGACGGACGGACGGACGGACGGACAGACGGACAGACAGACGGACGGTCCAAACACTATATGCCACCCGTTTCTTCGAAACCCGGTGGCATACAAAGAAGAAGAATATTTATTTGACTTAAACTGTACAGTTTCTCGTAACGAACCAAGGTATATATACGTTAAATAGACATAAAAGCATCAATACGTGAGAAAAAAATAAGCTAACATTTATTACTCCACTCATAACACATTACCAAGGTTCCTATGTTTTTAATAGGCCGTATTCAGACTCTCACAGATAACGAACTATCACGCCTCATTCAATCGGTTTATAACATTGTCGCCCGTTGCAGAAGTTAGGTAATTGTTAGCCTCTGCAACGATATATTCCCAGATGCGCTATGTTAATGCGTTTTCAAGCTATGGATTATTTTGTTCAACTCAAATGTGCATTTAATCTAGTCGTAAGACTTCGGGCACATTTGTTTCCTTGGCTATTCCGATGACATATCAGCTGGTACCATTTCATAGATACGCTGACAATATAAGCAGGTGTACGGCTGGTAACCAGTCAATGTAACATGAGCCAATCATAAGCTTAGCGAAGACGTTTTTCACCGGGAAAACCCATCAAGATTTTTTTTCGATGCAAAATATTTCTTTACGGGCCGGGACGACGTAAAAGTGTAGTTGGAAGCCGATGTTTGCGCTGTCATATAGCAGTAGCGGACCCGAAAATGTGCCCAATGTCTTCCGACTAATCACAAATGCTCAATGTTGTTTTAACAAAATAATCGACAGCTCGAAAACGCGTTGACATAGCGCATCGGCGAATATATCGTTGCGGAGGGCTAACATTCTCCTAACTTCTGCAATAGCCGTCAATGATATGAAAAGTCATGCAGAGCATGATGTTATTAGCCGATCAAATCAGGGTTCAATACATGTCCACATTTTAGTAGTTACGGAATCTCAGGGAAAAGTGAGAGAAGTGTTGATTTCCTCCCCAACCAAATTTTCCCAGTTATATTTAGCTATCATTAATATTTGATCATAGCAATACTTATGGTAGTCAAATGTAAACAAGATTATTCCAGTTGAAAGAATTACCTTTGAATATAGGTGAAGGCGCTTAGCATTACACAAATATGTAGCAAGTCAACCGAAATCTCATAAATACCCGATTTTTGGCGGCCATCTCGAAAATATGATAATTATATACTGACTATTAGTGTAGTTTACGTAAATTCTTTAATATATCCATCAGAAATGTTTTTTAATGTATTTATAGCCAAATTGCAAACCGCCTAACTTTAGTTTACCGAACTCTTGTAGTGAAAAAGTTTATTGATAGTCAAATTGTGTTATTTCGCTATATTTAAAGTTTTCAACAGAGATAATGGCCAAACATGAAGAATTATCCGGTTGATGTAATTTGGAAGTGATACAACACATTTCGCGTTTGTAGATTACAGAATATAGGAGAAAAGGGTGGTTACAAACTTTTTCACAAACCAATGGATAACCAATATATAGCCGATCTATAAATAGATCGGCTAATAATAAATCGGTTGACTGTTTCGTGAGAGATCATTGTCTCGAGGCTGCCCGAGTACGGCCCATTAAATGTCGGATTATGTCGGATTACGAATACTTCACTATATAGCTGCATCTGTACCCAGTTATATCAGTCAGTGCAGCGATAGTACGGTAAAGAAGAGGACCCGGGTTCTAAACACGGGCTGGGTACGCATGATTCTCGCCCGATTTGGTACTCAACGTTGGTCCGTGTTCAATACCTTATTTTCTAGAAAGTCCATGACTAAGACGAGTGGCGAATGTGTCATGTGTGCCCATTCTACACAGGTTGTAGTAGTTTTGCTAGCACTGATGATCAAACTTTATCCCGTCAACACAGTGCGTATGTGCCGTGAAACACGGTGCCGTGAAACATTTTTGATATCCAGTCAATACAATTTTTGCATTTTACAGCCATTTGTAGGTATTGACGGATAAATAGAATAGTAGGTTAGTGCCGTGAATGGGAAAACATATCTGGCGCGGCACGGAAACGGGATGTGCTCGGCAGAGCCTCGCCCATCCCGTTTCCTGAGCCTTGCCAGATATTTTTTCCCATTCATGGCACTAACCTACTATTCTCTATATATTTTCCTTATTTCTGAACCAAAATATATGTTGTGACCACTCATTTGAACCGTCTCGGCGAGACGGTTCAAATGAGTGGTCACAACATATACTTCTGATGAGAAATAAAGAAATTCTTGAGACTTGCCGGATATTTTTTCCCATTCACGGCACTAACCTACTATTCTCTACGTTCTGGGACTAATCGTGAGGTCCTTTTTGTCAGGAGGCAACACGTAAATTATTATATTGTTATCAAGCTTATTTATACGCTTCGTGCTGTTGTACAAACCTTAGAGATGGCGTATACATTGACGACATAAGAAATGAATGGAAATTACATCGTTGCTGTAATGGGCTGAACCAGTTATGTTATCGTGGCCGACAAACAGGTATCCTTGACCTAAAGCCATATACAAGGTGCATGATTGCGTAGTTACATCAACAACAACAATGGATCAAAGTGTTGAAAGCGCGCCCACTCCGAAGTAAGTATTATTTGATAGTTTCCTTAATAGGCAACGGATTTTGATGAGATGAAATAAGGCGCAGCAAACGCGTCTTCATGAGCTGAATTTGGTTGTCCCAGGAGTTCGGCACATACATGTGTCATTTTTGCGAAGAATCGATTTCCGTGTCAGTGACACTGAAATCGATTCTTCGCAAAAACGACATAAGTCTGGGCCAAAGTACCGAGACCACCAAATGTAGCGTAACGGGACGCGTTTGATGCGCCATATTTCATCAAAATCCGTTACATAATACGGACAAAACAAAAGAAAACGCACTTTGAATCGGAGGGCTTCTGGAAGTTTCAGTTGTTGTTGCTGTAACCACGTGATCATACAGCTTGATATAAAGATAATTTACTGAATATCATCCGAATATTGGGGGAAATGGGATGGGACGTTTCTTTGGGACGTTGCCTAGAAGTGACAACACGTATCTTGTGAAATATCTGTTCACACTCGGATTGTTTCAGTTGTGTTTACGAAAAGCTGCCCAGTGTAATTCGGTTACATTCCAGTTCTATTTCGAGTGCTCATCTGTGCACTCTGATCTGGAACTGCTGTCCTCGCATTTACATTCATAACATGCATGCGGCACACCATGTGGAAATGACGGTGGCATATGTATGCGACCAGTGTATTCCCTGATCAGCATGCACAGCCATGCAGACTGGCCAAGTCCCACACAAATGTCTTGTCGTCGTATACATTTATGGCACCCCAGCAATGCCAAATGAACGCACACAGTGTATATAGTTGACGAAAATAAGTTTTAAACGAGGTCCGCCATTATGATGAAGCTTCCTTGAACGTTCCTCTGATATGACGACAACACGAATACCTGTACAGCATCTTAGACTTGAAGGGGTAAGTGAAAACATAGGGCTAAGTCCATAACGGACTTAAAGCCCTCATGTAGCTAACCCCCTTTCCCCCACTATTTAGTAAATGGTTTCTATGAATACGGGAAACGCGATATGACGATTATTGTGCCATCATGTGTAGAAGATAAATAGCTTGATTACGGGACACCTGATATGATGGCATTGCTATACCACGTGTGCACTGTCCGTGTCCATGGTTACAGTAACCACGAACTGCGTTATATGTTGCTGTGACTGGAGAAATGAGACGTATGGGGTTTGTTCGATCAGTGTAGTTCCGGATCAGGGGCCCGTTTCACTAAACTTCGTACGACTAAAATGTTCGTAAGTGCAAAATTATGATAGTCTGTAAATTTCACAGTAACAATGTTTTCTTGTAAATAATTATTGGATTTACATTTATTGAGCATAGGCTGCATATGCAGCCTATGCTCAATACATGTAAATCCATAAATTAACATTTACAGACGATCTTAAATTTGAACTTACGAACATTTTAGTCGCAAGAAGTTTAGTGAAACGGGCCCCTGGTTGTGCATTCGCACAGTCTGATCAGGATCTGCATGGTTCACCATTCGATCAATGCGACACCATTCGTGCTACTAGCAATGAATATAGATCGATATCAGGTTACAGGAATGCCCTAATTGATCAGAAGCTACACTCACAAATCGCATAAGCCCCCTTCTACAGTCACAGTCACATATGTTGCTGCATTTTTCTCCCCAGGGTATCCGGCTTAGAGTGGTTTCACTGGAAATCAGGCAGTTGATCATTCTGAACCATAGGTGTGTTATATGCGATCACGAACAGACATTATCACCCGAGATAAATGACCAAGAAACTCGTAAACAATAAGATCACAGGTGTTTTATTTCTGTCCGGTTTATAGAGGTTCCACTGTATTTTGTTTTAATACGGTTCCATTTTCGCGTACAAAAATATAGCTATAATCCATTGCCATACATCATATGATGTCATTGGTTCGTCATGCATGCACTGGTCCCTAGCTGCAGTAACCACGGGAGACGCCATATGACGACAGCGCAACACCATTTCCGAAACCTGGGGAATGCGATATGATTGTTTTTTATTTCCATTCATGTTCACGTATAAACACAGATTTCTTCATTAACATTAAACTACTATTGACATATACCCTGTCATGTGAATCGACATGCATGTATAAATTAATATATCTGAAAAGGTTTCTGCTTATATGGATTTATAGAGAATATTGGAAGCTAAAGGAGAACATAGAATAGGGCGAGTAAATGATTGGTTTCACTCGATCAACATCATAATAAGCACAATCATTTCTCACATAAGTCTGTTGTTACGGTAATTACGACAGGCGCGGTATTATGTCTCTGTGAATTCAAGGCAGCATAATTGGCTGGTTTGTTGTGTTTTTCATTCTATGTACTTGTGCTTCTTCTGTAAATATCATGAATATGTCTTGGAACTGCATTATAATTGAGTCTAATTGATCGGTATGTTTATTTATATGTAAATGCTTCGAGTGCGCCATGTTCACTAACGTTAAACATGGTCTGGCAACATTTTAGAATCATTTCAAATGGAAATGATTCTAAAATGCTGTCAAAACATGTCTTTATTGAGAAAGTAGGCAAAAGCAACAGCAGACGACACGGTTCGTGCTCAGTAATCTAAGGGCTGGATACAGAGGAAATCATCCATTTGGGATATAAAATAGCGGCTGTTATAGAGAGGGTGTTGTTGTAGAGGTGGCTGTTCGGGGAGGTTCGACTGTGTTACATTATTTGAATATTATCCCCGGGTGTGACATTGTTAATTTGAAAATAACTGGTCACTGTCCACTAAACACTGGATTTCAACACCAGGGCCCCGTTTCACAATACTTCGTACGACTGAAATGTCCGTAAGTGCAAATTTAGGATCGTCTAGAAATTTTAATTAATGGATTTACATTTATTGAGCATAGGCTGCAGTCTATGCTCAATAAATGTAAATCCAATAATTGTTAACAAGAAAACATTGCTAATGTGAAATTTACAGATCATAATTGTGCACTTACGAACATTTTAGTAGGACGACGTTTAGTGAAACGGGCCCCAAACACGGGAGATACCACCCATGACGACAGTACGACCCCATTTATGGCATAAATCCACGGCTTCGTTAAACATGGGACACGCAATTTGTGATTTCGTGATTGCGTTGCGCCATTTGTATCATAAACCAACGGTTCTGTCAGCAGGGTAGACGTATGTTGATTACATTGCGGTACTACGTTTATTTGTTTCTCATATCTCACTGGTTTCAGCAAACACGGGAGATGCATTTTGACACCGTTATTGGTATTAATACAGCGATTGAGATCGGAAAGTACCCAGCGGCAAAAAGTAGTCCAATAAAAAGAATCACGATTGAGTTGAGATACAGTGTAGACTGCTTGCAGCTTATTACATATGCGTACTACTGTCTGTTCCACGTTATGCTGCCGACTAACTTTTGGCTATTAAACATATTAAATCTAAAAAAAATTAAATGTAAGTACTTTTTCACCAATAACAAAAAAGTCACCCTCCCCAAAACATTTTTGATTTTATAGCGAAAAAACGAGAAAATAGGTGGAAGGAGGAGTCAAAAAACTATTTTTTTATAGACATTGACACCGAAACCTGGCGAGATAGCTTGGAAATGATGTAACTAAGAAAACAAGTTTGATTTTGAAAATCGGTCCACAAATACAATATTATTTAAAAAAATCCATTATTAGCCCCCATGTTAAATTCCCATAGGAAAATCTTTTTTTCGCAATAAAATAAATATTTGCTGGAATTTCATCAAATACATTTTTTGGGGGGCTTATACGTTTTGCGACCAGTGTAGATGCAGATCAGACTGTGCATCTGCACAGTCTGATCAGGATCTACACTGATCGCCATTCCATGAATGAAACACATGTTATGCTTATAACAAGCAGCAGATCGTTATCAAGCTACAGGAGTGTGATCTTTGATCAGAACTCTGGTCAGAAGTCCAATAAGCCCCAATTCTCCAGTCACAACTCAACACGGCTCTTCTGGGCTAGTTTATTCTTTTAGGCCTAAAAGAGCTATGTTTACGGGCGGCTTTCCTGGAGGGATCCCCAGCGGCCATGAAGCTGTAACGGCACAAACGGGACTTATCGCGATCTGTAGCCTATTTCACAAAACAATGCTAAGCATACTTATCTAGCTAAGTATACCTTGAGGGAGTAATCATTTATTTTTCCCGAAATGCATTATTTCATATAGAACTAACAACTGTGTGTATTTGATGATTAAAAGTATGCATAATTATTATTATGCTGACCTTATTACATTATCACAGCCAAAATGGCTGTGGTAATGTAATACATTCAGTATAATACAATTAATAAATTGAACATTGCTCCCTCAAAGTGTACTAAGTAAGATAAGTATACTTTGCAATTTTGGTGAAATCGGCTACTGACCAAGGCAGCTCCTGATAGACTCGCACGACAACCATGCTTTCATCAAAATCAATTGAAAACAAAACCAAATACGAGAAGGAGAAATTAAATTCACCGTCGTAAGGGTTAACTCATCGAGAAGGACATTTTTATCGAATTGTGTTTTTTAGCTAAATTACAGTTAATTGCGTTGCTGTTGAGGGTTGGGATCAATATGTTGTCTGTCTTATGGTACCGGAGGATGTCACACCGAGATGCGAGCGGCGATTCTGTGACCAGCGAGGGAATAGACGAGTAGCGCGGAGCTCGGCAACATCGCTACATCACCGCCGGAGATAATCTTGCCAGCGAGGAAATATACGAGTAGCGGAGCTCGGCAACATCACTACAACACCACCGGTGGTAATCTTGCCAGCGAGGAAATAGACGAGTAGCGGAGCTCGGTAACATCACTACAAAACCGCCGGCGGTAATCTTGCCAGCGAGGGAATAGACGAGTAGCGGAGCTCGGCAACAACACTACATCACCGCCTGCGGTAATTTTGCCAGCGAGGAAATATATTAGTAGCGGAGCTCGGCAAGACCGCTACATCACCACCGGCCGTAATCTTGCCAGCGAGGGAATATACCAGTACCGGAGCTCGGAAACATCGCTACATCACCACCGGCCGTAATCTTGCCAGGCGAGGGAATAGTAATGAATAGAGCGGAAGCTCGCAACATCGCAACATACCACAGGCCAAAGCATCGCAACTAATACAGAGAATAGAATGAGATAGCCGGAGCTCGGCAACATACACGGTAATCTTGCCATTGAGGGAATAGTCGAATAGCGGAGCTCGGCAACATCACTACATCATCACCGGCGGTAATCTTGCCATGAATTTGGGAATAGAATGAGTACGAACTCGGCACCAACACAACCAACACCACCGACCGCCGGATCATGGCCAAGTGAGATAGACGAGTAGCGGAGCTTCGGCAACATCACTACATCATCACCGGCGGATCTTGGCCAGTGGTGGGAATTAATGAAGTCGCCGGAACTTTCGGCACCATCACTACAAACACCAACCGCGGATCTTGACCAGTGAGGGAATAGACGAGTAGCGGAGCTCGGCAACAATCACTACATCAACCACCGGCTGTAATCTCGCCAGCGAGGGAAATAGATGAGTTAGCGGAAACTCGGCCAACCATCACTACAACAACCACCGGCGGACTTGCTAACGGATTGAATAACGAGTACGGAAGTTCGGCAACAATACTACATCACACCGGCTGTAATCTCGCCAGCGTGGGAATAGAACGAGTAGCGGAGCTCGGCAACAACACTACAATACACCGGTGGTAATCCTTGGCCAGTGATGGAATAAAAAACGATAGCGGAGCTCGCCAAACATCCCCACTACATCCATCACCGGCGGTAATCTCGCCAGCGAGGGAATAGACGAGTAGCGGAGCTCGGCAACAATCACTACAACACCACCGGTGGTATCTTGCCAGCGATGGCAATAGCCAGTACGGACTCGGCAACATCCAACAATTTCACCAACCGTGGGTAATCCTTGCGAGCGAGGGAATAGACGAGTAGCGGACTTCGGCAACATCACTACATCACCACCGGCGGTAATGCGCCAGCGAGGGAAAAGACCGAGGTTAGCGGACTCGCAAACATCACTAACATCCACCACGGCGGTAATCTCGCCAGCGAGGGAATAGATGAGTAGCGGAGCTCGGCACCATCACTACAACACCACCGGCGGTAATCTTGCCAGTGAGGGAATAGACGAGTAGCGGAGCTCGGCAACATCACTACAATCACCACGGGCTGGTAATCTTCCGCCAGCGAGGGAATAGATAGTAGGCGGAACTCGGCAACCAATCACTACAACACCCACCCGCGTTACTCTTGCTAACGATTGAATAGACGAGTAGCGGAGTTCGGCAACATTACTACATCACCACCGGCGGTAATCTCGCCAGCGAGGGAATAGACGAGTAGCGGAGCTCGGCAACATCACTACATCATCACCGGCGGTAATCTTGCCAGCGAGGGAATAGACGAGTAGCGGAGCTCGGCAACATCACTACAACACCACCGGCGGTAATCTTGCCAGCGAGGGAAAGGAAGAAGATAGCGGACAAACGGCCAACATTTCACTGCATCAATCACCGAGGCGGTAAATCTTCGCCAGCGAGGGAATTAGACGAGTAGCGGAGCTCGGCAACATCACTCAACACCCCGGTGGTATCTTTGCCAGCGAGGCCAATTAGGACGGGAGTAATCGGCTCGGCCAGAATCGCTACAACCCACCGGTGGTAATCATTGCGAGCGAGAATAGACGGCAGCTCGTGCAACATCACTACAACACCACCGGGGTAACTTGCCAGCAAAGGCAATAGCCGATACGGAGCTCGGCAATCATCGCTTACAAACACCCCGTGGTAATCTTGCGAGGAAGGGAATAGACGAGTAGCGGAGCTCGCAACATCACTACATCACCACCGGCTGGTAATTTCGCCAGTCGAGGGAATAGATGAAGTAGCGGAGACTCGGCAACATCACACTTACACTGACGGGCCTGTAAACTTCGCCAGCGAGGGAATAGACGAGTAGCGGAGCTCGGCAACATCACTACATCACCACCGGCTGTAATCTCGCCAGCGAGGGAATAGACGAGTAGCGGAGCTCGGCAACATCACTACATCACCACCGGCTGTAATCTCGCCAGCGAGGGAATAGACGAGTAGCGAGACTCGGCAACATCACTACATCACCACCGGCTGGTAAATCTCGCCAGCGAGGGAAGGGGAATAGACGAGTAGCGGAGCTCGGCAACATCACTACATCACCACCGGCTGGTAATCTCGCCAGCGAGGGAATAGACGAGTAGCGGAGCTCGGCAACATCACTACATCACCACCGGCGGTAATCTCGCCAGCGACGAAATAGACGAGTAGCGGAGCTCGGCAACATCACTACAACACAGCCGGCGGTAATCTTCGGCAGCGAGGGCGAAATAGACGAGTAGCGGAGCTCGGCAACTCACTACATACACACCGGCGGAAATCTCGCCAGCGAGGGAATAGAAGAGTAGCGGAGCTCGGCAACAACACTACAACACCACCGGCGGTAATCTCGCCAGCGAGGGAATAGAAGAGTAGCGGAGCTCGGCAACATCACTACATCACCACCGGCTGTAATCTCGCCAGCGAGGGAATAGAAGAGTAGCGGAGCTCGGCAACAACACTACAACACCACCGGCGGTAATCTCGCCAGCGAGGGAATAGAAGTAAGGTATTAGCGGAAGCTCGGCAACATTCATACAACACCCACCGGCGGTAATCTCGCCAGCGAGGGTATAGAAGAGTAGCGGAGGCTCGGCAAACTCACTATACAAACACCACCAGCGGTAATCTTGCCAGCGACGAAATTATGACGAGTTAGTTGGAACTACCGGCAACATCCACCACAACCCCAAACAAACACCGCCGGCGGTAATCTTGCCAGCGACGAAATAGACGAGTAGCGGAGCTCGGCAACAACACTACAACACCACCGGCGGTAATCTTGCCAGCGACGAAATAGACGAGTAGCGGAGCTCGGCAACAACACTACAACACCACCGGCGGCAACAACACTACAACACCACCGGCGGTAATCTTGCCAATACTTGTCAATTTCATTATTTAAAAAATACTTGAATATTGTGCTTCAGATTAAGCACCTTGATTGTCTGAGCCTGACCTGTGCTACAAAACGGGACATATTATGATACACGGCTGTCTGTCTGTCCGTCCGCCCATACGAATTACTTAAATACATGTATGCCATTGCCCAATATATGTTAATTCTACCCAATCATTGCACTTACTTACTTCATTCCACTGTCACTGTGTTGGCATATGAAAAAGCGCCAATTCTGAGAAACAGTGCATCAATAATTAATGACAGAGAAGGAACTGTACAAGTTAATTATAACCCTAATGACAGTTCATACACTTATTTCTCTTTTCAGCCACCTGCCACTGTTAATTGAAGGGATCAGTAGAAGAAGGGGGCTAAGTCCAGGGACTTAGCCCCTTTCTTCTACTGACCCATCCAACTCTAATCCAATAGAAGGTTCCACGTTAACCCGACATTTTTGTTTGTGACGCAGGACGGAAGTCGCCCTGTGTTACAGACAGCGAATTCGGGTTAGTTCCACATTTGTGCTATATCGACAGAATTTATAATATATTCTGTGAGGTTCATAGCCATCTCACACGTTTGGATTGATCAATTCCGATCTTTTACACTAATTAACATTATTAAATAACAGGCTGTGAGATCACGTGGTTTCCGAACGGTGTGACGTCTTGTTTATTTGTATGCATTTACCTATATTCCTTTAATATTTTTCTAACGGAATGACGGGTTGTTATGAAGCATAGCGCAGCAAAAGCGAAACTGTTTGCCCTTAATGGTTAGTTTGCTTTTAATCTTATAAATATATCGTTTAACGAAGACTCGGTCTCTGTCAATGACATTAACATTCTAAACCACATGAATAAAGAATTAATACATTTTGTTACATTTCAGCCAGTAGCCTAACGGTGAAATACACCACTCGGCAGCAGTAGTTTACACCACTCTCATGTTTACCATTGGAGAAATGACACCAGTAACGTCACAATGACGTGTTTCCTTCGATCAATCAAATCATGTTCTTTGATACATCATCTTAATCGCGAGACAGTCGCCGTCACTACGGCCCGCCTCCAGAAATTAATTCGCATACATGTATCTCCTGGCCATATTCACACCATAATCACTCGTTGTTTACGCGGAAGCCGACGCACACTAGTGTATTATTTCACTGTTACACAAGCATGTACGATGGTATTGTTAGACCGCATATAGCTCCATACGTATAGAGCTCCACAAGCGTCATGGAGCGCCATGCGTTATGCCACAACCATACAGCTCCTCAAACGCCATGGAGCACCATGCGTTATGCCACCACACACAGAGCTCCACAAGCGTCATGGAGCGCCATGCGTTATGTCACCACGCACAGAGCTCCACAAGCGTCATGGAGCGCCATGCGTTATGCCACAACCATAGAGCTCCTCAAACGCCATGGAGCGCCATGCGTTATGCCACCACGCACAAAGCTCCACAGGCGTCATGGAGCGCCATGCGTTATGCCACAACCATAGAGCTCCTCAAACGCCATGGAGCACCATGCGTTATGCCACCACACACAGAGCTCCACAAGCGTCATGGAGCGCCATGCGTTATGTCACCACGCACAGAGCTCCACAAGCGTCATGGAGCGCCATGCGTTATGCCACAACCATAGAGCTCCTCAAACGCCATCGAGCGCCATGCGTTATGCCACCACGCACAGAGCTCCACAAGCGTCATGGAGCGCCATGCGTTATGCCACAACCATAGAGCTACTCAAACGCCATGGAGCGCCATGCGTTATGTCACCTAGCACATAGCACCACAAGCGTCATGGAGCGCCATGCGTTATGCCACAACCATAGAGCTCCTCAAACGCCATGGAGCACCATGCGTTGACCACAACGCACAGAGCTCCACAAGCGTCATGGAGCGCCATGCGTTATGCCACAACCATGGAGCTCCTCAAACACCATGGAGCGCCATGCGTTATGTCACCACGCACAGAGCTCCACAAGCGTCATGGAGCGCCATGCGTTATGCCACAACCATAGAGTTCCTCAAACGCCATGGAGCGCCATGCGTTATGTCACCACGCACATAGCTCCACAAGCGTCATGGAGCGCCATGCGTTATGCCACAACCATAGAGCTCCTCAAACGCCATGGAGCACCATGCGTTGACCACAACGCACAGAGCTCCACAAGCGTCATGGAGCGCCATGCGTTATGCCACAACCATGGAGCTCCTCAAACACCATGGAGCGCCATGCGTTATGTCACCACGCACAGAGCTCCACAAGCGTCATGGAGCGCCATGCGTTATGCCACCACGCACAGAGCTTCACAAGCGTCATGGAGTGCCATGCGTTATGCCACAACCATAGAGCTCCTCAAACGCCATGGAGCGCCATGCGTTATGCCACCACGCACAGAGCTCCACAAGCGTCATGGAGCGCCATGCGTTATGCCACAACTATAGAGCTCCTCAAACGCCATGGAGCGCCATGCGTTATGCCACCACGCACAGAGCTCCACAAGCGTCATGGAGCGCCATGCGTTATGCTACCACGCACAGAGCTCCACAAGCGTCATGGAGCGCCATGCGTTATGCCACAACCATAGAGCTCCTCAAACGCCATAGAGCACCATGCGTTATGCCACCACGCACATAGCTCCACAAGCGTCATGGAGCGCCATGCGTTATGCCACAACCATAGAGCTCCTCAAACGCCATGGAGCGCCATGCGTTATGCCACCACGCACAGAGCTCCACAAGCGTCATGGAGCGCCATGCGTTATGCCACAACCATAGAGCTCCACACGCGTCATGGAGCGCCATGCGTTATGCCACAACCAGAGAGCTCCTCAAACGCCATGGAGCGCCATGCGTTATGCCATCACGCACAGAGCTCCACAAGCGTCATGGAGCGCCATGCGTTATGCCACCACGCACAGAGCTCCACAAGCGTCATGGAGCGCCATGCGTTATGCCACAACCATAGAGCTCCACACGCGTCATGGAGCGCCATGCGTTATGCCACAACCAGAGAGCTCCTCAAACGCCATGGAGCGCCATGCGTTATGCCATCACGCACAGAGCTCCACAAGCGTCATGGAGCGCCATGCGTTATGCCACCACGCACAGAGCTCCACAAGCGTCATGGAGCGCCATGCGTTGGACGACAACGCACAGAGCTCATCGAGCGCCATGAAAAGTGGACCAAATTTCACGATATTAAAAGAAGACGCATTCTTACATTTGGATTAACACTATCGAACACAATATTGTTTTTGCATTGTCTATATAGCCGTACAATTTGGGAAGGTTTGGTGAAACAGACAGTATATGCCGATTCAACACGACCCATTACTACAAACAGTTCCACGAATAGCCGGCGTGAGCCATCCACGTCGTGAATATGAGCAGGACTTAAAACTCTCCTACATAGATAATTTAAATGTCTATGATGTTCTACGAATTATAATAGCTTTTAAAAAATATTGATCACGCGGTGTACCATTCTGTCTATCCAGAACGTCGTAGCTAAACCCATTTCAATCGGGTCACCGATGTCTCGGGCCATAATTTAATCGACATGTTAAACCAAAGATAACTTTTAACCTACATTGATCAGAGGCAAATTATCACAGATGAAAGTTTTAGAACATAGATGATGATTATTCGGATGATGATTGTGATGATGATGGTGGTACTTGATAACGATGATAATCACGATGGTGATGACAATGATGATGACGATGACGAAGATGCTGATGATGACGATGATGCTGATGACGATGACGTTGACAATGATGATGACGATGATGATGATGATGATGATGATGAATGAGATGATGATGATGACGTCCACAACGATGACGATTTGTTGTTTTTGATGATGTTGATTGAGGAATAAAGGAGTATAACTTAAAGTAAACTAAAAATGTGGCCTATCGGCACACGAATGCCCCCGCTGGCTGCCAAAGAAAACGAGGCATATTTGATTATAAGCCATTTACCTGAGCGTTAAGGTTTCAAATGCACCAAGTATGTGACCTTGACCCTGGGCTTAGCGGGTGCTGGACGAATGTGGATTTTTCACAGAGCGGTAGAGGACCATTGGAGCAATGCATGTGTGAAATGTGAAGCAGATCCGAGGAAGGAAACAGAAATTATAAGTCATTTACCCGAGCGTTAAGGTTTTGAACGCACCAAGTGTATGATCTTGACCCTGGGGTTAGCGGGGGCGGGACGAATGTGGATTTGTCACAGGGCGATAGAGGACCATTGGAGCAATGCGTGTGTGAAATGTGAAGCAGATCCGAGCAAGGAAACAGAAATTATAAGGCATTTACCCAGCGTTAAGGTTTCGAACGCATCAAGTCTGTGACCTTGACCTTGGGCTTAGCGGGGGCGGGACGAATGTGGATTTGTCACAGGGCGGTAGAGACTTTGGGCAATGCGTGGTGAATATGTGAAGCAGGGATCCGGTAGCAAGGGGAAATTGAGGGAAATTATAAGCCATTTACCCAGCGTTAGGTTTCGAACAAGCTCCAAGACTGTGTAATTGAACCCGGGACTAACGGGGGCGGGGAAACGAATGTGAAGATTTGTCACAGGGCGGTAGAGGACCATTGGTGCCAATGCGTGTTGTGAAATGTGAGCAAGGAAATAGAAATTATAAGCCATTTACCCAGCGTTAAGGTTTCGAACGCACCAAGACTGTGACATTGACCCCGGGCTTAACGGGGGCGGGACGAATGTGGATTTGTCACAGGGCGGTAGAGGACCATTGGAGCAATGCGTGTGTGAAATGTGAAGCAGATCCGAGCAAGGAAACAGAAATTATAAGCCATTTACCCAGCGTTAAGGTTTCGGGACGTACGTACGTACGTACGGACGCCGATAACACTATATGCCGCCCTCACCATTCGGTGGCGGGGGCATAATAAGCCATTTACCCGAGCGTTAAGGTTTCGAACGCACCAAGTCTGTGACCTTGACCCTGGGCTTAGTGTGGGCGGGACGAATGTGGATTTGTCACAGGGTGGAAGAGGACCATTGGAGCAATGCGTGTGTGAAATGTGAAGCAGATCCGAGCAAGGAAACAGAAATTATAAGCAATTTACCCGAGCGTTAAGGTTTCGGTACATACGTACGCTACGTACAACGTACGTACAGACGCAGGTAACACTATATGCCCCCCCCCCCCCTCACCATTCGGTGGCGGGGGCATAATAGGCCATTTACCCGAGCGTTAAGGTTTTGAATGCACCAAGTCTGTGACCTTGACCTTGGGCTTAGTGGGGGCAGGACGAATGTGGATTTGTCACAGGGCGGTAGAGGACCATTGGAGCAATGTGTGTGTGAAATGTGAAGCAGATTCGAGCAAGGAAACATAAATTATAAGCCATTTACCCGAGCGTTAAGGTTTCGGGACGTACGTACGTACGGACGCCGGTAACACTATATGCTCCCCTCACCATTCGGTGGCGGGGGCTTAATAAACCATTTACCCGAGCGTTAATGTTTCCGGACGGACGGACGGACGGACGGACGCCGGTAACACTATATGCCCCGCTCACCATACGGTGGCGGGGGCATAATAAGCCATTTACCTGAGCGTTAATGTTTCGGGACGTACGTACGTACGTACGGACACCGGTAACACTATGTGCCCCCATCACCATTCGGTGTCGGGGGCTTAATAAGCTATCTACCCGAGCCTTAAGGTTTCGGGACGTACGGACGGACGGACGCCTGTAACACTATATGCCCCGCTCACCATACGGTGGCGGGGGCATAATAAGCCATTTACATGAGCGTTAAGGTTTCGAACGATATGCAGCCTATGCTCAATAAATGTAAATCCATCAATTGAAATATCCAGACGATCCTAAATTTGAACTTACGAATATTTTAGTCGTACGAAGTTTAGTGAAACGGGCCCCTGGAGCTCTATACGGTTCTTCTGCGACACATCTGGGAGCTCTATGCGTTAGGAGCTCTATGCGTTAGGAGCTCTATGCGGCGCTACCTGGCATGACCTCATAAAAACCTCATCAGCAAAATTTATAAAAATCCAATCGGATTATGATTGTAATGGTCGGGATGTAATATATCAAACATAATATTTCTAGACGGACATAAATCCATTGGCCAGATGATAAACGATCAATTTTGCTGTTAGCTTACAGAGGCGGAAAGGTCGATTGCGCTATACCGTGTTTCATTTGTTTCATTCGTTCGTCATTGGCTGTGTGTTCAGATTCGATCAAATGGCGTCCTTTCATACTCCAAGATGTCCACTGTAGTCATTTAGGCTAGGTCAGTTCTTTTAAATGTCATTACATCTGCTAAACACAGGTGAAAGACTCGGATATGTGATAAAAAAATAAATGTTTTTTTCAAAAATCGCTTTTCACACTTACACTTATTGTACTAGACGATACCACGTTTGTGGGGCAATGCTATTTTTCCATGGTCCATTAGTCTTAGTGCTGACACACAGGCTTGTCTGGATCCAAGGTGCATGATCACGTGGTTACAAAAACAACAACGTCGCCCACTCCAAAGTAAGTATTATTTGATAGTTTCCTTAATATGCAACTGATTTTGATGAAATATGGCGCAGCAAACGCGTCTTCATGAGCTGCATTTGGTGGTCTATGGAGTTTATCACAGACTTTTTTTGCGAAATATCGACACGGAAATCGATTCTTCGCAAAAACTATAGAAGTTTGGGCTGAAATACAGAGACCACCAAATGCAGCTTAACAAGACGCGTCTGATGCGCCATATTTCATCAAAATCCGTTACGTAATAAGGACACTATACAAGAATACGTACTTTGAATCGGCACTTGTTGTTGTTGTTAGTACCACGTGATCATACACTTTGGGACCTACACTGGTCGCAAAACCCATAAGCCCCATTTCTCTAGACACAGCCACAAAGGAAGGTCAAATATCAATGGTTTGTGTTTTTGTTCTTCCATTTTTAAACTTGCTGTAGGCTTCTTGGAATGCAACTGAAACATTTTCAGCAAATAAAATGTAAGCAGTCAAAATTGTAAACAGTAACGTATCAATAATTCCAGCACAAAAATATTTACACAATTCCCTAACATTTGATTGGTCCGTAGCAAGTCTCTGTCCAAAATTTATATTCCAGTAAACTCCATGCCGAACTATTTTCCGTAACCGTCAGGCGCAGTTAAAATAATTATTAAGAAAACCGAAAATAAACATATTTTCTTGATGAATTTATTTAAAATGCTGGAATTATAAGGAATGAATGGCCTTTTTGTGGAATTTATCGGGGATATAAACTTGGAAAAGTCGCGGGAATACTGGACGAGGCCTTCCGGCCTTCGTCCAGTATTCCCGCGACTTTTCCAAGTTTAAACCCCGATAAATTCCACAAAAAGGCCATTCATTCCTATATTGTATCAATATTGTCAAATTGACACCAATCTGTAGTGAAGTATTGGGAAGCGAATTAGGAAACAAACCGAGGTGATGTTGGGATCATTGTTTGTGTCTGGATGTGGTCAAGTGATAAATCAAAGAGACAAATTGATTTTAAAGACATTAATTTCGAGCCAAACCGAACATCAAGTACATCCAGATAAAAATAAACAAGATTATAAAAGCATTCGCAACCGTACAACCGTAACCATTTAAAACATTTAAAATATACAATTCTTCTGACGGTCTGCTGTACACAGTGAGACTACTGTCTGTTCCACGTTTTGCTGCCGACGAACTTTTGACTATTAAACACATTAAATCTTAAAAATATTTAAAAGTAAGTACTTTTTTATCAATAACAAAAAAGTCACCTTCAACCAAAAATTTTTTTTTATGAAATTCCATCAAATATTGATTTTATTGCGAAAAAACGATTTTCCTATGGGAATTTAACATGGGGGCTATACATAGATTTTTTTTTTTAATTTGTGGACCGATTTTCAAAATATAACTTGTTTTCTTAGTTACATCATGTTCAAGCTATCTCGCCAGGTTTCGGAGTCAATTTCCAAAATTTTCGTTTTTGATAAAAAAAACATTTTGGAAATTGACTCCCCATGTTAAATTCCCATAGGAAAATCGTATTTTCGAAATAAAATCAATAATTGATGGAATTTCATTAAATAAAATGTTCTGGGAAGGGTGACTTTTTTGTTATTATTATTATTTTTTAGATTTAATGTGTTTAATGGCCAAATGTTCGTCGGCAGCAAAACGTGGAACAGACAGTAGTTGTTGGGAAACATGAATATTAAAGGTATTCCACTCCCACTCGGTAGGCACAAACTGTTCTTTACAGGAAGTAAATAAGTGTATAATTATGTCACTATTCCACAAGTTCTAAACATTACGAGTGCCCGCTATACAGATATAATCATTTAGTTATATTTATTTTACTGATAATAACTCTCGGTGCTATCAGGCTATTTTCGTATGCAAATAATGCATGCTATTTTTAAATTATTTATACTAATTAAAAGCGTAAATAAGTGTATAATTATGTCACTATTCCACAAGTTCTAAACATTACGAGTGCCCGCTATACAGATATAATCATTTAGTTATATTTATTTTACTGATAGTGACTCGCGGTTCTATCAGGCTATTTTCGTATGCAAATAATGCATGCTATTTTTAAATTATTTATACTAATTAAAAGCGTCACCTGAATTTTTTTTTTTTAGACAGATTATAAAGTATGATCATTACACATCAAAAATAAATACAGATAATAAATAGTAATGTCCGTTAACATAGAATGTGTCTCAGATGATGTCTCTGATATAAAGAACATTTTTGTGCCTTTAAAATAGAACTTCGTAGTGGACTCGGACTTTATTTCAATCATATACATTGCTTGTACATGCACATCGATTTTGACACTATATACAATGTATTATATATTTCAATGGTTACAGTTGCGAATACATTTGTATATATAAAGCAATTCGATGTCGAGGTCTCTTTGACCAACTGATATTGCCGTCAACACAGTGCGCATGTGCCGTGAACACACAGTGCCGTGAAACATTTTTGATATCCTGTCAATACGACATAATCACTGCGTATGAATATGTGCTGTTGTCATACTAGTCGATTCTCCGATTGTGAGGATGCGGCTGGGGTTATTGTTTGCATTTTAAAGCTATGTGTAGTGTTGACGGGATAACTAGAATAGTAGGTTAGTGCCGTGAATGGGAAAAATATCTGGCGCGGCACGGAAACGGGTTGTGCTCGGCACAGCCTCGCCCATCCCGTTTCCTAAGCCTTGCCAGCTATTTTTTCCTATTCACAACATTAACCTACTATTCTCAATGAGACGAACTCAGAATGTCAGTTTTATTAGAAACACTGAACTGTATCCAGGGCTCCAGATAAGCTGCGTATTTGCGTAAATACCCAATTAAATTTGCCAAAAATCCAAATTGAAATCAGAAATAGCGAGTATGAAAAAGCAATACAACATTTGTGGTACCTTTACCATGATGCAGAAAACAATAAACAGACCACAAATATAGCATATTTTTCTTATTTTCCATTAAAACACATCTTGGTATTTCATTAGAATTGTCTCCCAGGAGACAATTCTAATGAAATGCCAAGACATGTTTTCATTTCGAAGCAAACTATTCATTAATTGTGATCTGTTGGTATGTAAACAGTAGTGTGATTTTATTTTACCCAATTAAAATTTTGAAATACCCAATTGCTTCAGAAATGATGGAGTGACATTACTCAATTACTAATTCCTTATCTGGAGCGCTGTGTATCATTTATTTAACTGAACCTGTGTTTATATAACATATATAACTCTGGCGTGCGTGTGTGTGTGTGTGCGTGCGTGCGTGCATATCTTCAGTTATCATCAACAATATTTTCATTCGTTTATGTACTGTGAAGCAATATATTGTTTTCATTAGTATATGTTTTTTTTTTAAACTAATCACATGTCATGAGGACGACACCACCACATTCACTCAATGTTACATCTATATCGATTCGTGACTCCATAAATCACGTTGGTCATTACCACATGTCGCGTAGATATGCGAGTTAGCCCGTATCAACCTCGTATATCTTCCTAAATATGTCAGTAACTACAATGTACTGAGGTGATTTGTTTCACGTCGATAACTGCACCGGTTTCAGGGCGAGATGCCACTCAGCTCTCATTAGAGCTATCGCATAAACGCATCTTTCGTCTAGTAACCGGCGCAAATTTATTGCGCCGATTACTAGACGAAAATGTGTTTATGCAGTATAAGCTGCATGTATCGACGTGAAACGTTTTACGCCGGGGTGGAGTACTGCACATGTATACAACTTGATTGCCAATGACGCCGTTCCCACAGATGTAGCCGTTTGATGGTTATTTCGAAACTCGGGTCGCTGGCGGAAAACAAGGGACTATGACATAGGCGATAACTGTAGATCCTGATTGTCTTGCAAGATGTTTTTCAAGATGCGCAGAATTTTGACACCATTGGTGTTTTTTTTCGCCCAATATTTGGAGATATTAGGAAAAAGTTCCTAGAGAAAGCACATTTTTCCCTCAACTGCTGAAACCCCACCCCCCTCCTCTAAAAAAATTGTCCGTGTAAACATGAAGGAAAAATGGATTCCTTATTTACTACAAACACTAAATTTTTTCACTAGGACGACTCATTATTTTGTGTGTGAAATAGCAACGTTGTACTCATTTGCTAAACAAAGCCGATTTCTTACATTTAAGCCAGTAGTTTACAGAAATCTAACGATGAAGTACACCACTCGGCAGCAGTAGTTTACGCCACTCTAGTGCCTAACATATATGGAGAAATTATGTCAAAATCATGTTCTCGGACACACCCTCCGAATCGCCAGACAGTCGCCGTCACTACGGACCGCCTCCATATATTAATTCGCATATCTCTTGGCCATATTTTACGCTTGATTCGCTTTGTTTTTATGAAGAATCATTTGTGAAATGTAAGAATTTTATTAACCATTCAGCTGATTATCTTGAAATAATTCCCTCGTGATTGGGTCCTACTGCTAAACAAACTCGGTTCGTTACGCTCAATCGTTTGTTTAGCGTAAGGACCCAATCACTCGTTCATCATTTCACGATCATCAGTTCATCTGGTTAAATAAACGGTATATACCATATAACTATTATCGTGTTACTATATACTATAATTATGGTACATTGAGTTGCGATATACTCCATCTTTGTATGTACAGGCCATCGTACAGTTCACCACTTCGAGCGTTTGACACATACAGCAAATAATATGACAGTAAAACATTTGGTACACTACATCATAGACACATATGACAACAGCGTGCTATAAATATTATGCCAGCAAATTATACACAAGGCGAGATATCTGAGCATTTCTCACATCAATCTCGAAATAAATCTCAATGTGTATTTTTTCTATCTGATGCACATTGTATTGTCAGTGTACATGATACCCACAGGTAAATCCGTATGTGTAGGCAAGTAGACACGAGTGTCAATACACTCAGATAACTACTTAAATGTCACTGGATTTGATACAGTACTATGTAATACAGGTATATATCCACAGTACTGTACACTTATCTTATTGTTATGCTTAACGGTATTGTCACCAACACAATTACATGGACTTTCTTACATTGGTGATGATTTACTATGACATTTATTAAACGAGTTTACTGACTCCATAAGGAAAAAGAAAGCATATGTATATTGCATAAGCACATCATCTTATATTGAATAACCCGAATTATCTGCGTTACAGACAGAGAATTCGGGTTAATATGGAAGCTGTAATCATAATGATCACATAACGTGTGCCACGAAGCCGTCTCATTTGCATATTTATTACACTAGTGTATTATGCATTTTAATATGTGTTATTACGCTGCGGAAACCAATTTTATACAAACAATCTTAATACGATAAATGTGTCTGCGAAGAGGATTAGTCTCTAGATTTATTTCAAAGATAGTCGGGTTCATTTTCTCTGCCGGTGGCCCAACTATAGTCCCCATAGATGAATGATATTTAAAGCTATGCATGTACCAGTTTATGCACGGGTGCCATATTGAAATAACTAAATATAAAAGAGGGTTCTATTCAATCAAAAACTACAAGACGAGGATATGATCTATATCACTGTAGGGGGACGTGAAACTATAAAACGGGCGTATTCCCCTAATTTGATACGTAGCTCGTTAAGAATGTCTTACTTTGGCGCCAAAATCACGACATTGCGGAAGAAAAGGAAATAAATCATAATTTCAAATTTCAATATAGTGAAACCTCTCTAAACCGGACACCTAAGTAAGCACTCCAAGGACCGTTTTAGTCATTTTAAGTCATGAATAGACACGACATTGAAATAAATTACAGTGACACTCATCTAAATTAAACACAATGTGGTCGACATTGTGGTCGGTTTAGAGAGGTTCCGCTGTATATATTTGTTTTAAAACCTCATGTCGTTAATTTAAAATACATGATCCACAAGCAGGGATTCCATGCCACATTCCCACTTTACTCTGAACATTTCGTCAACTTTCGACGACGTCATTTACTGAAAACATCACTTGTTCGGTAGATAGTTCTCTTGACAAACCGCACATGTTCTTAAGTACAAAATAGTATGGCTTGCTTGATATGGCTATAACTTATATTATCTGAAAGTGCCGTTAATGGAACCACTCCAGTTACATAACCGTGCTATAATGCGTTTAATTTTAACTGAAGACACTTCGCCGCTGAGGTTTAACTCAACCCCATTTGTTTTGACGTAATGTGTTATGTCTTAAAATGCCAAATCCGGTTCTGTCAATAGCGCAGATAACACACCAGAGGCATGTTCAAACTTGAGTGTACGAGTTCACCTATGGCTCCGGAGGGCAGTATGTAAAATGAACAGAAGGCGTCCGCCATATAACGACACTAGAAGGTAGCGAAACCTAAAACCAAAAGCACAAATTTGCTAGAAGGTTATACAGTCGAACACCAGTATCTCGAAGTTGAAGGGAGATCGTCCATATAGTCGAGATATTCAACCAAATACCTTGGGGTAGACATTTCATCTGATCTGTCATGGAACACACACATTAACAGAATCGCAAAGCAGGCAAACAAAACACTAGGCTTCTTAGAAATAAATATCAAAATACACTAAGAACAACCCAAATCCATAGCGTACACACTCTTGATTAGACCCCAACTCGAATACAGCTCATCGATCTAGTTAACTTACACACAAACATCCATCTATCAATTAGAAATTTCCCAACGCAGAGCTGCTAGATGGACAACCCGAACTTACCTGCGCACATCCAGCGTGACAAACTTGCTGACTTCACTTGGATGGAGTCGCTTTGAACTCCAGAGGATAGACAACAGACTTTCCATGCTATACAAGATCAGAAATAATCGTGTGGCAATCCCAGCTGATCAATACCTTACACATAACCCCAGATCCCAACGGCACACACATCCACTTCAATACAGACTCATATCAGCCAGTACCGACTACTATAAATACTCTTATTTCCCTCATACAGTATCTGTCTGAAATTCCCTACCAATAGGGATTCCAACATTACCAACAGTCAACCAGGGCCCGGTTGCTCAAAACATCCGTTAGCTTAACGGACTGTTAAATCCTTAACTGAATGGTTAAAATCTCTGTTTTAACAGAGATTTTAACCATTCAGTTAAGGATTTAACAGTCCGTTAAGGATTTAACAGTCCGTTAAGCTAACTGGTGTTTTGAACAACCGGGCCCTGGCAATCAGCCAGCTTGAACATATAACCGTTGCCTAAATCCCAGCCATGTTTTTACTTTTAACTACATAACACTCTTCTGTATATACTGCCTCAGGCTTTTACTGTCACTTTTATTCGTACTAACACCCTTGCCACTTAGACGTGCATATCTCTAAGTCCCCAAATAGGTAGATAGAGATAGGACTCGGTTCGAGATAGCGATGAAGTGACATGGTCGAATATTTTCGTGAAAAATATGAACTCATTTTACCCCATTAAACCACGAGTAAACATTCACCAATTAACTAATGACCACAGGTAGTAAGCTAATCAACATTGCAAGGGGGCATAACGACTATCAGTGACTTGTGTAAATGACCAGCGTGATATGCTTAATGAATCGTGAAAAAGACTCAAATATATCCAGGTAGACTAATTTGTACATTTTGTAACATGCACAGAATCGAGGATGAATACCATCTATTACTTGTATGCCCGCATTAATCCGATTTGCGGAAGAAATATTTTGCAAAATATAATTGCCACTGGCCAACGATAACTAAGTTTGATCAGTTAATGTCAGCACAGAACAAACAATTGAATGTTAGTACATTTTTGTTCCATGCTTTCAAAAGGCGCACAGTAAACAATGGAATATAATCGAAATACTTACTAAGTAGGTCTCGCGGGTTTATTCAGCAGTATAGATCCCCTGATCTGCCTGTGCGAGTATGCAGACCGACCTGTGGCTATACTGGCTGCGCACTTCGCAAGTATTATTCATCAGAAGTTACATCGACATGAATATAGTAAATATGCATTGTCTGAATTGATCTAATGCAATAGAAATCGTGAGTGGCAAACAATGAGATCCCTGAGGAGTCTCCGTGGTTGTCATTCAAACGGGAACGTCACTGTGATTGCTATCCAATATCGCCGCAAGCACTGACGCCTGTACATGCAATTTATTTAGAAATTTATATACAACATCATTCAATATATCATTCAGGGCCCGGTTGCTCAAAACATCCGTTAGCTTAACGGATTGTTAAATCCTGAACTGAATGGTTAAAATCTCTGTTTTAACAGAGATTTTAACCATTCAGTTAAGGATTTAACAGTCCGTTAAGCTAACTGATGTTTTGAACAACCGGGCCCTGGTTTCACATTCTAAGCTCCTCAAACACGATAATTAATTGAATTTATCAGGTCTCACTGTACTACATGGTAAAAACATGTAATATATGTTAAATACCAGAATAAAATATATGGTATTGTATTGTATAATTAAGCAAACAACCTAATGTAGGTGTGAATTTATTTTGTCTTATTTGATAATATGTTTGGGAAAGTAGTGTCAACCAAATCGATCTTGGCAGCCAGGCACTTAGGCGATTTATCCAAGCGTTTATGTAATCGAGATAGCGAAGAGATTTTTAACGTATTTTTATACGGAGGGTACAGAATGAACAGTCGAGATACGGAACATATACGAGATAGGGCATGGTCGAGATAGCCGAGGAAATTTATCTTAAACAGATACGGATATAATTCGGGACTTTAGTGAATCATCTAGATAGGGGATATCATCGAGATACTGATATTCGAGATACTGGTGCTCGATTGAATAGGGAAGCGTCCTGGTGCCAATGCTAACATATATTTATCTTCTAATATATTTAGGTCCTAATTTATCCCCTAATTAGGAGATACTATAATTAGTATATCCTAATTAGGAGTTAGTAGATAAAAATTAAATAGCAAAAATTCCAGCACAAAAATATTTACACAATTCCCTAACATTTGATTGGTCCGTAGCCGAACTACTTTCCGTAACCGTAATGCGCAGTTAAAATAATTCTTAAGAAAACGGAAAATGAACACATTTTCTTGATGAATTTATTTGAAATGCTGGAATTATAAGGAATGAATGGCCTTTTTGTGGAATTTATCGGGGATATAAACTTGGAAAAGTCGCGGGAATACTGGACGAGGCCTTCCAAGTTTATACCCCGATAAATTCCACAAAAAGGCCATTCATTCCTATATTGGCACCAGGACGCTTCCATAGTTATACGTTTTCTATGAAATGGGGCTGTTGTGTTTTTAAATATTCGACGTATTTCCCCAGTATGAACACGCATGCGCTGGGTTAGGCGATTTTTCTGTGAGAGAGCGTGGTTAAGTCTTACATGTACGTATTATCGGTGACTTTGCTAATATAAACTTGTCCTACGACTCTGTACCGTTTCGGAAAGAAGGCCGTGGATATATGAATCTGTCTGGAGACATTGGGCTTACATAGTTTTCAACTAGTGTAGATCCAGATCCTATGGAAGCGCTCTGGTGCCAATGCTAAAATATATTTAGCTCCTAATAAGGCGATACTAATTCCTAATTAGGAGATACTATCTCATAATTAGGATTTAGTATCTCCTGATTAGGAGATAAAACCTGGTATAGCATTGACTCAGACAGTAAGTCATAATTAGGAGATAGTAAGTCCTAATTAGGAGATACTAACTCCTAATTATACTAAGTCCTAATTAAGAATTATATCTCTTAATTAGGAGACAGTAAGTCCTAATTATGAGATATTAAATCCTAATTAGGAGATACTATCAGGAGATACAAAATAGTTTAGCATTGGCACCAGGACGCTTCCATAAGATCCGCATATGCATTTGCTATGTTTGCCATTAAGTAAGTGAAACGTGTTGTACATGTTCATGTATATTGTAACAAACTACATGTAAATATATATGTGTAACTTTATCAGGCTACAGATGTGCCAAACTGGACCTGGAGCTATACTGGATATACATGCCAGAAATATAGCTTATGGCAAATGCGACCAGTGTAGACCTATGCGCAGTCTGGTCTAGCTCTACACTGAACGCCGTTCAGTAATACCCGTCCTGTTGTGCTTCCAATGAATAGCAAAGAACAGTTTCATGCTGTGCAAGCGAGAGAGAGGATCGGGTGCTAGACTGGCCATACATGTAACAAGCTTCATTTCGCCAGTCACAGCCATAGATCAGGGGCGACTCTTGCCACAAATGTCACAAGCTCCATCACTGCTCCAAGAACAGTCACATATTAGGATATGGTAATTTTCATAAGCACAAATTATCCAGTGACAACCACATATCAGGAACTAGATTCACTACAAATTCCACGCACCAACTATTTCACCAATCGCAGCCATATATCAGGAGCTAGACTAACTAGCAATTCCATGCACCAACTATTTCACCAATCACAGCCATATATCAGGAGCTAAACTCACTACAAATTCCACGCACCACCTATTTTATCAATCACAGCCAACTATTAGGAGCTAGACTCACTACAAATTCCACGCCCAAACAAACTTATTTTCAAAATTCACCAATCGCAGCCATATATCATGAGCTAGACGCACTACAAATTCCACTCACCAACTATTTCTCCAATCACAGCTTATATCAGGAGCTAGATTCACTACAAATTCCACGCACCAACTATTTCACCAATCACAGCCATATATCAGGAGCTAGACTCACTACAAATTATACGCACCAACTATTTCACCAATCGCAGCTATATATCAGAAGCTAGACTCACTACAAATTCCACGCACCAACTATTTAACCAATCGTAGCCATACATCAGGAGCTAGACTCACTACAAATTCCATGCACCAACTATTTCACCAATCACAGCCATATATCAGGAGATAGACGCACAACAAATTCCACGCACCAACTATTTCACCAATCACAGCCATATACCAGGAGCTAGACTCACTGCAAATTCCACGCACCAACTATTTCTCCAATCACATCCATATATCAGGAGTTAGACTCACTACAAATTCCATACACCAAATATTTCACCAATCACAGCCATATATCAGAAACTAGACTCACTACAAATTCCATGCACCACCTATTTCACCAACCGCAGCCATATATCAGGAGCTAGACTCGCTACAAATTCCACGCACCAACTATTTCACCACTCACATCCATATATCAGGAGTTAAGCTCACTACAAATTCCATGCACCAATTATTTCACCAATCACATCCACATATCAGAAGCTAGACTCATTACAAATTCCATGCTCCACCTATTGCACCAATCGCAGCCATATATCAGGAGCTAACTCGCTACAAATTCCACGCACCAACTCTTTCACCAATCACAGCCATATATCATGAGTTAGACTCACTACAAAATGCATGCAACAACTATTTCACCAATCGCAGCCATATATCAGGAGCTAGACTCGCTACAAATTCCACGCACCAACTCTTTCACCAAACACAGCCATATATCATGAGTTAGACTCACTACAAAATGCATGCAACAACTATTTCACCAATCGCAGCCATATATCAGGAGCTAGACTCACTACATATTCCACGCACCACCTTTTTCATCAATCACAGCCATATGTCAGGAGCTAGACGCACTACAAATTCCACGCACCGACTATTTCACCAATCAGAGCCATATATCAGAAGCTAGACTTACTAAAAATTCCAAGCACCAACTATTTCACCAATCGCAGCCATATATCAGACGCTAGACTCACTACAAATTCGAAGTACCAACTATTTCTTCAATCGCAACCATATATCAGGAGCTAGACTCATTACAAATTCCACGCACCAACTATTTCACCAATCACAGCCATATATCAGGAGCTAGACTCGCTACAAATTACACGCACCAACTATTTCACCAATCACAGCCTTATACCAGGAGCTACACTCATTACAAATTCCACGCACGCACCAACTATTTCTCCAATCACAGCCATATATCAGGAGTTAGACTCACTACAAAGTCCAAGCACCAACTATTTCACCAATCACAGCCATATATCAGAAGCTAGACTCACTACAAATTCTATGCACCACCTGTTGCACCAATCGCAGCCATATATCAGGAGCTAGACTCACCACAAATTCCATGCCCTACCTATTTCACCAATCACAGCTATATATCAGGAGGTAGACTCACTACCAATTCCATGCACCACCTATTTCACCAATCACAGCCATATATCAGGAGCTAGACTCACTACAAATTCAATGCACCAACTATTGCACCAATCACAGCCATATATCAGAAGCTAGACTCACTACAATTCCAAGCACCACCTATTTCACTAATCGCAGCCTTATATCAGGAGCTAGACTCACTACAAATTCCACGCACCAACTATTTCACCAATCACCGCCATATATATCAGGAGTTAGACTCACTAAAATTCCATGCACCAACTATTTCACCAATCACAGCCATATATCAGAAGCTAGACTCACTACAAATTCCATGCACCACCTATTGCACCAATCGCAGCCATATAGCAGGAGCTAGACTCACTACAAATTCCACGCACCAACTATTTTACCATTCACAGCCAAATATCAGGAGCTAGACTCACTACAAATTCCATGCCCTACCTATTTCACCAATCACAGCCATATATCAGGAGGTAGACTCACTACCAATTCCATGCACCACCTATTTCACCAATCACAGCCATATATCAGGAGCTAGACTCACTACAAATTACACTCACCAACTATTTCACCAATCGCAGCCATATATCGGGAGCTAGACTCACTACAGATTCTACGCACCAACTATTTCACCAATCACAGCCATATATCAGAAGCTAGACTCACTACAGATTCCACGCACCAACTATTTCACCAATCGCAGCCATATATCAGGAGCTAGACTCACTACAGGTTCTACGCACCAACTATTTCTCCAATCACAGCCATATATCAGGAGCTAGATTCACTACAAATTCCACGCACCAACTATTTCACCAATCGCAGCCATATATCAGGAGCTAGACTCACTACAAATTATACGCACCAACTATTTCACCAATCGCAGCTATATATCAGAAGCTAGACTCACTACAAATTCCACGCACCAACTATTTCACCAATCGTAGCCATATATCAGGAGCTAGACTTACTACAAATTCCACGAACCAACTATTTCACCAATCGCAGCCATATATCAGGAGCTAGATTCACTACAAATTCCACGCACTAACTATTTCACCAAATCAGAGCCATATATCAGGAGCTAGACTCGCCACAAAGGTCATAAGACCCATTGCTCGAGTCACCATAGTGGCTCGACTGGTCATACCTGCTCTAAACCCCATTTCGTCTGTCACAGCCACCGATCAGGAGCTAGACCGACTACAAATGCAATGAACACCCATTTTCTCCAGTCACAGCCACATGTAATGACATGGACGCGCTATAAATCACATAAGCCACGATTCTGCATTCACAGCCACATATAAATAAAACGATACATAACATAAAACATCACATATCACGCTATCAATGCTCACGAGAAAACCAGGGATATACTGCCTACAAATACCATATATACCCAATTTATTCAGTCACAACCGCAGATCAGTAGCCTATTTCACCAACATTGCAAAGTATACTTAGGCATACAAAAAAAGGTTTGTTTCCTGTTACTGGCTCGAAAAAGATAGGGTCGGTAGGTTTTTTTTTTTTTTTTTTTTTTTTTTTTTTTTTTTTTTTTTTTTTTTTTTTTTTTTTTTTTTTTTTTTTACTTTTTACTGTGTGTATCATTGTAATTTAGTCGGACCGGGTCGGGTGAATCAATTTTTGACACCGCGGTTAATATACCTACTGCCCTGTGGAAAGAGAACAAAATGTAGGGTGGTGGGTGGGGGCGTGATCACCACAAAATGTCGGGAGGGTGACGAACAAAAGAAATGTAGGGGATGGACTGTGTCACATGAATATCTCTTCAACAGGGGAGTATGTATGTTTACTGGAATAGTCAAATATTGAAGCATTAATATTTGACAGGAAAAATATTCAAAAGTCATAGTGTATCTATAATCAATTGTTAGACACACTGAAGTAAACAATTACACAACTGTAACAACTATTTTTTTTTTAAATTTCACGTCATATTGGGAAAAAACTTATTTTCCCTTCAAATATTTCATGCCGCGAAAACACATGACATACAATTCTAACGCTGTAAATTGCCATTACTTACAGAGCAAGTGGCCTTAAATGGCGTAGATTTGGTGTGGACCATGTTGTAAATGCCATTTATCGACGAACCATGGTCTACAATCCCAATCCCGTTGACCTTGCACAAAAAACATCGCAGAGCAATCAAACTGTTGCTCTCGCCGGCCATGTTGGATACGGGACAGGTAAAAAACGCGGTCACGACAACATTTTCCGGGACCGATGAAAATTTGCCAATAAAAAAATTACCGTCGGGGGTAAAACTAGACGGTCGGTCGAGTAACAGGAAAGAAACATTCTTTTTTTTTTACGCCTTATCTAGCAAAGTATACTTTGAGGGAGAAATTTTCAATTTAAGGATAAATTGGTTAATTTTTATTATACTGAATTTATTACATTATCACAGCCATTTTGGCTGTGATAATGTAATACATTCAGTATAATAAGTCTGCATTCTTTTAATCATCAAATATATGCAGAGATTAGTTCTATATGAAATAATTCATTTTGGGAAAAATAAATGATTACTCCCTCAACGTATACTTTGCTAGATAAGTATACTTTGCAATGTTGGTGAAATAGGCTACTGGAACTAGACTGACTACAAATGTCATGCACACAATTTCCCCCGCCACAGTGACATATACGGGAAACAATACGTTACATAAAACATCAAATATTATATACAAGGAGCGGCCCATTACGTGGCTGTTATTATGACCTCGCTCTAATATAGGCTCTCAAGAGAGTAGGCTACTAATGGAGAGAAGCGATTAATTACAGACATAATAACTTATTTACGATCACATATAATACGTTCAGATAATGGAACAACAGTGAAACAATATTCTTATATACGCTCGAGCTAACGGAGGTGACGAATTAATGGGGGATCGTAGCTAGTTATTTCTCGTTAAATGTATTTATAGAACTCATGTCTCATTTGTGAATTTTAGGGCCTTATTCATTTTAAGAAGAGCGAATGAAGCATGATTTGCCGTGACAAGGAATCAATATAGTGATTTTGACTAGTGTTGATCCAAATCATTCTGATCTGGGACTACATTATTTGCGGATTTATATTGTCACACTTATTACTGTTATTGCAATCAGTGTAGACACAGATCAAACTGCACATCTGTGCAGTCTGACCTGGATCTAATCTATCCGCAAACTCATTTATTTTTATTAGTATGTCCATATGTTCGTCTATTCATCTGTCCATCTGTTCGTCTATTCGTCTGTCCATCGGTCTGTCCGATATTTGCGTTAACGTTTTCGGTTACCTATTATCTCTCTTACCGAAAGTCGGATTGGCTTGAAACTTCATATGACATCAATACAGAATAGTAGGTTAGTGCCGTGAATGGGAAAACATATCTAGCAAGGCTTAGGAAACGGGATGGGCGAGGCTCTGCCGAGCACATCCCGTTTCCGTGCCGCGCAAGATATTTCCCCCATTCACAGCACTAACCTACTATTCTATTTATCCCGGCAACACCTTCAAATGGCTTTAAAGTGCAAAAAAAAATAACCACAGCCACAGCACATATTCATACGCAGTGATTAGGTCGTATTGACAGGATATCAAAAATGGTTCACGGCACCGTGTTTCACGGCACATACACACTGTGTTGACTGGATAAAACTAGTTACTGTTCCATAAGTCACCCATGCGGCTCCTGTGCTCAGTGTTCATGTCGGATGACTTAGACATATGCGTTAAGGGGTACATCGTATATAAATGCTACTATATATACGATAAGTTGTTTCATTAAAAGTGCAAATCTACAATGTGTTTTTATGTTATTTGTAGAAATATTGGCGGCCATTTTAAATTTCTTTCCATGAATGATATTGGCAACCCACCAATTTGAATAACTTATACTAAATGGTGTTATAATGCCTTGCAACCTACTCCTACACATTCGTAAATAACACGAAGAATTCAATTCCGCATTTGCTACGGAACTTTTGTCAACTTTCGACGTCATTTACGGAAACTATCCTACCTTTTGTAGATAGTTTTCACAAGATATATCACACAAGTTCTTAGATACGAAATTACATGGCGTGTCTCAAATGTGACTGTTACCGCAGTGGAGAAATGGCGTATAAGCGTCACTGCCTCATGCATAATTTGTTATCTGTCAGTATTTGGTCAATGCATTGCTGATTGTCTGGTACATCCCAAGATTAGTTTCACAATAAAACTCTTCATAATTTGTTATCAGTCAGTATTTTACGGAGCCCCGCAGGGGAAGTAGAATTCTTTTTATTAATTCGTTCCCACGAAATAACAATTCGTTCCCTCAATTTAGCAATTCGTTCCCTCGAATTAACAATTAACAATTCGCGGGAGCGAATTGTTAATTGTTAATTCGAGGGAACAAATTGTTATTTCGTGGGAACGAATTGTCAATTCGAGTGAACGAATTATTTCGTGAGAATGAATTGTTAATTCGTGGGAACGAATTGTTATATCGTGGGAACGAATTGTTAATTCGAGGGAACGAATTATTAAATTGAGGGAACGAATTGTTATTTCGTGGGAACGAATTAATAAAAACAAAAAGCCATGTCCCCTTCGGAGTTCCGTAGTCCCCAATGCCTTGCTAATTGTTTGGTACATCCCAAGGTTAGTTTCACCATAAACCTGCCATAGAAAACAACATTGGTATATTATCGATCACCCGTAAGAAAATCAGAAATTGACATGATAAATCGATTTCTCTATGATTGTCACGCAATGAATATATCTTGCTATAGATGTAGCATGTGTATGTGTCTGGAGACATTGGCATTTTGGTATATTCGACCAGTGAAGACCCTGATCAGCACTGTTCGCCGTTCAGTCAGTGAAACAGCCGTTCTGCTTCAGATAGTATAATGGTATATCCTTATCGAGTTTCAGACGTGCCGTAGCTGATCAGGGAGCCATTTTACAAAGCTGCCGACGACTAAAATATTAGTAAGTGAAAAATAGAGAATAGTAGGTTAGTGCCGTGAATGGGAAAACATATCTGGCAAGGCTTAGGAAACGGGATGGGCGAGGCTCTGCCGAGCACATCCCGTTTCCGTGCAGCGCCAGATATTTTTCCCATTTACGGCACTAACCTACTATTCTATTTATCCCGTCAACACCTACAAATGGCTTTTAAATGCAACAAAATAACCCCGGTCACCGCACATATTCATACGCAGTGAGTAGGTCGTATTGACAGGATATCAAAAATGTTTTACGGCACCGTGTTTCACGGCACATACACACTGTGTTGACGGGATAAATTATAATAGTCTGTAAATTTCACATCCACATCATTTTCTTTATAAACAATTATTGGATTTACATTTATTGAGCATAGGCCATCAATTGAAATTTCCAGACGATCGTAAATGTGCACTTACGAACATCTTAGTCGTACGAAGTTTAGTGAAACGGCCCCCAGGAGCTAGAATGGCCAAATATGTCATAGTCCATAGTGATGTGAGCCCCAGCCCCACCCCCACTGGTTCCACTGACCAAGACTTTTACACTTCGACTGATAACAACAGCATTGTCAGTTGTAGGTCACGGCTTTAGAAGGATAACCAGGCAATGTTTCTCAGATTGTATCTCAGCTTAAAGGCAGATTATGTCGCAAGCACATAAAGACACTATGAATCAGATTCATGACACTATGAATCAGCTTATGTTTCAGACACAGGGACTTCGTGGTATGAGTAAGAAAAGCCTCTTTAAATCCTACCCATTTTACTCCGATATTAAATATCTAGAAGGTAGGACACTCGCCATCTTTTCAACCAATAGAAGTCGATTATTTACCTTGGGCCCGGCTCGCTAATTCGGTAATTGTAACGCGCACGAAGACCGGGACCAGCAGGGTCCCGGCCTTCGTGCGCGTTACAATTACTGAATTAGAGAGCCGGGCCCAAGGTACACTAGTATCACTTCCGTTGGTTGAAAAGATGGCGAGTGTCTTACCTTCTAGATATTTAATATTGATGTAAAATTGGATATATTTTAAAGAGCGTTTTGTCGTTGCCTATGGTTTCAGAGACTTAATGCACTGTGTCTCGGATTATGTTTCAGGCACTTGAAAACAGTGTGTTTCAGATCATCTCTCAGACAATTAAAGGCACTGTGTCTCTGGTAATTGTAACTCAGCGAAATTTGGAATAGTGTACGAGGTAGCTGTATACTATACGTGGTCAACGTTCCAGAGCTACATATTCAAGGTGCATGATCACGTGGTTACAACAACAACAACAACAATTACTGAAACTTCCAGCAGCGCCTACGATTCAAGGTACGTATTCTGTTACATTGTCCTTAATATGTAACGGATTTTAACGAAATATGGCGCATCAAACGCGCCTTGTTAAGCTGCATTTGGTGGTCTCTGTACTTTGGCCCAAACATCTGTCGTTTTTGCGTTGAATCGATTTCCGTGTTTACTGTCAATAATGAAAAGGAAATCGATTCTTCGCAAAACGACATAAGTATGTGGAGCGGGTGCGCTTTCAACACTTTTAGACATCGTCGTTGTTGTGGTAACCACGTGATCATGCACATTGATATCGTACATGCTTGGACAATCGGTGACTTTGGTGTGTGTCGTCGGTTTGTGAAATTACGTCACTCTAAATCTGAAGTTGAAGTGGAGTCTAAGTCATACCACGTTGCAATTAATCTTCGTATCTTCATATCTACTGTTTGTTATTTGGCTATTAAACACATTAAATCTAAAAAATATTTAAAAGTAAGTACTTTTTTATCAATAACAAAAAAGTCACCCTCCCCAAAAAAATAGTTTTTTCGCAATAAAATCAATAATTCCATCAAATAAATTTGGTTGGGGAGGGTGACGTTTTTGTTATTGATGATAAAGTACTTACTTTTAAATATTTTTTAGATTTAATGTGTTTAATGGCCAAATTTTCGTCGGAAGCAAGACGTGGAACAGACAGTAATACAAGAATTCCGCCACGGAAGCGGTATCGCGCCTGCTGAGGCATTTGACCGTGAACATTACAAGTAAATAAATGGCCTTGACCTTGAGAATTTGGATATGCGGGTGTGCATAATGAAGCATCATCCCTAGACAAACATTGATGTAAAATATTATCAAAGTATGGCAAGGGGTTAAAGAGATATTGTGAAAAAACAATAACTTTAACACAATTCTGTTACAAAACCGGTGAATATTACAAGTAAATAAATGACCGTGACCTTCAGAATTTGGATGTGGGCGTGTGCGTAGTGAAGCATCATCCATAGACAAACATTGATGTGAAATATTATCAAAGTATGGCAAGGGGTTAAAGAGATATTGTGAAAAAACAATAACTTTAACGCATTTCTGTTACAAAACCGGTGAATATTACAAGTAAATAAATGACCATGACCTTCAGAATTTAGATGTGGGGGTGTGCGTAATGAAGCATCATCCGTAGACAAATATTGACGTGAAATATTATCAAAGTGTGGCAAGGGGTTAACGAGATATTGTGAAAAAATAATAACTTTAACGAATATCTGTTACAAAACCGGTGAACATTAAAAGTAAATAAATGACTTTGACCTTGAGAATTTGGATGTGGCGGTGTGCGTAATGAAGCATCATCCCTAGCCAAAGATTGATCTGAAATATTTTCAAAGTGTGGCAAGGGGTTAAAGAGATATTGTGAAAAAACAATAACTTTAACGCATTTCTGTTACAAAACAGGTGAACATTAAACGTAAATAAACGACCTTGACCTTGATAATTTGGATGTGGGGTGTGCGTAGTGAAGCATCATCCCTAGACAAACATTGATGTGAAATATTATGAAAGTGTTGCAGGTGGTTAAAGAGATATTGTGAACAAATAATAACTTGAACGCATTTTTGTTACAAAACCGGTGAACATTACAAGTAAATAAATTACCTTGACCTTGATAATTTGGATGTGGGGGTGTGCGTAGTGAAGCATCATCCCTAGACAAACATTGATGTGAAATATTATCAAAGTCTGGCAAGGGGTTAAAGAAATATTCTGAAAAAACAATAACTTTAACCCATTTCTGTTACAAAACCGGTGAATATTACAAGTAAATAAATGACATTGATCTTCAGAATTTGGATGTGGAGGTGTGCGTAATGAAGCATCATCCGTAGACAAACATTGATGTGAAATATTATCAAAGTCTGGCAAGTGGTTAAAAGAGATATTGTGAAAAAACAATAACTTTAACGCATTTGCCTTACAAAAAACCGGACGACGCGGACGACGACGACGCGACGACGACGACGACGACGGAAAAAGCGCCGACTATAGTCGCGCCTCTGCTAAAGCAGGCGCGACAAAAAGGGGACGACGCGGACGACGCGGAAGACGCGGACGGCGACGACGCGGACGACGACGGAAAAAGCGCGGATTATAGTCGCGCCTCTGCTAAAGCAGGCGCGACAATAAACCAGGTATGTACGTGAACTTTTCTCATAATGCACAGCTAAGATTGGATTTATCTCAAATATCTCAAATTATGTTATTTTTGCCAGATGCCACTTTTTTACGCTTTCAGCGTAAAACGCCACCACTCAACTGGTCCCCTTTTCCCTTGGCGGGTCACACTTATCGCAATAAAACCTAGTGACTTCTTGGGATTGTCGAATACCAGCACTGGGACCCAGTACTGAAGTATGCATTGTAGAGCCGACTATTGTTCATCGACGACTATCGTTCACGTGTATGATTAAGCCGGGAAAAATAACGACTAATGTTCACCGATAGTGAAGTTTCCAAACTAGATGGCCGCGGCCTGCATGTCGCGCCTTGTGGCGAGGCATGGACACTAACAAAAAAGATATAGTAGAACGAAAAACTTTAACCAAAAAACTTAACCAAAAACTTTAACCAAAAAACTTGAACCAAAATACTTAACCAAAAACCTTAAAGAAAAAACTTAACCAAAAACTTCAAAGTAATTTGACCTTGACATTGGGCACAGGGCCGCACTGGGGGGGGGGGGGGGGAGGGGGTGTGGAATGAAAATATAGATGATGATAAACACCCATGTGAAGTTTCAAGGTAATGGGCAAAGCAGTTGCAGAGATATAGTATAACGAAAAACTTTACCCAAAAAACTTAACCAAAAACTTTAACCAAAAAACTTAACCAAAAAACTTAACCAAAAACTTTGACCAAAAAACTAAACCAAAAACTTCAAAGTAATTTGACCTTGACATTGGGCACAGGGGCCGCCCGGAAGGGGGTAGAATGAAAATATAGATGATGATAAACACCCATGCGAAGTTTCTAGGTAATGGGAAAAGCAGTTGCAGAGATATAGTATAACCAAAAACTTTAACCAAAAAACTTAACCAAAAAACTTAACCAAAAACTTTAACCAACAATCTTAACCAAAAACTTCAAAGTAATTTGACCTTGACATTGTGCACAGGGGCCGCACGGGAGGGGGGTAGAATGAAATTGTAGATGATGATAAACACCCATGTGAAGTTTCAAGGTAATGGGCAAAGCAGTTACAGAGATATAGTATCACGAAAAACTTTAACGAAAAACTTTAACCAAAAAACTTAACCAAAAAACTTAACCAAAAACTTTAACCAAAGAACTTAACCAAAACCTTTAACCAAAAAACTTAACCAAACAACTTAACCAAAAACTTTAACCAGACACACCAAAGAACTTAACCAAAAACTTTAACCAAAAAACTTAACCAAACAACTTAACCAACAACTTTAACCGGACACACGTACGTACGTACGTACGTACGTACGTACGTCAAAGTGCCGACTATATCGCGCTTTCCGCAAGCGGGCGGGACAAAAATTGTCTAAGTTGTTCAACGACACACAGTAAAGGTGAAATGGCTTCAGAAATGGCTACGTTATTTTCCCCAGCTGAATTATACACGTGAACGATAGTCGTCGATGAACAATAGTCGGCTCTACAATGCATCCGAAAGACACGGGTTACGCTTATCTCATGGATGAGAATTCGCACGCATTCTTAGGTACAAAATCACATGATTTGTCTCAATTATTGTTCCAGCGCTGAGAGAAGCCATTCAATGCAACATTGCATATTGGGAAACCGTCTCAAAGACCTCTTAGTGCGGAAATTGCAGCCGTTTATACCTTATAGTCTGCATAGAGCTTCTCTCGATCTTCGCTTTGGACGCTAACATATTATCTCTGTCATTATCACCGGTGCTGTATGAACTCAATGACATTTGGCTTCCGCGACGCGCATTTTACGGACTTGTAGGACGCGTGATCATCACCTTATTCAAACATAATTGCTTTGCAAATGTCATGGGATATAAGAATAACATATATGTTAACATTCTCTTGTTACTGTATTCGAAACGACGTATGGAGTTACCATCTCGGCCATCTTCGTATTTACAAGTTGTCGGTTTCTTGCAGCGTTAGACACGGACAGCATTAAATATGATATATGAACGAATACAATTTGACATAACATGCTCCAAAGATAATTTGTTACAACGTACTATAACTTATATCATGCTCTAATTCCAAAGTGTACATCATGTTTGATACATGGGCCATTATTTTGCCTTCTAGTGCACTCTATAAATATCACGCAATCTGATTGGCTGATGGTCATACATTACACGTATATCATTGTTGATGAATGGTCGCAAATTATTTCAATATGTATTCCTACGCAAGTAGTAAAGGAGTGTATTAGAAATAGGTTAACCACATTGTAATTTAGAAGTTTGCGGCGTATATCAGAAAATGACAGGTCGGAAAACATGTTTAATGGCTCCGCTAGCGCGTCGCCATTAAACAGATTTTCCGACCTATCATTTTCTGATATACGCCGCAAATTTGAAAATTAAAATACAGTTAACCCTATAATTTCCAAACTCTACAATGACCATGCCACACTGCTTAAATAATCAGGTAACGCCCGTCACCTAAGTTTAGAACTACAGGTATGACAACGTTACCACGTATGTTACGTTAGTAACACCTTTATGATAGCAACACAAGTACATACAAAACAATATTCCTCATTGCATTCAATACAGTATACATGGTATGCCACCTGTCTACGGATAATATACAGTGAAACCTCACTAAACCGGACAGGTACTTACGTCAACACCGACTCAAAAAACAATAATTATTTTATTATATGACTTATAGTTTTTTCTGAAACCCGACTGACATTTATGTACAAGTTTGCTTCAGTTTGCATCCATTGGTGCTGTTTTGCTGTCAAGTGGGAAGTACATTTGTAAGTTTGTTGCTGATTGGATGCTACTATTTGCGTAGTTTTCTTCAATCGTTGAACCGTGTCATGTTTCCGTTGTGTGATCAGTGACTTGCGCATTCGGGCCACTATCACTCTTAGAATATCACTCTCTGTCTCGTCTCGCAAGCGAGATGAGTCTGAGACTGATATTCAGGTGAATATCATATATGTCCGCAATCATGTGACCCTCTATTGGGCAACATCATTTGCTAGACTTCTCAGTCATATACTAATACGTGTTGGCCTGGAGACAGTTTGCAATACGTAAAACATTAAAACTAGCTACTGACACAGTATCGGAAGTTTCTACAGTGAAATTGGTGTGAGCTCTAATGTACGAATGTTTATTTCGTGGGAACGAATTGAACACAAATATTCCATGTCCCCTGCGGGGCTCCCCCGCAAGGGACATGGACTATTTTTGTTCAATTCGTTCCAACGAAATAACAATTCGTTCCCTCAGTTTAACAATTCGTTCCCTCGAATTAACAATTCGTTTGCGCGCGCAGCTGGGCGGCAAAACAATTAATTCGAGGGAACGGATTGTTGCACGCAGCTGGGGGCCAAAACAATTCGAGGGAACGGATTGTTAATTCGAGGGAACGAATTGTTAATTCGAGGGAACGGATTGTTGCGCGCAGCTGGGGGCCGAAACGATTCGAGGGAACGGATAGTTAATTCGTGGGAACGGATTGTTAATTCGAGGGAAGGAATTGTTAATTCGAACGAATTAAATAAAAATAATTATATGATCCCTGTGGGGTTCCGTACTAATGAATGTAGGTATACAGAAAAGTTAATGAAATACACGCAAGTAGTACTCAGTATCTTACGTAACGTCTATGACAATTTGGCCACGCCACATGACATTATTGTGGCCAATTCCTATTCAACTACATGCACAAGGTGCATGATCACGTGGTTCCAACAACAACAACGTCGCCCACTCCAAAGTAAGTATTATTTGGCACAGACTTGTGTCGTTTTTCCGAAGAATCGATTTTCGTGTCTCCGACACGAAAATAGATTCTTCGCAAAAACGACAGAAGTTTGGGCGAAGATACAGAGACCACCAAATGCAGCTTAACAAGACGCGTTTGGTGCGCCATATTTCATCAAAATCAGTTACGTAATAAGGACACTATAAAAGAATACGTACTTTGAATCGGTACTTGTTGTTGTTGTTAGTACCATGTGATCATACACCGTGATGCAGAAGATACTACATAAACACATTACTAGACGGAAATGCGTTTATGCGATAGCTCTAAGTAGAGCTGAGTCAGTACCAGGGGCCCGTTTCACTAAACTTCGCACGACCAAAATGTTCGTAAGTGCAAAATTATGATAGTCTGAAACCATGTTTTCTTGCACATGTCACTGGTCACATTAACCATGTTTTCTTGCAAACAATTATTGGATTTACATTTATTCAGCATAGGCTGCATATAATGCAGCCTATGCTCAATACATGGAAATCCAGTAATTGAAATTTTCAGACGATTCTAAATTTGCACTTACGAACATTTTAGTCGTACGAAGGTTAGTGAAACGGGCCCCAGTGGGTTGGCCAGCATGCTGGTGGTTGTGTACATCGAACGCGAGAAGGATTATAATGTCATAAACGGGTTAACCACGAATGTGGAATTGGATATTGGCAATTTTTACGCCAACGCTCGCGACGTGTGATGATTTTCATTACGGAGACCAGCAACATATTGTCGTTTTACGACATTCCCTGTGGCGGTAAATGGACAATGGTGTATAATGTATGGGGTATTGTTGTCGCAACTAGCGAAGCCAGAAAGAATAAACAAATTAAAGCGTGTGAATAACATTTAAGAGCACACATTACAAACGGTCATTGCATACAAGATCTGGCATTCAATTGGTGATGATGTAATACGGCTAATATTAATCGAGATTACCGAAATTTTCGCTGTCTCGAAAACAAAATTGTTGCACTCCATGAAATACGATGTGTACTTGGGCCTGTGTTTCTACTCTACTACCTTTACGGTGTTGTTGTGCGAACTAACTGTGTTTTGTTTACTCTCGACGTCATAATACTGCGATAATATATGCGCAGTGCAGTCAGCGGAAATGACGGCCTGAAGAGCGAAAGCTGCCCAAAGTTTATGGCTACATAAACAATGCAAAAACACTATTTTTTCGATAATGTTAAATTAAGAATGATTTTGATTTTATTACGAAAGTCCCCATGTTAAATCCCCATAGACATATTCACAGAGTGAATATGTTTATGGGGATTTAACCCGAATGTTCTGATAGCTAGACAATTCGGGTTAACCAATTGGGTACTTTCGACCTCATTTGGTGCTAATATCTATAATCGTAATATAACGTGTACTTGTCTCAGATTCAAGTAACTTAGTCGTCACGACATCTAATTCTACAAAAAAAAAACATTCTAGAAAAAAGAAACCCACAAAAAAACCCACAAAGTAAACAACAACTAGAAACTATTTTTCTACAAAATTAAAATCGGCAGCTCGTTCTCGTGGATGCTCTTTTGAGGTATCATGTGTCATACCATGGGCGGATTCAGGGGGGGGGGGGAAGCGCTGGGACCCGGCGCGCCCCCCACCCCTAAAATTCGCCGAGTAAAGATTTTTTACAAGTTACAAGGCATTTTTCATGCCAAGTGCCATGTATTCCATGCATTTTTCGGTCGTTGTCTTATTGTTTCAAAATTTAAACGTTTTCAATCAAAACTCATGTCTAAACATACTGTGACAGTGTCAATACTTTTGCTCCAAAATGCGCCAAGACGCAAGAAATGCGATGTAGATTTCAAAAAAAAATCCCCGGACCCCCCTAGCGCTATCATGAGCTCCGCTACGTCGACTATTTTGCAATACTTGACTATATTATCGAACGAGCTTAGCTCGTTCGATAATATAGTCAAGTATTGCAAAATAGTTACGCCCCCTCCCTTAACCGAAATCCTGGATCCGCGCCTGCATACGTATACCTGCCAATCGCTGACGCCATGCGACGTTGGTGTCGTCTAGTGAGCCGACTTTGTGATACGCGGTACGAAATCCAATTGAACCAATCTCTTTCGTGACGGATGTTCCTTAGCACACTTTATTGGCTTCATTACCGATTGCGATTGCAAACACACAATTGGAGATTTCCGTCTCTTCGTAGCGCGATAATCATAAAAAGCAAAGGATAAGGTAAAAGATAAAGCGAACGGTAAAATACTACTTCTTTCACCATAAAGAATGAGGAGAAAGGTAAAATACTTGTTGCTTCCCCATAAAGAATAAGGCGAACGTTAAACTACTGCGTGTTGCCCCATAAAGAATAAGGCGAACGTTAAACTACTGCTTGATTCCCCATAAAGAATAAGGCGAACGTTAAACTACTGCGTGTTGCCCCATAAAGAATAAGGCGAACGTTAAACTACTGCGTGTTGCCCCATAAAGAATAAGGCGAACGTTAAACTACTGCGTGTTGCCCCATAAAGAATAAGGCGAACGGTAAAATACTGCTTGTTTCCCCATAAAGAAAAAGGTGAAAGGTAAAATACTGTTTGTTTCCCCATAAAGATGAAGGCGAACGGTAAAATACTGCTTGTTTCCCCACAAAGAATACGGTGAATGATAAAATAATGCTTGTTTCCCCATAAAGAATGAGGCGAACGGTAAAATACTGCTTCTTTCTCCATAAAGAATGAGTCAAACGGTAAAATACTGCTTGTTTCCCCATAAAGAAGAAAGTGAAAGGTAAAATACTGCTTGTTTCCCCATAAGGAGCAAGGCGAACGGAAAAATACGGCTTGTTTACCACTACCGCCACTGGTCCGCCAACATTGCCGGGAATAAAATAAATTTAGGATCGGTAAAAGTATTGTTCTATTTCGGATTGAAAGCCCATTTCAAAAGTATGTACATTTGCATAGTTATTGCTGATTTATAATTCAGATGTCACAGGGCGAGAAAAATGCACACCATACCCATAAGCGAACCCGGGACATCTGGTTTACCGACCATCGCTCTACCGACTGACCATATATGTTATTGTTCACAAAATATACTACATCACAAATGAAACAACCCGCATACATATATTACCTTTCAAATGAAACAAGCCGCATAACTATACTACATGCCATATGAAACAACCCGCATACATATAATTTCTACATGCCTGCCACATGAAACAACCCGCATACTATACTACCAGACATATGAAACAATCTGCATACTATGCTATCAGACATATGAAACAATCTGCATAAATATATTACATATGCATAAATAGTACTTCAACATGAAAGTCAAAGTATATATGGAAGCGACCTACTGTAAGACTGTTCCACGTTTTGCTGGCGACGAACATTTGGGCATTAAACACATTAAATCTAAAACATATTTAAAAGTAAGTACTTTTTCATCAATAACAAAAAAGTCACCATCCCCAAAAAAAATAGTTTTCATGAAATTCCATCAAATTTTGATTTTATTGCGAAAAACAAAGATTTTACTATGGGAATTTAACATGGGAAGTCAATTTCCAAAACCTTTCGTTTTTTTATTAAAAAAACGAAAAAATTGGAAATTGACTCCGAAACCTGGCGAGATAGCTTGAAAATGATGTAACTAGAAAACAAAAGTTAGATTTTGAAAATCGGTCAACAAATAAATAAAAACAAAATTTAAATCTATTTTTAACCCCATGTTAAATTCCCATCGGAAAATCATTTTTTTCGCAATAAAGTCAATATTTTTTTTGGAGAGGGTGACTTTTTGTTATTGATAAAAAAGTACTTACTTTTAAATATTGTTTAGATTTAATGTGTTTAATAGCCAAATGTTCGTCGGCAGCAAAACGTGGAACATACAGTAATTCAGACATAACTGCAAATTGTGTACTTCTTCTGTGCAACACCATGCTATACCTATAAGACTTGATGTTTAAATTTTCGAATTCAAATTTATTAGTTAGAACAGACATTATCGTTGGAGGCAAACGACAACGAAACATATCAAAATAAAGTACAACTAACATGATTTTTCTCTGCGTCCGGTTTAGAGAGGTTCCAATGTAGTTCACTCCTGCAGCCTTTTAGAAATGTATACTATTCGATAGAAGCATAACCATTTGTTTTTACCAGACACAATGCCGGACAATGTCGGTCCTGATCAGACAGCGCGTATGCACAGGTTGGTCGGGTATAAACTGGTACCTATAGCACCCATTTCTCCAGCCAGACTTATATAGAGTATGTTGTATTCACGACATAAATAAAAGAAAAGCACACCTAGATTTAACCCTTTCACCCTAAGTAACTGGAATGGATTTTGATATGCTAATTTTGAAACCAATCCAACAGTCACAAAATGGTTTTCAGACTAGTCCATTTATGAAAAGGGCGTATTTATTTTTCTCAAAATATATAAAGATTACTTTCAAAAAGTGCAGATCCTGATGAGACGGCTCGTTACGAGCCGGCTCATCTGGATATGCACTGTTTGCATAAACAGCTATAGCGGGCTTTCGGGTTCAAAGGGTTAAGTGCTTTTTTATTTACAGATAAATAAAACAAAACCATCACATGACACCTCCATACTTCCACACACAGGATACCAAGCAAGTTGCACGTATTGATCTGACTGATTGGCAGTGGCATTGTGAAGGAAATGTTTTCTATGTTGTATGGTATAATTATCAGATTCCCAGTTATTACGGATCATAATAGAGCAAATTGTACTGAAAACGTCGTTATGAACCAGAGACAATACGTATAGGCCTACTAGTATGGCTGTCCGTGATGTTTTGAAGGTTTAACCATACCAAAATATCCGATATTCATACGCCGTGTAGTACAGTAACAAAATAATCCAGATGGTTTATGTCATATACGCTCTTTTCTTGCAGAAACCGGTCAATTAGTTTTACTAATCAACTTCACAGGCATGTTAAAGGTACATTCCCACCCAATAGGTTATAATATAGGGAGACAGATAGTTTTGTATATTCTGTAGATATGCCATTTTCTGGAAAAATAAACATCCATTCACCATTCACCCCACGTATTGATTGGCATTATTATACATTTTATATCAGACGTAAATTTCCACACCGATATCAGGGGAGATAACCGTGTTTCCTTAAAATGTTAACGGACATTACTATTTATTCTCTGTATATATCTTTTGATGTACAATGATCAGACTTTATAATATTTCGAAAATATTATTGTTTCAGGTAACTCGTTTAATTGGTATAAATAATTAACAAGAGCTGTAGGAGAACAGCATAGCTCGACTACGAGGGTTGTCGATGTACACATAGCTTGACAAAGAAGGTGGCTGCGGCCTGCATAAAAACCTTAACCAAGGTTGACTAAAAACATTAACCAAGGGAAACTAGAAAGGTGGCCTGTCGGCACACGAATACCCCCACTGGCAGCCAAAGAAAACGAGGCATTTTTTATTATAAGCCATTTAGCCGAGCGTTAAGGTTTCAAACGCATCAAGTCTGTGACCTTGACCCTGGGCATAGTGTGATAATCCATGCATCGGTGTAGAAGATATAGAGCGGAAGGGAATTTCAATAGGTTTGACCTTTGACCTTCAACTGTGACCTTGACCTTGGACGTAGGTGCATGGTTATTGATTGCGACACACCTTCTCATCATGAGAAACATTTGTGCCAAGCCATTTGATAATCCATGCATCGGTGTAGAAGATATAGAGCGGAAGGGAATTTCAATAGGTTTGACGTTTGACCTTCAACTGTGACCTTGGACGTAGGTGCGTGGTTAGCAATTTGATAATCCATGCATCGGTGTAGAAGATATAGAGCGGAAGGGAATTTCAATAGATTTGACCTTTGACCTTCAACTGTGACCTTGACCTTGGACGTAGGTGCGTGGTTATTGATCGCAACACACCTTCTCATCATGAGAAACAGTTGTGCCAAGCCATTTGATAATCCATGCATCGGTGTAGAAGATATAGAGCGGAAGGGAATTTCAATAGGTTTGACCTTTGACCTTCAACAGTGACCTTGACCTTGTACGTAGGTGCGTGGTTTTCCAAGTATGGTTGCTGTAGGCCCAGGAGTATTCCATATACAAGCTTGAGTAAAAACTGTAACCAAGGGGAGATAACTAAGTAATCCAAGGATAAAAGTAAGTCAAGGTCAAATATAGGTCAGGGATTATTGATGTACATCACTAGAAGATGAAGTTGTCCAAGTATGGTTGATGTAGGCCCAGAAGTATTCCATATACAAGCTTGACTATAAACATTAACCAAGTAATTCAAGGTTAAATGTAGGTGAAGGTAAAATAAAGGTCAGGGGTTATTGATGTACATCCTATGAGAAAAAGTTATCCAAGTATGGTGTCTGTCTGCACAATAGTATTCCATCTACAAGCTTGACTAAAAACCTTAACCAAAGTTGAGTAAAAATCTTAACCAAGGGGAATTAAGTAAGTAATTTAAGGTTAAATGTAGGTCAAGGTCAAATATAGGTCAGGGGTTGTTGATGTACATCACTAGGAGATGAAGTTGTCCAAGTATGGTTGGTGTAGGGCCATGAGTATTCCATCTACAAGCTTGACTAAAAACCTTAACCAAAGAGAATTAAGTAAGTAATTCAAGAGGAAATGTAGGTGAAGGTCAAATATAGATCAGGGGTTATTGATGTACATGACTTTGAGAAAAGGTTTTCCAATTATGGTGTCTGTATGCACAATAGTATTCCATGTACAAGCTTGAGTAAAAAGCTTAACCAAGGTTGAGTAAAAACCTTAACCAAGGGGAATTAAGTAAGTAATTCAAGGTTAAATGTAGGTCAAGGTCAAATATAGGTCAGGGGTTGTTGATGTACATCACTAGGAGATGAAGTTGTCCAAGTATGGTTGGTGTAGGGCCAGGAGTATTCCATCTACAAGCTTGACTAAAAACGTTAACCAAGGGGAATTAAGTAATTCAAGAGGAAATGTAGGTCAAGGTCAAATATAGATCAGGGGTTGTTGATGTACATCACTAGGAGATGAAGTTGTGCAAGTATGGTGGGTGTAGGGCCAGTAGTATTCCATATAGAAGGTTGACTAAAAACCTTAACCAAAATGAATTAAGTAAGTAATTGAAGAGGAAATGTAGGTCAAGGTCAAATATAGATCAGGGGTTATTGATGTACATACCTATGAGAAAAGGTTTTTGAAGTATGGTGTCTGGATACACAATAGTATTCAATGTACAAGCTTGAAAAAAAACTTTAACCAAGGTTGTCCAAGTATGGTGGGTGTAGGGCCAGTAGTATTGCATATACAAACTTGACTAAAAACCTTAACCAAGGTTGACTAAAAACCTTAACCAAGGGGAATTAACCAAGTAATTCAAGAGGAAATGTAGGTGAAGGTCAAATATAGATCAGGGGTTATTGATGTGCATCACTAGGAGATGAAGTTGTCCAAGTATGGTGGGTGTAGGGCCAGTAGTATTGCATATACAAACTTGACTAAAAACCTTAACCAAGGTTGACTAAAAACCTTAACCAAGGGGAATTAACCAAGTAATTCAAGAGGAAATGTAGGTCAAGGTCAAATATAGATCAGGGGTTATTGATGTACATCACTAGGAGATGAAGTTGTCCAAGTATGGTGGGTGTAGGGCCAGTAGTATTCTATATACAAGCTTGACTAAAAACCTTAACCAAGGCGTCACGGTGACGCCGACGCCGGGGTGACAACATAAGCTCTACTTATTCTTCGAATAGTCGAGCTAAAAATGTTTAAATGTAAGTACTTTTTTTATCAATAACAAAAAAGTCACCCTCCCCAAAAATAATTATTTGATGAAATTCCATCAAATATTGATTTTATTGCGAAAAAATGATTTTCCTATGGGAATTTAACATCGGGGCTAAAAATAGATTTTTTTTAAATATTTCTTTTATTTGTGGACCAATTTTCAAAATCTAACTTGTTGTCTTAGTTACATCATTTTCAAGCTATCTCGCCAGGTTTCGGAGTCAATTTCCAAATTTTTTCGTTTTTTGATCCTTCAGGTTTTGGAAATTGACTCCCCATGTTAAATTCCCATAGTAAAATCGTTTTTTCGCAATAAAATCAATATTTGATGGAATTTGATGGAAGTGTGACTTTTTTGTTATTGATGAAAAAGTACTTACTTTTAAGTATTTTTTAGATTTAATGTGTTTAATAGCCAAATGTTCGTCGGCAGCAAAACGTGGAACAGACAGTAGTCTTCAAACATAGCTAACCTCACGGTATTTCACATATTATGTGGCTGTGGCAGGAGAAATAGAGGCTTTGGGATTTGTGACCAGTATAGCTCCTACTAAAATATCACACTCCTGTAGTATGCAAAAATTCTATATTGCTTGTGTGAAGCATCACATGTGTTTCATCGATGTAATAGCGAACAGTGCAGATCCTGATCAGACTGCGGATGCACAGACTGATTTGGATCTACACTGGTCGCAAAATACATCGGTCTCATTTCTCCAGTCACCGCCACATATATGGTCACTACTCATACAGTAGCTTTAGCCAGGTGTGTGGACTTTTATATAGGAATGAATGGCCTTTTTGTGGAATTTATCGGGGTATAAACTTGGAAAAGTCGCGGGAATACAGGACGAAGGCCGGAAGGCCTCGTCCAGTATTCCCGCGACTTTTCCAAGTTTATATCCCCGATAAATTCCACAAAAAGGCCATTCATTCCTTATAATTCCAGCATTTCAAATAAATTCATCAAGAAAATGTGTTTATTTTCCGTTTTCTTAAGAATTATTTTAACTGCGCCTCACGGTTACGGAAAGTAGTTCGGTATGGGAGTTTACTGGGATATAAATTTTGGACAGAGACTTGCTACGGGCCAATCAGAAATGATGGAGTGACACTACTGAATTACAAATTCCTTATCTGGAGCGCTGCATAAGCTATCCTTATAGACCATTCTGGACAACGATAGAAACAATTACATCCGCAACCCTCGACCCGGTGAAATTAGTGATATGCGTACACATTTACTTGTCCACTTTTTAATCGTGCGCTAGCGAATAACTATGCATAAAGAATAGTAGGTTAGTGTCGTGAATGGGAAACAATATCTGGCAAGGCTTAGGAAACGGGATGGGCGAGGCTCTGCCGAGCACATCCCGTTTCCATGCCGCGCCAGATATTTTTCCCATTCACGGCACTAACCTACTATTCTATTTATCACGTCAACACCTACAAATGGCTTTAAAATGCAAACATTGAACCCCAGTCACCGCACATATTCATACGCAGTGATTATGTCGTATTGACAGGATATCAAAAACGTTTCACGGCACCGTGTTTCACGGCACATACGTACTGTGTTGACGGGATAAAACGAACATCCAAATTTGAAGTGTTACTGCTTTCATGCAAATTAGCTTATGTCCGTCGCAGCACATAGTTTGCATGTTGAACTTTTTAAAGACACGGATCTTACGCCATAAAAAAACAGTTCTAGCAACTTAGCTTCGTCGCCTTTTCAGTATGATACATGTTTTGTTTGATTGTTTTTTATGCTAAATGTATGTTATTGCAAATGTTTCCGTAGTCTAAGACGCGACGATTAACCGCCATAATCGATTATTCGCGATTCGTAACTCCATGGTCCGGTGCACGAATACAATCTTCGGGTTCGGCATCCATTCTCAGAATAGAAATTTCTATTTATAATTTTGGGTATTACAAAAATCTATTGTCAACTCAACGTTTTCGCCCGCTTGTCAATTCGGCCCGGAACGAGCACTCAGACGGACGGGTTTTCACGGATTGTTGTTTTTATGTAACCGGTTCTCAAAATACAGTTAGATAGATATCACGGCGCTATTTTTTCTTGTGGCGCGTATGTATACATCTTGTATCTAGGTCATTGTTATCCACTCGTTTTATGCTATTTTACATTTCACATTTATTAGAATGTATATCTTTGGTACGGTACATAATTAATTGAAGAAAAAACAATGGAACCTCAGATTTAGCCACAAATAAAACGGGCTATTTTGTTCGCGCATTAATGGTGTGTAACCCGAATCACACCTGTCTGGCACCTGTCTGGATTTTTTCATTCACAAATATAACAATAGCGTACACTTTCACTTACAATAATTGAGCCCGAATATGGAATTACCACCGTTATCGCATCGCCGTATATCGCCGATATTGATTTCGAAAATCAGTCATATTTTCCTTAAATGATGTCGAAAATTGATAAAAATTTCAGAGCTCATGCGGATGTGTATGTAATGCATACAAAAGAAATGCTAAGCCTTACTGGATTCTTCCTGTTTCTATGCAGCTCCTTCCCCTCTCCACATACACAATATGTTGAATGTTATACAGTTTCCCATAACACCATTTACGACAATTACTCTATTTGAAATATTTAAAGGAGAATATACTAAAACACTGTTTTAGTACTTTGATTTTAGTACTGTTAGGGAGATCACGACATCGTGTCGTTTGTCTATATAGGTTTCTGAAAAGTTGTTGGTGCTATGAATTTCCCGCCCTTATTTTTAGCGAAACGCTTTCCACTCTAGATTACTTATTAGTCTATTTGTCATCCACAAACACATACTGCGAAGAATTTCAGGACGTTCAGTCCATTGATTACGGTAAAATAAAACATTGCCATTGTTCTGCAACTCCCACGGGACTAAGTTAGACACAAAAAAATCGCCGTTAGCAAAATAATTAAAAAACGGCAACTAGCACTAATCCGTCCAGATCAGAGTTGTATTTATTTGTGGCTGTAACTGGAGAAATGTGGCTTATGGGATCATTTATCAGTGTAGCTCCTGATCAAATAGCACTGGTATGTAGTATGATAACAATCTATATTGCTTGTTACAAGCATGCCGGGTGTTATATTGATGGAATGTCGAACAGTGCATATTCTGATCAGTTTGTGCGGATGCACAGGCTGATCGGAATCTACATTGGTCGAAAAATCCATAAACCCCATTTCTTCAGTCACACATAATGCTGAAAGTGATTATACAAATAATAAATAAACACTTACCTGTGACAGCCAAGAAGTTATTCATGCTTAATTCCTTTCAATGGCTCCGTGCATCGAAAACACCATTGAAACGAAATATCCAAATTCCGTAGAGCTCAATATAATATTAAAGTTAAAGTAACACAATCTTCAAATATACTCCGCGATCATCGACTAAACACGGCTTCACATGGTTTCTTTTTACCCGACATAATAACTAAAGAACGTAAAACAATATACTGGCGAAAATGCCGAAAAAATATAGTCCTCCAGTTACGATGCAACTAAGAACCTGTCACTGTCTCTAATCCAACATAACGACACGCATGTTACTGTCACAAGAAATGAAACAAACACCCATGTGCAACAAATCCACCAGCGTGCATGTGGATTATGAGTGCAGCTCACTGTGAGTCCAAGAGCTTCGAGCAACGACGCTGTGTGAAGTGCGACAATAACAACATTGATCTATCTCCACGATATATACCGTCGCTGAGCTAATATGAAAGACAATGTCCCCGTGCTTATATATACACTCAAAAGGCGGTAGCCGAAACCTGTCGTCTGCTATTGTTTCATATTCCGTCTTATTTCTGAATAATAACATGGGTTGACAGTGCTTTTTTATCATTTCCATTGGAAATGATTATAAAGCACGGTCAAACCATGTTTTTGGTGAGAAAAAATGGAAAATAAAACATAAACAGCAGACGACAAATATAGATTCATCAATACAAGGGTTAATCATATGGAGGCCACACTGATACGTGGCCAGTGGCGAGTATTAACGTTGACAGATCCAATATATCGGTTGTCAACTGACAAAAGGATTTTGCTGTACTATTATGCTGCTGTTGTCGATCCAGATCCTACATGCGCACGCATATTAATTCGGATTCGGATTCGCATTACCATGCACATGTGCCGTTGATCGAGAAACATACGGCGTTCCATTATCATCATCTCGCTATCGGGTCGGTAGGACGATATGACGATAGTACGATACTGATAGCACGATGATACGATCAACCGATGACGATAACACTATACGTTGATGACGATACTACGATATCACGATAATACGATGACGATACAACGATAATACGATGACGATACCGCGATAGCTTGATATAAATTTGGAAAAGTCGCGGGAATACTGGACGAGGCCTTCCGGCCTTAGTCCAGTATTCCCGCGAATTTTCCAAGTTTATACCACGATAAATTCCACAAAAAGGCCATTCATTCCTATAGCGACACATACCAAATTATGCCAAACCAAATGATCTCCCGATTTATCACAGTTTCCGATACTTTACATAAACTTGAATATAAACATTTGAATCAGACGGAATCGAATATTCAGACTAACTATAAATGGACAACAATCGGTGAGGTGTGACCAAATGTGGAATGTTGGACGGTTCCGAAAAAGAGGGATGCGGATAGAAAATGAAACCGTTATTTATTTACTTTTTACTTACAAAAACATAAACTAATTAATAAAAAATAATAAAACCCCACATTTAATGAATATTAAAAAAACAACAAACATTTCTGTCAAATGGGGTGGGGTGGTGGTGGGGGGTGGGTGGGGTGGTGGGGGGAACGAACTCGCAAACTTCCGGTTATCGCCAGGCGTCATTGTATGGTATCTCCCCCTAAACTTGGACTCGCCCGTACCGTGGCGATCGTTGAACATTCAGGCTTTGTTGTCCAGCTATGCATAAGTAATGCTGCTAATTATGTTATTGGCGGACTCGTTGTGTGAACGGCTGGAACATGGTCATCATCCAAAGGAAGAAACCGCAGTCGTATTGATGAAAAATAAGATTTACCTGAGACCTTCATTCATTCGGCTTATATTTAAGGGCGGGGATAGATTCGAACAGCTTCCGTACCCTGAGACCTAATGGGCGCCGCCATTAATACAGTGTAAACACTAAACCACGTTATCCCATACATTGTTTGATTAGCGTTGCGACTAGCGAGGACATAAAAGCATGTGTAAGAATTTGCAAATCCCGGGTATAAAAGATGTTCGAACAGATTCCCACCATTAAATATAAGCGAATGAATGAAAGAATGAATTTGCAAATCTTGGCAATCTGATCACGGTGCGTTTCGAAAAGTACACCGGCGTGGTCGGTGATGACGATTTATAGCCATTTATAGTTCGTCCTACTTTCTAAGCCAATCGCTGGGCAGCATTGTGCTCTACTTATTTCACATATTAAACCCCATTAAGTTATATATTACCAGATTTAATGATTACCTGTTCGACAGGAAATGGAAAATCACGACTCGATTGAAAATCCAATACGTGAACAATAACGTTTTCACAATGATTAACTGTTAGATGGAAATGGAAAATCAATAATCTGATCAGACACTGCAGTGTACACTTTGGCTGAACCATAAGTATGTTATTGTTCACATAATTGGATTTTTTCAGGAACTAAATGCTGCGGTCGCTAACGATCCCTCGCATTTAATTCCTTAAAAAACCAATATGTGAACAATAACTTTTGCCTAATTAAGTTTAAAAATCAGAGACATAAAACGTTCATGAAAACCAAAACCAAAGAAACATGGGCCCTTTTCACTAAACATCTTACGACTAAAATGTTCGTAAGTGCAAATTTATAATCATCTGGAAATTTCAATTGATGTATTTACATTTATTGAGCATAGGCTGCATATGCAGCCTATGCTCAATAAATGTAAATCCAATAATTGTTTACAAGAAAACATTGTTAATGTTAAATTTACAGACTTTCATAATTTTGCACTTACGAACATTTTAGTCGTACGAAGTTTAGTGAAACGGGCCACAGTTCTGCAATAACCAGGAACCCACTTTTCCTACGTTTCGGCACAAGGCCTTTACCAATGCATGCGCATCACGACGCCAAACGTTATAAAAGATGACGTACTGCATAAATAATACGGGAAACAACATTAATAAATACGCCACGAAAGTCCTAGTAATACGCCTTTAGGGATGGGTTTTGGTTTTCATTGACTTTTCATTATTCTGACTTATTAGGGAATCTCATCCTTGGGTACACTTTATTCATCTGTGATCGTGGCTCGTCAATCATTCGGTTTTCAGCGTCACAGTGCCTTTAATGGAGAACCAAGATTTGACTTGCTAATTGGCCACGGTCTGACGAAACCAGGTTTATTGTAGTTGGGCCTTATTGACTCCCCTTCTCTACTCCTTTTTCAAGGTGCATGATCACGTGGTTACAACAACAACAACGTCGCCCAAGTAAATATTATTTTATATTTTCCTTAATATGCAACGGATTTTGATGAAATATGGCGCAGCAAACGCGTCTGCATGAGCTGCATTTGGTGGTCCAGTGAGTTCGGCCGGCACAGACTTATGTCGTTTTTGCGAAGAATCGATTTCCGTGTCGGAGACACGTACATCGATCTTTCGCAAACACGACAGACATTTGGGCGAAAATACAGAGACCACCAAATGTAGCTTAACAAGACGCGTTTGATGCGCCATATTTCACCAAAATCCTTTACGTAATAAGGACACTATAAAAGAATACGTACTTTGAATCAGATGGATTCTGGCAGTTTCAGTACTTGTTGTTGTTGTTAGGACCACGTGATCATACACTTTGTTTTTGTATATGATCAGGGCAAACATAAAGTAGCGTGAAACATCTCCAAACCGTGCCCCGAGATTCTCAAAGCCCACCCAAAATAAAGACATACTTTCCACGGTGACCGGTGTATAGAGGTTCAATTAAATGTTCATCATCAAAGAACGAGATATAATCCATACAGAAACGAAATGTATACACTTTCCAGTTATGTGAAACGAACAACTAGTACATTCGTACCCCTGAAAATATCAACAATCAATTACCTGATGCAATCTACTGTTGGTCAGTGGACGATAGCTATACTTCCTTTATGGACTTAGCTCCCGTCTGCCCCTTCATTAGGTAGGCTGTTTGTTATGCTTGCAAACATCGTAGAGAAAGAATGGTGCATGCAGATCAGTAGCCTATTCCACCAACATGACAAAGTATACTTATTTAGCAAAGTATACTTTGAGGGAAAAATGTTCAATTTAAGGATAAATTTATTAATTTTTATTACACTGAATTTATTACATTATCACAGCCATTTTGGCTGTGATAATGTAATAAATTCAGTATCATAATTCTGCATACTTTTAATCATCAAATATATGCAGTGGTTAGTTCTATATGAAATAATGCATTTCGGGAAAAATAAATGATTACTCCCTCTTTGCTAGATAAGTATACTTTGCAAGTTTGATGAAATCGGCTACAGGACATGAACACAGTTACTGGATGTGGCTGTTTTTCCCCAGTATGCATACGCTCCAATGGATATAAAACGTGATTTATTGCAGGAATAAACGATATTTTTTGTATGCATAGGGTTATTAACCTTTGCCAGTATTGTTGGACTTTTCGTGGTAAATACCCACCGGAAGGCACCATGTGTTCTTTGTAGGAATTAAATAAGTGTATAATTGTCTCACTATTCCACCAGTTCTAAACATTACGAGTGCCCGCTGTACAGATATAATCATTTAGTAATATTTATTTTACTGATAGTGACTCGTGGTTGTATCAGGCTATTTTCATATGCACATGCTATTTTTTTAATTATTTATACTAATTAAATGCGTCACCTGAAAAACTAATATTTTCGACAGATTATAAAGTATGATCATTGCACATCAAAAAATAAATACAGAAAAGAAATAGTAATGCCCGTTAACATATTAAGGAAACACAGTTATCGCCGATGATATAAGTGTGTAAATTAACGTCTGATATAAAATGAATAATAATGCCAATCAATACGTGGGGTGAATGAATGTTTGTTTTGCAGAAAATGTCTCAGATGATGTCTCTGATATAAAGAGAAGTGTGTGCCGACTGAGTGGGCATGTACCTTTAAAGGTTTAATTAGCGATACGTTCTAAAAAACATATTGTTATTGTGGCTACTGGCGGCCAAAAAGATAATTCCCGGTTTTATGTATTAGCTAGTAGCTAATACATACAACCAGGAATTATCTTTCTTTGGCCGCCAGTAGCTACGGGGCGCCAAGTGGGACATGGCTCAATTTTGTCAACAAAATTCATTTTTGTACCTATTAACTTGACAAAAACAAAACAAAATTAAATATATACTGATTTTGTCAACAAAATTCACTTTTGTGCCACAAAACTCAATTCTGTGTCACAAAATTCACTTTTGTGCCACAAAACTCAATTCTGTGTCACAAAATTCAATTCTGTGTCACAAAATTCAATTCTGCGTACGTTTCGTATACGTATTTGCATACGTTTCGATTCTGTTGCCCAAATATGGCACACGCATGTAAGAAGGACTACCATTGGTCAGATACAGTATGACAAAAATGTGGCCTGAATAATATGTATAAAAATATATCAGCAACAAACATGATGGAACTTGGATGGAAAATAACATTTTGTGAATTGGTTGCCTTGGCAACCGTTTATTGTAATTATGTATTGACTATGTACATACATTTAATAACGCTATCCCAATGTTGGTTACTTGAAATAAAACGATGCTATTGTTAAAATGTTTATATAAACTAGTTGTTATTTGGCCGCCCTGGCATCCGCATACATGATTAGTCACAATAAGATTCTTGGATAGAACTAGAGGTATATATTTTGTAATCATAATAACAAAATAACTGTCCATAAAGAAGTATAATATTGATATATTGGGTTATATTTTCGCATTGAAATATTTAAACCTGCAAGTGTACTCCACCATCTAGTAAAATGGTCTAAGACCGATCTCAACCAATCAACGTAGAGATGACATAGACTATCAGTTACGCAAACTATTTTTTGTGGACAAAACTGACTTTTGTGGACAAAACTGAATTCTGTCCCACAAAACTGAATTTTGTTCACAAAACTCAATTCTGTCTTACAAAATTGAATCCTTTATAACAAAACTGAATTTTGTATATCAGAATTTTTCATAATTGTATTTTGTGATTTTTAGTGTTACAAAACTCAATTTTGTCTGGACAAAATTGGTTTTGTACACATAATTAACCTGTCCTGCATGGCGCCCCGTAGTAGCCATAACAAATGTAAACTCACGTATCGACCTAGTAAATGTTATTTTCGTGGATTTGTATGGTACACCGAATGCATACTAGAACCGCAGATACATACATATTTGTTATATCAAACAAGTTAATTACAGACCATGCAAGACGAATTTATGTACTACTACTATGTCGATACTTGAGTTTACCTTTTTTATTCTTGTGCACAACGAAAATAAAAGAGGCATGTGAAATTGGGCTTATAGCATGTATAACCAGTGTAGCTCCTGATCTGTGACGGGTGAAATTGGTCTCATGACATTTTTGACCAGTCTAGCTCCTGATCTGTGACTGGTAAAATTGGTTTTATGACATTTGTGACCAGTGTAGTTCCTGATCTGTGACTGTTGAAATTGGGCTTATGACATTTGTGGCCAGTCTAGCTCCTGATCTGTGACTGGTGAAATTGGCCTATGACATGTGTGACCAGTGTAGCTCCTGATCTGTGACTGGTGAAATTGGCCTTATGGCATGTGTGACCAGTCTAGCTCCTGATATGTGACTGGTCAAATTTGACTTATAACATTTGTGACCAGTCTAGCTCCTGATCTGTGACTGGTGAAATTGGCCTTATGATATGTTCGACCAGTGTAGCTCCTGATCTGTGACTGGTGAAATTTGCCTTATGACATTTGTGACCAGTGTAGCTCCTGATCTGTGACTGGTGAAATTGGCCTTATGGCATGTGTGACCAGTCTATCTCCTGATCTGTGACTGGTGAAATTGGTATTATGGCAAGTGTGACCAGTGTAGCTCCTGATCTGTGACTGGTGAAATTGGCCTTATGACATGTGTGACCAGTCTATCTCCTGATCTGTGATTGGTGCAATTGGTATTATGGCATGTGTGAACAGTGTAGCTCATGATCTGTGACTGGTGAAATTGGCCTATCACATTTGTGACCAGTGTAGCTGCTGATCTGTGACTGGTGAAAGTGGCGTTATGGCATGTGTGACCAGTCCAGCTCCTGATCTGTGACTGGTGAAATTGGCCTATGACATTTATGACCAGTGTAGCTCCTGATATGTGACTGGCGAAATTGGCCTCATGGCATGTGTGACCAGTCTAGCTCCTGACATGTGACTCGTAAAATTTGACCTATAAACATTTGTGACCAGTCTAGCTCCTGATCTGTGACTGGTGAAATTGGCCCTATGATATTTGTGACCAGTGTAGATCCTGATCTGTGACTGGTGAAATTGGACTTATAACATTTTTTATCAATCTAGCTCCTGATCTGTGACTGGTGAAATTGGCCTTATGACATTTGTGACCAGTGTAGCTCCTGATCTGTGAATGATAAAATTGGACTTATAACATTTGTGACTAGTCTAGCTCCTGATCTGTGACTGGTGAAATTGGTCTTATTGCATGTTTGACCAGTGTAGCTCCCGATCTGTGACTCGTGAAATTGGGCTTATGACATTTGTGACCAGTCTAACTCCTGATCTGTGACTGGTGAAATTGGCCTTATGATATTTGTGATCAGTCTAGCTCCTGATCTGTGACTGGTGAAATTGGGCTTATGGCATTTGTGACCAGTCTAGCTCCTGATATGTGACTGGTGAAATTGGGCTTATGACATTGGTGATCAGTCTAGCTACTAATCTGTGTCTGGTTAAATTGGTCTTATGCCATTTGTGAACAGTCTAGCTCCTGATATGTGACTGGTGAAATTGGTCTTATGACATGTGTGACCAGTCTAGCTCCTGATCTGTGACTGTTGAAATTTGCCTATCACATGTGTGACCAGTGTAGCTCCTGATATGTGACTGGTGCAATTGGGCTTATGACATTTGTGACCAGTCTCGCTGCTGATCTGTGTCTGGTGAAATTGGCCTTATGACATTTGTGACCAGTCTAGCTGCTAATCTGTGACTGGTGAAATCGGCCTTATGATATTTGTGACCAGTCTAGCTGCTAATCTGTGACTGTGGTGAAATTGGGTTTATGACATTTGTGACCAGTCTAGCTCCTGATCCGTGACTGGTGAAATTGGGCGTATAACGTTCATGTGATCACCACCTGAGTTGCACCTTGTCTGGAACCTCTCACAGATGAACACCATAGTTGTGCAATCATACTTTATTAGCGTGCGGTCGATTGGCCTAAATCTCAACAGTCCCTGAACGGCACCCATGCCAATACTATCACACGGCGCCCCCATGGCAACCCAATGTGACTCCAACCTCCCGGCCAGATCAATTGAGTGTATATCACCAGAGAGCAATTTGTACACTGACTACCCATCTCAGGGAAGCCTTTTTATTTTCCAAATGCATTGTTCTCACTAGTGCAAACTACTAAATAGTATTTACTTGGTTACACTCGATAGATCAGTAGCCGATTTCAACAAAATTGCTAAGCATACTTAACTAGCTAAGTATACTTTGAGGGAGTAATCATTTATTTTTCCCGAAATGCATTATGTCATATAGAACTAACAACTGCATATAGTTGATGATGAAAAGTATGAACACTTATTATACTGAAATTATTACATTATCACAGCCAAAATGGCTGTGATAATGTAATAAATTCAGTATAATAAAAATTAACAAATTTATTCTTATACATGTATTTAACATTTGTCCCTCAAGTATGTTTAGCAATTTTGTTGAAATCGGCTATTGGCTGTGATGTTACAGGCGTATGACATTGTATTGGGTGCCACATGAGCACTAAATATATTGTCTAGAAAGTATGGCTTAAGAGTGCTATAACATCCAGAAATTGACTTTGTGCCGGTTCCAAGAATGAATTGTTTTCTCTGGGGGAAATAAATCGGAAGAATTCGCAATAAGTCACACAGCAGTATGTGATATATGTGTATTTAACCCCTCATGTTTTGTGTTACACCAATGTTTCAACATAGAAGTTTATATTCATGGCTACAGTAGTCTGGGATTACCGGAATAATTGGGTCTCCTGGCGGTGATGTTTGTGAGAAAAAAAAGAGAATTTCGATAGAGTGGAACCTCTCTCTAAAACACATATACTCATATTGTTGATGAGTTTCTTAGTCATTTATCTCAGGTGATACTGTCTGTTCGTGATCACATAGCTCATAACTGGGGCTCGTAATGATCAAATGCCTGACTTACAGTGAAACCTCTACAAGCAGGACACCGTGGGGACCTCACAGGGTGTCCGGATTAGAAAGGTTTCACTTTATTTTAATATCAGACCGACCTTCACATTCATACCATTGGACTACTATATATTCGCTGTTAGGGATAAGAAGGCCTTTGTCTCGGCCTCGGTCTTTGTATCTCTAGTCGCGATAGATGTATTTCTAGTGTCGGTCTTTGTATCTCTAGTCTCAATCTTTGTTTATCTCCATGTCTGTCTTTGTATATTTCTAGTCGCGGTCTTTGTTTATCTCTAGTCGTGGCATTTGTTTACCTTTATTCTCGGTATTTGTACATCTAGTCTCGGTCTTTGTATCTTTAGTCGCGGTCTTTGTATCTCTAGTCGCGGTCTTTGTATATCTAGTCTCTGTCTTTGTATCTCTAGTCGCGGTCATTGTTTATCTCTAGTATCGGTCTTTGTATCTCAAGTCGCGGTATTTATTTATATCTAGTCTCGGTCTTTGTTTATCTCTAGTCTCGGTCTTTGTTTATCTCTAGCCGCGGTATTTAATTATCTCTAGTCGCGGTATTTGTTTATCTCTAGTCTCGGTCTTTGTTTATCTCTAGCCGCGGTATTTATTTATCTCTAGTCTCGGTCTTTGTTTATCTCTAGTCGCGGTATTTGTTTATCTCTAGTCTCGGTCTTTGTTTATCTCTAGCCGCGGTATTTATTTATCTCTAGTCTCAGTCTTTGTTTATCTCTAGTCTCGATCTTTGTTTATCTCTAATCTCGGTCGTTGTATCTCTAGTGTCGGTCTTTGTATCTCTAATCCCGGTCTTTGTTTATCTCTAGTCTCGGTCGTTGTATCTCTAGTCTCAGTCTTTGTTTATCTGTAGTGTCGGTCTTTGTTTATCTCTAGTATCGGTCGTTGTATCTCTAGTGTCGGTCTTTGTATCTCTAGTCTCGATCTTTGTTTATCTCTAGTCTCGGTAATTGTTTATCTCTAGTCTCGATCTTTGTTTATCTCTCATCTCGGTCTTTGTATCTCTAGTGTCGGTCTTTGTATCTCTCTAGTATCGATCTTTGTATCTCTAACGTTGTATCTCTAGTGTAGGTCTTTGTATCTATAGTCGCGGTCTTTGTATATCTCTAGTATCGTTCTTTGTTTATCTCTAGTCTCGGTCTTTGTATATCTCTAGTCTCGATATTTGTATCTCTAGTGTCGGTCTTTGTATCTCTAGTCTCGGTCTTTGTATCTCTAGTCTCTGTCTTTGTATCTATAGTATCTTTCCTTGTTTATCTCTAGTCTCGGTCTTTGCATTTCTAGTCGCGTCTTTGTTTATCTCTAGTATCATTCTTTGTTTATCTCTAGTCTCGGTCTTTGTATCTCTAGTCGCGTCTTTGATTATTCTCTATTATCAGTCGATGTATCTCTAGCGCGGTCTTTGTATCTATCGTTCGTTGTATCTATGCGCTCTTTGTATCACTATTACTCTTTGTTTATATCGCTGTTTTTTTGTATCTCAGTCTCGGTCGTTGCATCTCTAGTACGATCGTGTATCATTGTCGTCGTTGTCTTTATAGTCGGCGGTCTGTAGTTGGTCTTTAGTAACGATCTATCTCTGTATCGCTAGTCTCGGTCTTTGTATCTCTATGTCGCGTCTTTTGTATCTCTAGTATCGTTCTTTGGATTATCTCTAGTCTCGGTCTTTTGTATCTCTAGTCGCGTCTTTGTTTTACTCTAGTAATCAAGTTAGTATCTCGGTAGTCGCGGTACTTTGTATCTCTAGTCACGGTCTGATCACTAGTATCTGTCTGTTTATATCTAGTCTCGTTTTTTTTGTATCTCTAGTCTCAGTCGTTGTATCTGTAGTCTCGGTCTTTGTATTTCTAGTCTCTGTCTTTGTTTATCTCTAGTCTCCGTGTTTCTTTATCTCTAGTCTCGTTCTTTTTTTATCTCTATTATCAGTCGTTGTATCTCTAATCTCAGTCTTTGTTTATCTGTAGTGTCGGTCTTTGTTTATCTCTCGTATCGGTCGTTGTATCTCTAGTGTCGGTCTTTGTATCTCTAGTCTCGATCTTTGTTTATCTCTAGTCTCGGTCATTGTTTATCTCTAGTCTCGAGCTTTGTTTATCTCTCATCTCGGTCGTTGTATCTCTAGTGTCGGTCTTTGTATCTCTCTAGTATCGATCTTTGTATCTCTAACGTTGTATCTCTAGTGTCTGTCATTGTATCTCTAGTCGCGGTCTTTGTTTATGTCTAGTATCGGTCTTTGTTTATCTCTAGTCTCGGTTTTTGTATCTCTACTCTCGGTATTTGTATCTCTAGTCTCGGTCGTTGTATCTCTAGTATCGATCGTTTTATCTCTAGTGTCGGTCTTTGTATCTATAGCCGCGGTCTTTGTATATCTCTAGTATCGGTCTTTGTTTATCTCCAGTCTCGGTCTTTGTTTATCTCTAGTCTCGATCTTTGTTAATGTCTAGTCTTGGTCGTTGTATCTCTAGTGTCGGTCTTTGTATCTATAGTCGCAGTCTTTGTATATCTCTAGTATCGTTCTTTGTTTATCTCTAGTCTCGGTCTTTGTTTATCTCTAGTCTCGATCTTTGTAATCTCTAGTCTCGGTCGTTGTATCTCTAGTGTCGGTCTTTGTGTCTCTATTCTCCGTCTTTGTATCTCTAGTCTCGGTCGTTGTATCTCTAGTATCAGTATTGGTATCTCTAGTCTCGGTCTTTGCATCTCTAGTCGCGGTCTTTGTATCTCAAGTCGCGGTCTTTGTTTATCTCTAGTGTCGGTCTTTGTATCTCTAATCTCGGTCTTTGTTTATCTCTAGTATCAGTCTTTGTACTCTAGTCTCGGTCTTTGTATCTCTACTCTCGGTATTTGTATCTCTAGTCTCGGTCGTTGCATCTCTAGTATCGATCGTTGTATCTCTAGTGTCGGTCTTTGTATCTATAGTCGCGGTCTTTGTATATCTCTAGTCTCAGTCTTTGTTTATCTCTAGTCTCGATCTTTGTTAATCTCTAGTCTCGGTCGTTGTATCTCTAGTGTCGGTCTTTGTATCTCTAGTCTCAGTCTTTGTATCTCTAGTATCGTTCCTTGTTTATCTCTAGTCTCGGTCTTTGTATTTCTAGTCGCGTCTTTGTTTATCTCTAGTATCATTCTTTGTTTATCTCTAGTCTCGGTCTTTGTATCTCTAGTCGCGTCTTTGATTATCTCTATTATCAGTCGATGTATCTCTAGTCGCGGTCTTTGTATCTCTAGTCTCGGTCGTTGTATCTCTAGTGTCGGTCTTTGTATCACTAGTATCTGTCATTGTTTATATCTAGTCTCGTTTTTTGTATCTCTAGTCTCGGTCGTTGCATCTCTAGTATCGTTTGTTGTATCACTAGTGTCGGTCTTTGTATCTATAGTCGCGGTCTTTGTATATCTCTAGTATCGATCTTTGTTAATCTCTAGTCTCGGTCGTTGTATCTCAAGTGTCGGTCTTTGTATCTCTAGTCTCGGTCTTTGTATCTCTAGTCTCTGTCTTTGTATCTCTAGTACGTTATTTGTTTATCTCTAGTCTCGGTCTTTGTATCTCTAGTCGCGTCTTTGTTTATCTCTAGTATCGTTCTTTGTTCATCTCTAGTCTCGGTCTTTGTATCTCTAGTCGCGTCTTTGTTTATCTCTATTATCAGTAGTTGTATCTCTAGTCGCGGTCTTTGTATCTCTAGTCTCGGTCGTTGTATCTCTAGTGTCGGTCTTTGTATCACTAGTATCTGTCTTTGTTTATATCTAGTCTCATTTTTTGCATCTCTAGTCTCAGTCGTTGTATCTGTAGTCTCGGTCTTTGTATTTCTAGTCTCTGTCTTTGTTTGTCTCTAGTCTCCGTGTTTCTTTATCTCTAGTCTCGTTCTTTTTTTATCGGTAGTGTCGGTCTTTGTTTATCTCTCGTATCGGTCGTTGTATTTCTAGTGTCGGTCTTTGTATCTCTAGTCTCGATCTTTGTTTATCTCTAGTCTCGGTCATTGTTTATCTCTAGTCTCGATCTTTGTTTATCTCTCATCTCGGTCGTTGTATCTCTAGTGTCGGTCTTTATATCTCTCTAGTATCGATCTTTGTATCTCTAACGTTTTATCTCTAGTTTCTGTCATTGTATCTCTAGTCGCGGTCTTTGTTTATGTCTAGTATCGGTCTTTGTTTATCTCTAGTCTCGGTTTTTGTATCTCTACTCTCGGTATTTGTATCTCTAGTCTCGGTCGTTGCATCTCTAGTATCGATCGTTGTATCTCTAGTGTCGGTCTTTGTATCTATAGTCGCGGTCTTTGTATATCTCTAGTATCGGTCTTTGTTTATCTCTAGTCTCGGTCTTTGTTTATCTCTAGTCTAGATCTTTGTTAATGTCTAGTCTTGGTCGTTGTATCTCTAGTGTCGGTCTTTGTATCTATAGTTGCGGTCTTTGTATATCTCTAGTATCGTTCTTTGTTTATCTCTAGTCTCGGTCTTTGTTTATCTCTAGTCTCGATCTTTGTTAATCTCTAGTCTCGGTCGTTGTATCTCTAGTGTCGGTCTTTGTATCTCTAGTCTCAGTCTTTGTATCTCTAGTCTCGGTCGTTTTATCTCTAGTATCAGTATTTGTATCTCTAGTCTCGGTCTTTGCATCTCTAGTCGCGGTCTTTGTATCTCAAGTCGCGGTCTTTGTTTATCTCTAGTGTCGGTCTTTGTATCTCTAATCTCGGTCTTTGTTTATCTCTAGTATCAGTCTTTGTACTCTAGTCTCGGTCTTTGTATCTCTAGTCTCGTTATTTGTATCTCTAGTCGCGGTCTTTGTTTATCTCTAGTGTCGATCTTTGTATCTCTAATCTCGGTACGTGTTTATCTCTAGTCTCGGTATTTGTATTTCTAGTAGCGGACGAAGAAGCCTATTTATTTTCAAAAAGTACTTACTCTCCTTGGCGGCCATTTTTAATGTTCACACTTTGTACCCTTGTCCACGCAATAACTCAAGTTCTACTTGACGGATCGTAACACAATTCGGCATACATTTTTATCAAGGCAAGATGAATAACCCTATTGGTTTTCAATGACTTATCTCCCCTTGTTCACTGGTCTTGTCTCGACGGGCGTATATTGTGACATTCGGTACTCTTGTTGTATATATGTACAGAAAAACAACATATTGCCCATCACGGCAGTTGTAATTACTGCTATATCCATATGACCCATTTAATTACAGAGTATCAACCAGAGGAAAAACAAAAAAAGATCAATGAAACATGGTCTGTACGTCTGCGATAAGTAATGCGGCTTAACTCAGAAAACGCGGGAAACGAAAATTGTCGTCTGCCGTTGTTTTGTATTTTTTCTTCTTGCACAATATATACAACATAGTTTTACAGCACTTTAGAATCATTTCCGTTGGAAATGATTTTAATGTGCTGTCAAACCATGTTTGATAAGAAAGCTAGTGAATACAAAATAAACAGCAGACGACAACATTGAATTTAGCATTGTAAGGGATAGCGCTGTGGTCTCGTGGAAGACGTCAATAGTGTAACATGTTTGTCCTTAAATGTATAATCTGGGAACTAAATCCTCCAACAACGTTTTGTTCATTGCAAACAGAGCTAATGACATACCCCCGGCGTCGTCGGCGTCGGCGTCCACAATCGTTGCGGTAAATGTCTTATAACTTCTGTTTATATACATGGAACAGCTTGATATTTCATACATGCATTCATGAGACGACCCTTTATCATGCTACAGCACATTCACGACCAACCGCCCACCCCTTACCCCAAGTTCAATGTGACAAACTTAGCGCGTTCCTAAACATAAAGGCACACACTGTTCTTTATAGGAATTAAATAAGTGTATACTTGTGTAACTATTCCACCAGTTCCAAAAATTACGAGTGACCGCTATGCAGATATAATCATTTAGTAATATGTATTTTACTGATAGTGACTCGCGGTGGTATCAGGCTATTTTCATATGCAAATGAGCCATGATATTTGTTAATTATTTATACTAATTAAATGCGTCACCTGAAACAATAATATGTTCGGCACATTATAAAGTATGATCATTGCACATCAAAAAATAAATACAGAGAATAAATAGTAATCTCCGTTAACATTTTAAGGAAACACGGTTATCGCCCTTGATATCAGTGTGGAAATTTACGTCTGATATAAAATGCATACTAATGTCAATCAATACGTGGGGTAATTATGAATGAACGTTTATTTTGCAGAAAATGTCTCAGATGATGTGGGTGAAATATGAAGCAGTTACGTGAAAGGAAACAGAAATTATAAGTATTCTATTATTATCCCGTCAACACAGTGCGTATGTGCCGTGAAACATGGTACTGAAACATTTTTGATATCCTGCCAATACGACCTAATCACTGCATATGGATATGTGCGGTGGCTGGGGTTATCTTTTTGGATTTTAAAGCCATTTGTAGGTGTTGACGGGATAAATAGAATAGTAGGTTAGTGCCGTGAACGGGAAAAAATATCTGGCGCGGCACGGAAACGGGATGTGCTCGGCAGAGCCTCACCCATCCCGTTTCCTAAGCCTTGCCATATATGTTTTCCCATTCACGGCACTAACCTACTATTCTCTATATTCTCTGACGGTCCTCTATCATGTTGTGACAAATCCACGACCCTCGGCATCCCGCTAAACCCACGGTCAATGTCACATACTTCCGAATCGGTAAATGTCTTATAATTGCTGTTTCCTTTCACGTGGCTGCTTCATATTTCACACATTTGTTCAACACCTTAACGCTCAGGTAAATTTCTTGTAATTTCTATATCCTTGTATTTTATTTTCATTCATGTAACTGCTTCATATTTCACAAATGCATTCCTCTGATGGTTCTGTCCTCTATCATCCTGTGACAAATCTACGATCCTTGATCCTCCTCAAAATCCAAGGACAATGTCACATACTTAGTGCGTTCAACACATTAACTTTTTTTTTCCTCTGTATCTTTGTATTTTATGTTTCTTTCATGTAACTGTTTCATATTTCACACATGCATTCCTCTGATGGTCCTCTATCATACTGTGAGAAATTCACGATTCTCGGGCCCACGCTGAACACAAGGTCAATGCTACTTACTTAGTGTGTTCAAAACCTTAACACACGGGTACATTTCTTATACTTTCAGTTTCCTATCACGTACATGTAACTGCTTCATATTTCACGCATGTATTCCTCTGCTGGTCTTCTATATCATGCTGTGAAAAAATCCACCATCCATCCATCCTCCACACCTTTTGTGTCTTCAACTTTGCCATCGTTTTCTTTGGCTGCCAGCGGGGCATGTGCCGAAAATGGCTGTGATAATGTAATGAATTCAGTATAATAAAACATAATAAAGTTATCTTTAAATTGAAAATTTCTCCCTGAAAGTGTACTTAGCAAGATAAGTATTCTTAGCAATTTTGGTAAAATCGGCTCATCGGGATCGGCAACATTTGAAATTCATCTACATGTAATTTCTTTGAGGAACTCCTGATAATTATAACACAGGAGAATAATAACATAAACAATGACATCGTTATGACGAACCTAATCCCCTGGCTGGTCGCCTTGATAATAAAATGAGCATAATTCTTCAGCGACATTGACCTTCGGTGTTCATATTCATTTGCGGTCTATGTGCAAGGAAGCAGAATCCATCCCAAGACATATATTGTGACCAAATATGATTAAAATGGATTCACAAATTATTGTGAATTGTTTATTTTTAGCGCGTTTGCCTTACACATGACCTTGGGTGTTCATATGTGTGGTGTATGCGAAACAAAGCCATCCATAGACACACATTGTGGCCAAGTATGATTAAAATCAGCGAAGTGATTCATACGTTATTAAGTAATAAATAGAGGATATTCATATTTTTGCAACGAATATGACATATATGTTCATTGAGTGGTGTGGAATGTCCATATTTCACGAGTGCCGTTAGGCACTCGTGAAATATGGACATTTCACACCACGAGATGAACATATATGTCATATTCGTTGCAAAAATATGAATATTCTATTTATTATATACCGCTCCATGGAAATTAGCAGGTTTTTAGACTGTATACGGTAATGAATGTGTATTTGCAGCCTATTTGCAGTCCGGCACTGCAGGTGCGCGTTATGAATATAGATAGCGGAAGTAGTCGTATTTTCATCGGAAGATGTTTATTTCATCGATGAGAACATATGACTTTTATTTACATCGTATAACTATGTATTTCATGGGTAGGTATATAATAAATGAAGTGATTTTCTGCCAATAAGCCGTGACGTCTGGTTATAAATATACCTTATATTGGAACATTTAATGAATACATTTAGTAGATATTGGAGAAATAGTCACAATATAATGGTTACTTGAGTTGAAATGCTATATGCTTTTATTGGCCAAGAAACTACGGCAAACAATACAAGGAAAACAATAATGCCACGAATGTCGTGTGATACGCAAATGACTGTATGTACTATTTCACCCGAGCGAGAGCCGTACAAATTAACCAATGACATTCATAGGGTTTGACCAGACTAATAGAGCCGGCATCAATTAAAAGCGCAGTAAATACGCAATTCCGTCGCGTCTAGTATCCACGATAATTGTCCTATGTTGATAATGTCACTGGTGCTACACCCCGCGCCGGCGTAAAATGTTACACGTCGAGAAATGCACATGTTTCCTGACGACATGCCGCTCAGTTATACTTAAAGCTTTTGCATTTGCGCCGGTTACTAGACGAAAATGTGTTATGTGTAATTTTCTGCATGTAATTGAATGGGGATTCGTCAGGAATACGACGGATAATTCGACGTGAAACGTTCTACGCCCGCGCGGAGTGCAGCACCAGTGAATGTCATTGACTGGTCCCATATCTTTGAGTCTATCAGGTGCGGATTCGCCGAGTCCGCCCCGCCCTCTGAATCCAACACTTTCGCCGATGTTGACCAAACCTCACGAAATGGTCTATGCGTTGCTCCTTTTCAGATTTGTTAAAATGGACTTCGTCGCATATCCAAGATGGCCGCCGTAGAAAAGTAGATCAAATTCCTTAAAAAATCTTCTTCTCACGAACCGCCTGACCGATTTCGACGACACTTGGTAGGATTAATCGATAGTCAATGCTTTTTCAGATTTGTCAAAATGATGACCCCGATATAAAAGATGGCCGAGGCCCGGGGGTCCATAAAACATCACTTTAGTAAGACTAAATTTCAACATATTTTTCCTGGTAATCCGTCCCCCCCCCCCACCATCGCCACCCGACCCCCGCCCCCTCACCCCAATGGACATAAAAAACTGATCAATTATTCAAATTAATTTTTATGGAACTTGGTATATATAATCGGCAATCAATGCCGTTTCTGATTTACTTTACAATGTAGATAGTACTTTCAGGTGAGCTATACATGCCATTAGGGGCCTCTTGCTTTGATTTGTAATGATCATACAATACCACGTTTAGACTTAACTCAAATAAATAATATAAATTTAAATTAGTAACCGTCGACGAAATACTAGCGTTTGCAACGCTAATAAATCTTGCCGTATTATAAACATGATTTTTATAACAATTACCGACTTTATATCCGGAAGACTATAAGTACAATTGTGTTAACAAATTGGACCAAATCTCGAATTAAATTACTTACTTGGCACCCTTGAGGCCCAGGGCCTTTAATTAATTTGGCGCTGTTTGAGCAGATTAATGACCTTCGAATCTTCCACGTTTAATATTGTTTGCAGAAATGACAGAACCCCTCGAGATTAAGCAGTCTCGCGTGGATTGCCGAATAGGCGTTTCCATTTATCTAGTAAATAAATTGTGATAAATTGGCCAGTTTGTTGACGCAATAGAAAACGGAAATGTACTCGTCTAATTCACTGGTGGGCGCTGCGCCGGAATGTATAGAATAGTAGGTTAGTGCCGTGAATGGGAAAACATATCTGGCAAGGCTCACGAAACGGGATGGGCGAGGCTCTGCCGAGCACATCCCGTTTCTGTGCCTCGCCAGATATGTTTTCACGGCACTAACTAACATTCACGGCACTAACCTACTATTCTATTTATCCCGTCAACACATACAAATGGCTGTAAAATGCAAAAATTGTATTGACTGGATATACAAAATGTTTCACGGCACCGTGTTTCACGGCACATACGCACTGTGTTGACGAGATAAAAAGTGCTCCACGTCGAAAATTCAACTTTCCTAACGAGATATCACGCAGCTCTACATAGCTATCGCATAAACGCGATTTCGCCTAGTAACCGGCGCAATTCTTTGCGCCGGTTACTAGACGAAATTGTGTTTATGCAGTATCTTCTGAATGTAGCAGAATGGGAACATCGTCAGAAACCCGGTGCATGTTTGATGTGAAACATATTACACTCGCACGGAGTGCAGCTCCAGTCTGATTACGTCCGTGATTCATGGTTCGTCTTTTCATACGGATTTCTGCCGACTGTGTTCACTATTTCAAGCAAGGGCATCGTTATCACTAAGCTAATCCCCTCGGTGGCAGCTCATTGCCTTACAAACATGGTGAACATAAGTCCTCAGTGACATTGACCTTGGGTGGTCGGACGTGGGTCGTATGCAAAAGAAAGCACCGTCCCCAGATACACAGTGCGAGCCCAAATATTATCAAAATCGGTGAAGCGGCTCATAAGTTATTGAATAAACAAAACACAATTTAACTCATTTGCCTTGCAAACAAGGTGAATATAAGTCCTCAGTGACCTTGCTCTTGGGCGGTCGGACGTGCTTCGTATGTAATACAAAGCACCATTCATAGACACACATTGTTGCCAAATATAATCAAAATCGGTGAAGTCATACAAAAATGAAATGTGGTACTAACGTACGCACGTACCCGCGATGGGATGATGAATACGTGTATCACGTCAGGTTGTAAACACACTTTTCGCCCATTGTTTAGATATAACATTGTTTAGCAAAGAAAGCATTCATTTACCATTATCCATGATTATAGAAGGTATTTATTGGAATTATTATGCTTTTTATCAAACGTGAATTGCCATTCTTGATATCAGGGGCGATAACAGTGTTTCCTTAAATGGATAATGGAAACAAATATAATTTTTTTCCAGTCACAGCTACAACTATATATGAGGCACGCATTGGGATTTTGTACTTTCGGGCATTTTCAGAGCACATGCGGAATATAATTGTACATGTACTCTGAAATTTGTGTCAACTGTGAAGGAAAATATTGTAAATTTTGCAAACGTATGAAATTACGCAGATGTCCGAAGGTACAAAATCCCACGACGTGCCAATATACGTTTATTCACTCAAAGCCACAAGCGTGACACATGAGGTATACGTGCGGATACAGTGTATAACGATGGGTACACACATTTGATCAGTATAAGGATACTGACGTTTTTATGAAAATTGCTAGGTTTCTTAACTGCTTTCCAGGGCCCGGTTGCTCAAAACATCCGTTAGCTTAACGGACTGTTAAATCCTTAACTGAATGGCTAAAATCTCTGTTTTAACAGAGATTTTAACCATTCAGTTAAGGATTTAACAGTCCGTTAAGGATTTAACAGTCCGTTAAGCTAACTGGTGTTTTGAGCAACCGGGCCCAGATTGTTTGTGAAACAGATGTTTAAATTTGAGTGTGTTTGGTCTACAGTAGTAAAACGGTTTGATGTATTTGTTTCTTGCTTCCTAATATTGCCTGCACTCGAAAAGGAAATGAAACTCGTCACCGAGAGCACCACTGTCACATTTGTCGCACGTTCTTTGTGCTCTCGGTGTCCCCTGTCCATTTTCCCTTTTCGACTGCCAGCCTATGATTGAAAGTTCGAAACCTAGTTACTAGTATTTCCGTTAGACCGTTAAGACATGGCTCCATTTCAAAGGTTGTCTTGTATATCATATGGATAATACCACGAGAAGATACGTCTATGTTGGAAAGCCATGGCTGAATAAATTGGTTCTGATGCTGGCTTCTGTCATGCTGCTTAAGTCAGATAACATTGACGTCAGTCTAGCTATTCCATATGCCAGGATAGAATATACAGATAGAATATACATGTACTTTACATTATGAATCCATCTGCAATTTGTTCTGAAAACATATAGCAGCCTATACATGAGGTAGGATAATTTGTTTGATTTGCCAGAGATTAATTTTGCCCAAAATGAAAGTAGATTCTAGATTTAATTGTGATATTTAAAGGAAACTTTCCTAATTCACCATATACATGTACAATGTAATTAGGGGTTGATTCTTTTTACCCCCAACATCTTTTTACAAACTTTCAAATGTATGTTTTCTATAATTGTTGCATTTTCCAATCCCGAAAGTTAACTAGCGTAACAAAGAATTGGCCCTATGCATCGATCAAATAACTTTAATTGGCAATCTACGGGAATTGTCAAACTATTAATATTCCTAAATAGGCCCAAAGTTGCTTTAGCTGATTTATCTGTTAAATGTTGTTGTTTTTTTCCTTATTTAAGTTTCAGTTGGGCGTGAATACATTTCCTAAATATGTAAAGTTATCAACTATTTCAATTTCCCCATTGTACATTGTAATTTACCAAAAACTTACGTTTTTTGAATATCATGATGTTTTGTCCTTGACGTGTTTACTTGGAGTTTCCACTGTATGTATCATTGACGAAAGGAAGTTAATGTTCCCGTAGGCCTTGCTGAGATTCAGACATGAGAATCGTGTCGTCAACATAAAGTAATATATATAATTTAACATAAATACAGTGGAACCTCTCTAAACCGGACACCCTGGGAACTTCCCAGGGTGTCCGGTTTAGAGATGTTCCATTGTAAATCGGACATATGACTATACCAAAGTATGCGGTTGTGCTTTGTGAATATGAAGAGGCATTATCATCATTACTATACACCATTGAAAAAAATACAATAAAGGACACACAGACAGCCTGCGTGTCCGGTTTAGAGAGGTTTTACTGTAGGTATTGAAATATGTCAGATATCACAGAATGTAAGTCAGGTATACCACTCATATACGTCACACCGTTAGTGCATTGCGGGTAATTGTGTCGCGATCGCGTGTGTCACGATGTTGAGTTCCGGGGCGTTCGTTAGCGATTCTTAAATTCAAGTGATACATACATACATAGAGAGTGATGAAACAGAATAGGAAACAAATCATTGTAGAATTGTATCGTATGTCTGAACCTAATTGTACATATACCAGGGTGGTCATCCCACGTCACTTTTGAACAATGTGGAGCGCGTGGTCGAGCGATCTGAGGCGTAGGACTGCTGGTCTTAAGGTCATGGGTTCGAGCCTCATCGGAGGCGTGCGTTGTGTCCTTGAGCAAGACACTTTATTCACACTGTTTTAGTCCACTCAGCTTAAAATGGGTGCCGGCTAAATACCGGGAACATCGATTGTATTTGATTGTATGTACATGTACTTATCATGTACTTATGAATACAAATATGATCATATCCATTAAGGGAAAACACTACGAAAAGGGCCTAAGAAACTAAAAAGTTGATATAAGCAAATGCTTATATCCGGTCTCTAACACTATATGAACTATATGAACTATATGAACTATATGAAGGTACACATCGAATTTGGAAGAAAATCGCTAGATTCGAGATAAGAAAATGTAAATTTCTCAGCTTGTACGCAACTTTCTTTCCTTGAATCGAGCGATTTCCTACCAAATTCGGCGTGTACCTTATTAAAAAAGTCACGTGGGATAACCATTCTGTAATACGTCGCCTGTAAATGGGGATTGTTAAAAATGTCTATAATATTGAATAATAGCTCGCGTTTGCAACGCTAGTTATTTTTCAGTAGTATAAGCATGTTTATCAATCGATTGTAATAAACTATTTTATTTAAATTAATTACACTAGTATATATATATGCAAACTTCTTTCTAAATTTCGTATACAGTCGAACCTCGCCGAACGGCCACCTCTCTATAACAGCCGCTATTTTATATCCCAAATGGATGATTTCCTATGTATCTAACCCTTAGACTGCTGAGCACGAAATTGTCGTTTGCTGTTGCTTTGCCTTCTTTCTCAATAAAAACATGTTTTGACAGCATTTTAGAATCATTTCCATTGGAAATGATTCTAAAATGTTGCCAAAGCATGTTTTTGTGTAGAGGTTGCACTGTACTAGTAACATTTCACAACAAAAAAATAAGAAGTTTCACAATATTTTTCGTTTCCGGTACATGCATCATGAAAATTCCAATTTCAATTCCAATTCCAAATTATGCCAAGTCAAATTATCTCCCCTGTTTATCACAGTTGTTAATAACATGTATAAAACACATGCTGGGTATTATGATTAAATAAAATATTGCGATTGGTTTGTATAATGTCTGTTCTGTTCGTGATCGCATAGCACACACGTATGGCTCAGCATGATCAAATGCCTTATGTACAGTGATACCTTTATAGGCCGGACACCCTGAGGACCTCCCAGGGTGTCCAGTTTAGAGAGGTTTCACTGTATCATTTACTAAATGTAAGAAGCGGAAAACCACATGTTAGATATCTGAGACACCATCTAAACACTGTCACTATAGAACGATAGCATTTTTTTAATTGAAAATGTGTGCCTAGGTGCTTGCTGACACCAGCCGCTGACCTTTGTCTGCGTGATATTTAGTATGCCGTACTGTGCATCGCGTGACGTTATAGATCAGCCTTCGTAGACCAAAACCACTTGGACTGAATCTTAGATGCCACACCCAGGGACCAATATAGGAATTACAGGATGCAGACAGCAGCAAGGCCATACAATAGTACTTTGGTTCTCCGATACCTCCGCGTCAGAAAAATCCCTGCTCGTCAGAGAATGTTATCGTCAAGGACAAACACAAACGTATTGTAAATTAGCCACATGATCGATCAAAAACACTGCCCTGCAATACTACATGTATGTTAAATCCAAACATGTCTGACGTAAATATTATGATTGTTTTACGTATACAAGATGTCATTGTAGCTTTATTAAACATGTATGCCAACCACATGTTTAACAAGGTGCATGATCACGTGGTTATAACAATAACAACAGTGGCTGAAAGTGTTGAAATCTTGCCCACTCGAAAGTAAGTATTATTTGATGTTTTCCTTAATATGGATTTTGATGAAATATGGCGCAGCAAATGCGTATTCATGAGCTGCATTTGGTCGTCCAGTGAGTTCGGCACAGACTTCTGTCGTTTTTGCGAAGAATCTATTTCCGTGTCTACCGACAGAAAACGACAGAACTTTTGGCCAAAGTACATAGACCACCAAATGCAGCTTAACAAGCCGCGTTTGATGCGCGATATTTCATCAAAATCCGTTACGTAATAAGGGCAATATAAAATGATACGTACTTTGAATCGGATGGATTTTGGAAGTTTCAGTACTTGTTGTTGTTGTTAGTACCACGTGATCATACACCTTGTTTAATTGACAAGCAAAATGTATCTGTCGACTTGAAACAACTCAGAGAATAAGAACTAATTAGTTACCGTATATTTAACCCTTTGAACCCGAAAGCCCGCTATATCGGTTTATGCAAACAGTGCAGATCCAGATGAGCCGGCTCGTAACGAGCCGTCTCATCAGGATCTGCACTGTTTGAAAGTAATTTTCATATTTTTGAGAACAACAAATACCCACTTTTCATAAATGTAATAGTCTAAAAATCATTTTGCGATGGTTGGATTGGTTGCAAAATTAACATATCGCAGCCCATTCAGTTACTAAGGGGTGAAAGAGTTAAGGGTGGGTATTTGTTCAAAGAGCCGTCCATACCCGGCAAATATCGTACCAAAAAATATATTAAAAAAGATTCGCTCTCCCGAATCACATTCCGTAACCACCATGTCTAAAAACCAAAATACTTGTTTATGGCATCAGGCTACAGGTATTGGTTCCTCATCATAGGAATACATACGAAAAAAGGACAATGTATCGTGATATACACTTTTAAAAGTCGAACTATACTAATGAGGGTCTTCAGTCAGTATTGTTCGACTTTTCAAAGTTTATATCCCCGATAAAGGATATACAGACAAGTTGTTTTTTCCTTATAATTGCAACCCAATTCTATTTGAAAGTGATTAAAAGAGGTTGAAATTAGTTTTTTCAAATATTTTTTCCAAATTCCAGTAAGCGTGCACACCATGTGCACGCTTACTGGAATTTGGAAAACATATTTGATAAAATGAATTTCAACCGCTTTTAATCACTTTCATCAAATATTTTTTCCAAATTCCAGTAAGCGTGCACATGGTGTGCACGCTTACTGGAATTTGGAAAAAATATTTGATAAAATTAATTTCAACCTCTTTTAATCACTTTCAAATAGAATTGGGTTGCAATTACAAGGAACAAACAACATGTTTGTATATACTTTATCGGGGACTCGACATTCGAATAGATGCCAACTGTCATCAGTCCTGGAGTTCGTCGATAAATGGACTGTTGCCATATACCCGGATGTGGCAACTATCGACCAATGAAAATGCGCAGAATCGTGTACATAATTTGAATTTGAATTAGTGTCTCGTATCCGAACTTGATATAGAAGAACTGCGATATTCTTCTGCCACCCGGACGACAATCGGGGGCATGATCTTTTGAGATACGTCATGTGGTGTTGTACCTAAGAACATGTACGATATCTCATGCAAAATATTACAAAATTTGCAATATTTCCAGATAGTTCCAATGTAAATGAATCTAAAGTTCTGCCAAACCATGTTTTTATTGACAAAAAAAAAGACAAAATATGAAACAACAGCAGGCGAAGATTCTCCTTTCCCATATTCTAAAGGTTAAGTTGGTCGGGATTCGCCGGTCATGTACTTAGTTAACTTTGACACTCACACTTTTAATTACAATGTCGCTGGTTATGACTTTTACTTCCAATGACTGAATGAGTCGGTTTCCTCCAGGTACTCCAGCTTCCTCCCGCATGAAGTATCACCTTTAAGCCTCAAATGCGCGCCATTAAAAGGCTTTTTATAAGTGTTCTTATTTGCAATAATTGTATATTTTCGAACAAAGTTTAAACTCCAAGGACAGTCAAATCAAGTAGTCTCTTCATAAATATGACATCCCGATCCAACCGCGTGATTAGCGGTGCCTTAGTCGCATATTTTCATGCAAGAGATTCGAGTACACGTTCAGAAAGTTATTGAATCGTAGACCAATGTTGCCAAGATCACCAGAGCTGATAATGGCTTCTTTGCCAAGTTCCTCCATTGTTCTCTGGTACTCATTAATTTCAATATATTCATGGACGCCTATTATCAAGTCATGCGATGCGGTACCGGGGATATTGATCCAATAAAAGGTCCCATCTGCGAAGCCAAGATGAAATTTAATTTCATCTTGGCTTCGCAAATGGGACCATTTTAATCAGAACCTGCATCCGTTTCCTCGTTAGACGTGATAAATGACCGACACGGTATTTAAATTATTACCATTAATGATGAAACGATGCTTCTTCATGGCTGATGTGTGGCTCCATCTCACGGTGAGATCATCTGGTCTGTTTTTTTGTAATGGCGGCGCCCATGATTTGTGTTAATTTTCATCAATACGACTGCGTGTTCTTTCATTTGATGATTACCATGTTCCAGTCGTTAACATTACGAGACTATACCAAATATAGCAGTATTATCTCTGTAGTTGTAAGTCTGAACATTCAGTAGAGAAATTTCACGGCGTGTAAATGCAAAATAAATTTATCCGAATTTTCTGTGCATAATGTTCCGACTAAATCCAGGCGCAATGCTGCTAAATTCGGTATTATCAGACTCGTAGTGCTAATGGCCGGAACATGGTCATCATTAATTATCCGCTGTCATGTTGATGAAGTATAAGATTTACCTCACAACTCATGGGCGCCGCCATTACGCAAAACCAAAACAATACACCACGTGATCTCACACCGTGCCATCTTCTGGCGGTAAATTCCTGTCAATACTGTTGCTTCAGTAGGAAGATAATCTCTCATTGTTCGAATATAAAACGAGGTGTTTCGCTATCATGAATAATTGCAACACGTTTGCAGGCGTAAGCTTATAACGTACAATCGGAATAAAATACTGTTTCAGACAGGGTGTTCCCCCAGGAATACAAGAATGTATGCTTGTGACCCAGTTCTAGCCAAGGCATAAAGTATTCGCGTCTTACAAAATGGAGAGTATTACCATGAAAACAGCTACACAAGCGAAACAGCTACAATGTATGATCATGTAGTTATTCAATAAATAACTAAAATTCCGTGATAAATGATATGGTACAGTGAAACCTCTCTAAACCGAACACGCTGAGACGTCCCCAGGGTGTCCGGCTTAGAGAGATTTCACTGTAAATCAGGCATTTGATCTTTCTGAGCCATAGTTGTGTACTATGCGATCACGAAGTGACATTATCACCTGAGATAAATGACCAAGAAACTCATCAAACATAAGATCACAGGTGTTGTATTGGTGTTCGGTTTAGAGAGGTTCCACTATACATGTATTAAGTAACCCTTTAAACCCGAAAGCCCGCTATATCGGTTTATGCAAACAGTGCAGATCCAGATGAACCGGCTCGTAACGAGCCGTCTCATCAGGATCTGCACTGTTTGAAAGTAATTTTCATATTTTTTAGAACAAAAACCTTTTCATAAATGGACTAATCTGAAAATCATTTTGTGACGATTGGATTGGTCGGAAAATTAGCATATCACAGTCAATTACAGTTACTTAGGGTTGAATGGGTTACACTCACTCAGTGTAACCCCTATAAAGTACAACAATGTTCAGGATGACGTCAACAATTGGCGATTAAACAAGGAATTGATAAGTAATAGCAGAAACTACGTTAAATATCTTACTTTTGTAGTTGCTGATATCAAGGTGTATGATCACGTGGTACTAACAAAAACAACAAGTACTGAAACTTCCAGAATCCATCCGATTCAAAGTACGTATTCTTTCATATTGTCCTTATTACGTAACGGATTTTGATGACATATGGCGGATCAAACGCGTCTTGTTAAGCTGCATTTGATGATCTTTGTATGTTCGCCCATGTATGTTGTATGTTCTACCGACACGGAAATCGATTCTTCGCAAAAACGACATAAGTCTGTGCCGAACTCCTTGGACGACCAAATGCAGCTCATGAAGACATGTTTGCTGCGCCATATTTCATCAAAATCCGTTGCATATTAAGGAAAATATCAAATAATACTTACAATGGATTTGGCGACGTTGCTGTTGTTGTAACCACGTGATCATGCACCTTGGATATTATAGTTGCCAAAGTTTCACGCCATGTCGATGCTAAACTAGCGGAAGACTATAGAACCCTCTACTGTCACACCCTCCCCCCCCCCACCCCACGTAGTGCAACCGGGGTTACACTATGGGTGGGTGAACAGTAGGTAGGTTCTACAAGCGCACAACATACACTTCCTCGAATAAAAATAAGCAGGTCCATGACTTATTTATATGTGTTTCAGTTAATAAAGTGACCATCACATTTTGAGAGCCAACTCAGATTGTTTTGGCCTACAGGCACAAGTGACCATTTTCTCAAGCGTTTCTAAAGTGGCACCTTCAGGAGATAATTTGGACAAGGTCCTGACAAATACATTCTTGCTGGCTGATACCGAGCTTATCTTATATTCTACCCAGCGGCATACGGACACAGACATTTATCGATGGTCTAGTAACATGAGGTCGTAACTGCTATGCTAAAGCATAGCACTTATTACCTTATGTTACTAGACCATCGATATGTGACTGCGAGTTCTGTGACCAGTGTAGATCCAGATCACCCTGTGCAACATTTTCGCCATTCCGTCAATGAAGCACCCGTCCTTGTTGTAACAAGATGGTTATCAGACAGACTACAGGGGTGTGCTATTTGATCAGGATAGCGGGAATATCGAGACGTTACACAAGTTTGGTCAACATTTCATAACAACCCTTAAAGGGGATTTTTTTTAAGAATTAATATAAATGTAAAACATAAAATCCTGATATGCATCAGGAGATAGACTGGTCACAAATGTGATAAGGTCAATTTCACCAGTCACAGATCAGGAGCTAGACTGGTCACAAATGTCATAAGCCCAATTTCACCCAGTCACAGCCTCCGCGAGACACATCCACAAATGATATGGAAAGTACAAAAAATGCAGACTTTAACATATATGTGTTTGTGACTGGAGAAACTGACATTATGTGGGATTTATGACCGGTGTAGATCCTGATCAAATAGCACACCCCTGTAGCACGATATATACTGCTTGTAAGGCGCATGGCGAGTGTCTCATTGATGGAATGGCGAGCAGCACATATCCTGATCAGACTGTGCGGATGCACAGGATGATCTGGATCTACACTGGTCGCAAAACCCATAAGCACCATTTCTCCAGTCACAGCCACATAATGTGACTTCAGAAACGGGGCTTATGGATTTTGCAAACCAGTGCATCCGCACAGTCTGATAAGGATCGATACGGTTTACCATTCCATCGAGGAAACACCCGTCATGCTTCTAACAAGCAATATTGATCATTACGAGTCTACAAGAGTGTGCTATTTCATAAACAGCTACACTGATCACAAATCCAATAAGCCCCATTTCTCCAGTCACAACGACATATTTCTTGGAGATATCGCTCAGCTGAAGTAAATTTCAAGAAATACTGCAAATGCAATAAAATGTTTAATTTCTTAGATGTATGCCACTAGCAAACATTTACACTACCAGCAGAACACTGATATTGTGACGGGTTATTTATCGATTAATGACTAGTCATTGTATATAATTGTTACAATCAAATATATGTGAATAGTCGTATAACTATTTGTGCCTACCTAAATATTAGAAATATACAATGTCATTATAATAACCACTCCCGTTGGACAGTATGCTGATTCAGTGTCAGGCACCCATACTACACCGGATCACTTAGCCACAGATGTGAATCCCAATACGATTCACCATTAATATTTGAATCCTTAAGGGCGGATTCATCGCTAACGTATACATACCCTCCCATCCCCCTGTGTTTCCAAATGGATAGCCAGAAAATTCAACCAGTGATGAAAGTTTAACAATGGATATAATTAACATAAAAACAAGAAAATGTGGCCTGTCGGCACACAAATGCCCCCGGTGGTAGATTGGAGAAACTGTGGCAAAGTTAATAAACCAAAACTGATAAGAATTCATGACCACAGTTGTGAAGGTCAAAAGGTCAAGGTCATATTAAGATAAGCATTTGTCCACAAATACTATGTATTGAAATATTAAAGTAATCCATCAAGCGATATAGAAGTTATGACATAATTGGGAAACTCTGGCGAACTTTTTAACGTGTGAAAAAGATAAAAGTTGTGAAGGTCAAAAGGTCAAGGTCATATTACGGGCAACATCGATGTGTAGCATTTGTCCACCACTATGCTGTGTCGACATATTTAAGTAATCCTTCAAGGGATATGGAAGTTATAACATAATTGAGAAACTCCGGTGAACTTCTTAATATGCCGGACACATGGGGGCCGTTTCATTAAACTTCTTACGACTAAAATGTTCGTAAGCGCAAATTTAGAATCGTCTGTAAATTTCAATTGATGGATTTACATTTATTGAGCATAGGCTGCATATGCAGCCTATGCTCAATAAATGTAAATCCAACAATTATTTACAAGAAAACATTGTTAATGTGAAATTTACAGAATTTTGCACTTACGAACATTTTAGTCGTAGGAAGTTTAGTGAAACGGGCCCACAGACGGACGGACGGACGGACGGAGGACGGACGGACGGACGTTTGAACACATGGACAGACAGTCCAAACACTATATGCCTCCTCTGGCTCTAGCAAGACAGGAACATAATACTGCAGTAGAACCTCTCTAAAATGGACACCAAGAATTTGCAAGAATTTGCAAGAATTTGCAAGAATTTGCATTTATTTGCAATGCTAGTACAGTCGAACCTCCCGGAACGGCCACCTCTCTTCAACAACACCTCTCTTCTGTAACAGCCGCGTTTTTATATCCCAACATGGGGGAGTCAATTTCCAAAACTTTTGGAAATTGACTCCGAAACCTGGTGAGATAGCTTGAAAATGATGTAACTTAGAAAACAAAAGTTAGATTTTTAAAATTAAATAAAATATTTAAAAGAATATATTTTTAGCCCCCATGTTAAATTCCCATAGGAAAATCGTTTTTTCGCAATAAAATAAATATTTGATTGAATTTCATCAAATAAATATTTTTGGGGAGGGTGACTTTTAAATATTTTTTAGATTTAATGTGTTTAATAGCCAAAAGTTTGTCGGCAGTAACACGTGGAACAGACAGTATCTTTCCTGGTTGGCTTGAAAGGCCATACTATACTAAATCTCTAACACAGAAGAAAAATAACACGCATACAATTTACCCAATTTCCTTCGGAATACACTATTATATGCATACAACTACTGAAATATTTTCTGTTAATTTGTTCTTATTTTTCAACTAAAACACATGTTGTGACCAGTCATTTGAACCGTCTCCATGAGACGGTTCAAATGGTAGTCACCACATATACATCTGATAAGAAATAAACAAATTATTTATTGTTTTCAGTGAGAAAAAAATTGCATTTTCAGAATGTAATGGGTTATAAATAGAGAATAGTAGGTTAGTGCCGTGAATGGGAAAAAATATCCGGCAATACTCAAGAATTTCTTTATTTCTCATCAGAAGTATATGTTGTGACCACTCATTTGAACCGTCTCGCCGAACGGTCTCACAACATATATTTTGGTTCAGAAATAAGGAAAATATATAGAGAATAGTAGGTTAGTGCAGTGAATGTTCCGTGCCGCGCCAGATATTGTTTTCCCATTCACGGCACTAACCTACTATTCTATGTATCCCGTCAACACCTACATATGGCCTTAAAAATAACCCCAGCCACCGCACATATTCATACGCAGTGATAAGGTCGTATTGACAGGATATCAAAAATGTTTCATGGCACATACGCACTATGTTGACGGAGGATAAATGCTGCCGACGAACGTTTGGCTATTAAACACATTAAATAGTACATGGGGAGTCAATTTCCAAAACCTTTCGTTTTTTGAACCTCACGGATCAAAAAACGAATTTTTGGAAATTGACTCCGAAACCTGGCAAGATAGCTTGAAAATGATGTAACTAAGAAAACAAGACTTAGATTTTGAAAATCGGTCCACAAATATTTATTTTTTTAAAATAATCTATTTTTAGCCCCTATGTTAATATACTTTTTTGGCGCGGGTGACTTATTTTTTTAGATTTAATGTGTTTCATAGCCAAATGTTCGTAGGTAGAAAAACGTGGAACAGACAGTAAGTCATTTGACTTTGACCAGGGCGCCACATGAGTGGAATATAGAATGAAAATATGGATGATGACAAATAAGTATATGAAGTTTCAAGCCAATTTGACTTACAGTAACAGCAACAGTAGATAGCCAAAAACATCACGGCAAATCTCAGACAGACAGATGGACGGACAGGGTGGTGACTACATGTATATACACCCCTAAAATATTTCATAATACATATAGTACAGAAATAGAACGTAAATTTGAATCCAATATTAAATAGTGTTTGAGAAAATAGACAATGGACGGTCTCATATATACGGAAGCCCCTTAGGACCACTTCACTTTTTTTTTTATCTTTTCTTGAATTTTCGAGATGTTTTCTTGAATTTTCAAGATGTTTTCTTGAATTTTCAAGTTCTTTTCTTGAATTTTCAAGATCTTTTCTTGAATTTTCAAGAAAAGATCATGAAAATTCAAGAAAAGAACTTCAAAATTCAAGAAAACATCTTGAATAAATGGAAATTAAAAACAAGAAATGCGTCTGTCGAACGCGGATGCCACCTGCAGCATATTTGAGAAACTGTGACAAAGTGGTTAACTGAAAAGTGTGACGGCCGGACGGACAGACGGACGGACGGACGGACGGACAGACGGGTGGACAGACGGACAGACGGACGGTCCAAACACTATATGCCACACGTTTCTTCGAAACCCGGTGGCATAAAAAGTGAAATGGCCCTAATGGGCTTCCGAACATATATACATGTGTTGATGTAGATTAACGGTTTGCACCTCTACTGTCACCGATTATACACAGTGGTAAAATCTTTGCATGCTGGGAAATTTGTGGGCTATAAATAGTTCAAGAATCTGGGATACATGTACAAAATGTATTAACCCTTAGACCGATATCTTATTTTTGTTGTCGTCTGCTGTTTATTTTCTATTTCCCATCAAAAACATGCTTTGACACACTTTAGAACAATTTACAACATGCTTTGACAGCACTTCAGGATCATTTCCATTGGAAATGATTCTGAAGTGCTGTTAGAGCATGTTTTTATTTAGAAATAAGGCAAGATATAAAAGCAAAAGCAGACGACAATTGTTGTGAGTAGCGGTCTAAGGGTTAAAATGTATTACCGGTTGTTTATATTACTACCATGCATTACAGAAAACTGACAACCATCCAAATGTAACTTTTACAACGAAGTGGAACTTATTGATTGACTGATTGATTGACTATTTGAGTGATTGATTGATCGGCCAGTAGCCTATTTCACCAACATTGCAAAGTATACTTTTCTAGCAAAGTATACTTTGAGGGAGAAATTTTCAATTTTAGGATACATTTATTTATTTTTATTATACTGCATTTATTACATTATCACAGCCATTTTGGCTGTGATAATGTAATGAATTCAGTATAATAATTCTGCATACTTTTAATCATCAAATATATGCAGTGGTTAGTTCTATATGAAATAATGCATTTTGGGAAAAATAAATGATTAGCCTCTCAAAGTATACTTTGCTAGATAAGTATACTTTGCAATTTTGAATTAATAACAGCATATTGTTTGTTTGTTTGTTGGGGTTTAACGGCCTATCAACAGCTAAGGTAATTTAAGGCCGGGTCAATGGGTTTAGTACTAAATCCCATATATTACCTGTACAAATGTTCCAAGTACATGTACATTTTCAAATACATGTACAAATGGGAGGAAAATCCAAAAATCAGAACTGAATATTTACAATAACAAAACTATATATTCAGCCCTGAAATCAGAATAATCATGATATGATGCCAGGTCATCGCCACACCAGAATCACTTGGCCCCTCCCAAAAGCAGTAGGATAAGTAATAATCTTACTACTTTTATAATGGGCAATAACCCAATTCAACTCCCAGGTAACTAAAGAGCCAAAGATACAAACGTACATGAGGGCCAAAACCAGGCAAATCGTGATTCCTATAAGGAGGAACCCATACCGTTAATTTACGCCGTCTCATTCGCCCGACCACCACCCACCGACGGACAGACAACTGTACAGAAAGGCAAATACTACATATTCCTTGGCATACTTCACAAGTCGGGGGAATTAATAACAGAATCATTGCATATACAAGAATGGCAATACATATTTATTATAGGAATGAATGGCATTTTTGTGGAATTTATCGGGGTATAAACTTGGAAAAGTCGCGGGAATACTGGACTAAGCGATAAAAAATTACAATTTTCGAAAACAAATCAATTTTTTATTTTTTTTTATTTTTTTTTCGAAAATTGTAATTTTTTTAAGGCCTCGTCCAGTATTCCCGCGACTTTTCCAAGTTTATATCCCCGATAAATTCCACAAAAAGGCCATTCATTCCTTATAATTCCAGCATTTGAAATACATTCATCAAGAAAATGTGTTTATTTTCCGTTTTCTTAAGAATTATTTTAACTGCGCTTCACGGTTACGGAAAGTAGTTCGGCGTGGGAGTTTACTGGGATATAAATTTTGGACAGAGACTTGCTACGGGCCAATCAAATGATAGGGAATTGTGTAAATATGTTTGTGCTGGAATTATTATGGAATGTTACTATTTAAAGGCACAGAGTGAGTGCATATAAAACAAAATAAACTACATGCATAATAGCAGAATAAACGTACATGGCAAATATAAATGTTCTATGAAATATGAAACAATATGGAATATTATACAGTGTATAAATTGGTAAACATTGAGGAATGTACAAGTAGAGAGCAGGCAAACAAAATGGACCTTACACCATTAATGACCAACATTTATTAACGCATTCCTTTCGGAATACACCTTTACGGGTATGAACTTTATTAAATATTTTATTTTTGTTTTTGTTGTTTCTTAATGAAAGTATATGTTGTGACCACTCATTTGAACCGTCTCGACGAGACGGTTCAAATGGTGTTCGCAACATATACTTCTGAGCGCATAGAAGAAAAATATTTAGGATTTTCGCAAACATAATGGTTTTGTTTGCTTGTTTATTGGTGTTTAACGGCCTATCAACAGCTAATAGCTACCCGGATTGCCGGGTGCATCAACTACGACTAGTGGGACGTACCATGAAAAGAAAGAAAGAACAGATTACACTAATGTCATTTGGTAATATTGTTCATGTACATTAATTGTAACCCAGATATCAATATCTGGTCAATACTGGACAAGAAGATTTACTATCAGTCAGTATATGTATTATTAATTAGGCCATGCAAAGCACAGGTTGAAGTAACGAGCCGAGGTCTATACATTAAATACATTAAATATGCCTAAAAGCATCAATAAATGAAAACAAAATAAGCCAAACTATTTTTGTTACTCCCTCTATATACACATAATTGTTATCTTATTTTGTTTTCATTTATTGATGCTGTTAGGCATATTTAATGTATTTATAGACCGGTCCGTTACTTCAACCTGTGATGCAAAGCACCTGGTACAGGTGTGTCTTATCTCGGAATACACTCATCATTATTACAAATAAGGTCCATGTTGTGTATCATTGGTCTAAATAGGCTCATCCATCAAATAAAGCAGCGTATACTATTTATTAATTGGTGTTGAACGGCCTATCAACAGCTAAGGTCATTTAAGGCTAGGTCAACAGGTTCGATCGTGTATTCAACATACTGAATTGGGGGGAAAATCCCAAAATCAGAACGGAATATGTACATTAAAAAACAAATATATTCAGCCATGAAATTAGAATAACCTGCCAGGTCCATACCACACCAAAGTCACTTGGCCCCTTCCCCTAAAGTAATAGGATGATGATTAATCATATTACTCGTATAATCAAATTCAACTCTCACATACAAGAAAGCCAAAGACGTACATGAGAACCAAACCAGGTATCCGGTCGGGATTGTGGTAAGGATGAATCCCGATCGTTAAATTACCCATCGCATGCCTCCACCTGTCGCCCACATATGTGGGTGTGACTAGAGATATGTGGCTTAAATGGGTTTTACAAGTGTAGATAAATTTATCCCGTCAACACAGTGCGTATATGCCGTGAAACACGGTGCCGTGAAACACTGTTGATATCCTGTCAATACGACCTAACCACTGCATATGCTTATGTGCGGTGACTGTGGTTATTTGTTTTGCGTTTGAAAGCCGTTTGTAGGTGTTGACGGGATAAATAGAATAGTAGGTTAGTGCCGTGAATGTGAAAAATATCTGGCGTGGCACGGAAACGGGATTTGCTCGTCAAAGCCTCGCCCATCCCGTTTCCTAAGCCTTGCCAGATATTTGTTCCTATTCTGAACCAAAATATATGTTGTGACCACTCATTTGAACCGTCTCGGCGAGACGGTTCAAATGAGTGGTCACAACATATACATCTGATGAGAAATAAAGAAATTCTTGAGCCTTGCCGGATATGTTTTCCCATTCACGGCACTAACCTACTATTCTCTATATCAGCCTGTGCATCCACAGTCTGATCAGGAGCTTATGGAGCCCCGCAGGGGACGCATATATTTTTTTTAATTAGTTCCCACGAAATAACAATTCGTTCCCTTAATTTAACAATTCGTTCCCACAAAATGACAATTCGTTCCCACGGGAACTCGTGCATATATCGACATACATATTAAATAACCTATAATTAACGGGAACTCGTGCATATATCGACATACATATTAAATAACCTATAATTTACGGGAACTCGTGCATATATCGACATACAGATTACATAACCTATAATTATTACAAATAGACATGTCTTGGCATCATTTCCACCATGTAAAAATCTGTTTTGAAAAAAATTAACTTTCAAAGCATGTACTCCATTATCATGCTCAAATGGGGCTTATGGGTTTTGCAAATAGTGCAGATCAAGATCAGCCTGTGCAGGCTGATCTGGATCTTCACTGTTCAACATTCTGTCAATGAAACACCCGTAATGCTTCTAACAAGTAATATTGTTCATTATCAGGCTACAGGAGTTAACTAAGGTCTGTTTCACGAAAGCTGCCCAAATTTTACGGCTATATAGACAATTCAAAAACAATATTATTTTCGATAATATTAAATTAAAGGAAAATTTAAGAATGAGCCTTCTTTTTATTTCGTGAAATTCGGTCAAATATTGATTTTATTACGAAAAATTGATTTGTCTATGGGAATTTAACATGGGGGAAAAAGTGGTAAGGAAGTGTGGGAGGAGTCAAAAAACTATTTTTTTTGGAAATTGACTCCGAAACCTGACTAGATAGCTTGGATATGATCTAACTAAGAAAACAAAAGTTAAATTTTAAAAATTGGTCCAGTATTTCTAAAACTCCGTGAAAAAAATGTCTATGGGGATTTAACATGGGGAAATTGTTTTTTCGCAATAAAATCAATATTTGACCAAATTTCACGAAATAAAAAGAAGGCTCATTCTTAATTTTTCCTTTAATTTAATATTATCAAAAGAAATCTTGTTTTTGAATTGTTTATATAGCCGTAAAAGTTGGGCAGCTTTTTTTTTTTTTTAGTAGGAGCTGCACTGGTCACAAATTGAAAAAAACAATCAAGAAGATTGATTGGTTGAGGTGAGCTGCTGGCCAATCACATTGCCTGATTTATAGAGTACAAATTTCGAGTACATGCTCATGAACTTATAACCTCGTGCTCATATTCGGCATAGTGGAGACGACTACGAACATTGCCCTCATATATCACCAGACACTAAGGTACCAAATAAATGTATATCTATATAAACTATTGTCTGTTTCACGAAATAAAAAGAAGGCTCATTCTTAAATTTTCCTTTAATTTAATATTATCGAAAATAATATTGTTTTTGAATTGTCTATATGGCCGTAAAATTTGGGCAGCTTTCGTGAAACAGACAGTACATGGATATTGCATGAACTTAGCTTTCTCTGTGTAATAACAAGGATTTACATTTATTGAGCATAGGCTGCATATGCAGCCTATGCTCAATAAATGTAAATCCAATAATTGTTTACAAGAAATTGTTAGAAGATGCGAGATATTTCATGAGAAAATCATGAGAAAAACTTTAACAAATTTGTGATATTTTCCATAAATAACATCAAAAGTGGAAGAAATTTACAAACTGACAAATGCGGAATTCCGTATTTGCTATACAAATTCCATCAATATTCGATGTCATTTATGGAAAATATCAGTCTGTGTAAATAGTTTTCTGATTTCAGGAAAAATCGTACCTCTTCTCAGGTACAAAACTACGTGTCTCAATCGTCTATGATGTGTGTGATCAGAGCTCTAGATAAGCTGCGTATTGGCGTATTTTACGCAATTATTTTAGCTGAATACGCATTGATTATCAAAAGTGGGAGTACAAAATACGCACAGCAATGTGAAAATACGCATTGATTTTCAAATTGAGTAGTGAATAAGAGTTGTGAGAAGATAACGAAGCTCGCCTGTTGGCAGCCTTCACTCAAACTTGGCACAGTTGCACAAAACCACATGAATATTATATAACTTGACCTTGGGTCAAGGGGCGTGCGGTCGACCTTGACATTTTGGTCAGTGGTGCAAGGTGGGTCGTGGGTTTGCTATAGCATAATATAGCATATTAAGATGAATGCATGTATGAAATATCAATGCGCTCCCTGAAAACAGAATTAAAACAAAATTTAACCCAACGTTAAGTTTATGAACGTACTAAGTTGGTGATTTTCTACAGCATGATAGCTATTCACATGATAAATGCATGTATGAATGTACTAAGTTTGTGACCTCGACCTTGGGAAAAGGGGTGGGTCATGGATTTGCTGTAGCACAATAGAGGATCATCAGATGAATGCATGTATGAAATATCAAAGCGTTCCCTGTAAAGAAACAGAAGTTACACAACATTTACCCCAACGTTAAGTTGATAAACATGCTAAGTTTGTGACCTTGACTTTGGGGTAAGGGTTGGTGGTGGGTTGTGGATTTGCTACGGCATGATAGAGGGTCATCTGAGGAATGCATGTATGAAATATCAAGGCGTTCCATGAAAGGAAACAGATTTTATAAGACATTTACCCCAACGTTAAGTTTATGAATGTGCTAAGTTTGTGACCTTGACCCTGGGGTAAGGGGTGGGCGGTGGGTCATGGATTTGCTATAGCACAATAGAGTATCATCAGAAGAATGCATGTATGAAATATCAAGGCGTTCCATGAAAGGAAACATATATTATAAGACATTTACCCCAACGTGAAGTTTATGAATGTGCTAAGTTTGTTACATTGACCTTGGGGAAAGGGGTGGGTCATGGATTTGCTATAGTACGATAGAGTATCATCAGATGAATGTATGTATGAAATATGAAGGTATTCCCTGTAAATAGACAGAAGTTACACAACATTTACCCCAACGTTAAGTTTATGAATGTGCTAGGTTTGTGACCTTGACCTTGGGGTAAGGGTTGGGTGGTGAGTCGTGGATTTACTACAGCATGATAGAGGGTCATCTGAGGAATGTATGAATGAAATATCAATGCGTTCCATGAAAGAAAACAGATGTTATAAGACATTTACCCCAACGTCAAGTTTATGAATGTGCTAAGTTTGTGACCTTGACCTTGGGGTAAGGGATGGGTGGTGGGTCATGGATTTGCTATAGCACGATAGAGTATCATCAGATGATCCATGAAATATTAACGCGTTCCCTGTAAATAAACAGAAGTTACACAACATTTACCCCAATGTTAAGTTTATGAACATGCTAAGTTTGTGACCTTGACCTTGGGGTAAGGGTTGGTGATGGATCGTCGATTTGCTACAGCATGATAGAGGGTCATCAGATGAATGCATGTATGAAATATGAAGACATTCCCTGTAAATGAACAGAAGTTACACAACATTTACCCCAACTTTAAGTTTATGAACATGCTATGTTTGTGACCTTGACCCTGGGGTAAGGGTTGAGTGGTGGGTCATGGATTTGCTACAGCATAATAGAGGGCCATCTGAGGAATGCATGTATGCAATATCAAGGCGTTCAATGACAGGAAACAGATGATATAAGAAATTTACCCCAACGTTAATTTTATGAATGTGCTAAGTTTGTGACCTTGACCTTGGGTTAAGGGTTCGGTGGTTGGTTATGGATTTGCTACAGCATGATAGAGGGTCATCTGAGGAATGCATGTATGAAATAACAAGGTGTTCCATGAAAGGAAACAGAAGTTATAAGACATTTACCCCAACGTTAAGTGTGTGGACGACGCCGACGCCGACACGCCGACACGCCGACACGCCGACGCCGAGGACGCCGGGGGTATGCCGTAAGCTCTTCTGCACTTCGTGCAGGCGAGCTAAACAATTGTTATAAAGTTGAAAATTCACTTAGGTGAGCTGCAAAAAGCAAACAGTGTTAGCTTTTTGCAGCTCAGATAAGTGAATTTTTAAATGTTTTACATTTGTTATCCTTTGTTCCCTATTTATTTCTTTTGAAATATGGGGTTATAGTACGCTTTAGACACAAAACTTATTTGGAGCTCAGTGTGTGATGGTGTGAATAACTGGCATACATTGTACATGTTATGTGAAATTATTATGAACATATTACCATTACATGGAAGAACTACTTGCAGATTGTGTAGATTAAAATTGGCAACCAGAGCTACAGAGGTCACAATGTACGTTCTCATCTGTAGCCTATTTCACCAACATTGCAAAGTATAATTTTCTAGCAAAGTATACTTTGAGGGAGTAATACTTTATTTTTCCTGAAATGCATTATTTCATATAGAACTAACGACTGCATATATTTGATGATTAAAAGTATGCAGTATTATTATACTGAATGTATGACATTATCACAGCCAAAATGGCTGTGATAAGTAATAAATTCAGTATAATAAAAATTAATAAATTTATCCTAAAATTGAAAATTTCTCCCTCAAAGTATACTTTGCTAGAAAAGTATACTTTGCAATGTTGGTGAAATAGGCTACTGAGTAACAGAGGTCACAATGTGCCTTCAGACATACCGGTGATCAGTAAAATGGAAAAATAAATAAAGTAGGGATCTGACTGGCATCGCGTCAGGAAACCAGTGCATTTTCCGACGTGAAACATTTTACACCGGCGTGGAGTGCAGCACCAGTGAGATGAGTTTGTTTGTTTGTTTGTTTGTTTATTGGTGTTTAACGGTCTATCAACAGGTAAGGTCGGGCGAACGGGTTCGATCCCGTTTTAACCTGTTGCATTGTGGGAAAAATCCCAAAATCAGCACGGAATATTTACATGGAGAAAAACGGCCCCTTCCACTAAAATAGGATTTTGTTTGTTTGTTTATTGATGTTTAACAGCCTATCAACAGCTAAGGTCATGTAAGGCCGGGCAAACGGGTTCGATCCCATTTTAACCTGCTGCATTGGGGGGTGGGGAACTCGCAGAATCAGAACGGAATATTTACATCGAGAAAAAATATATTCAGCCATGAAATTAGAATAACCTGACCTGGTGCCAGGTCCATACCACACCAAGTCACTTGGCCCCTTCCCTAAGATAGGATTACGAATAATCATAATACTCACATAAGGGGTATAACCAGATTCAACTGTCACATACAAAATGGCAAAGATGTATGTGAGGGCCAAACCAGGTCTCCAGTCAGAATTCCAGTAAGGATGAACCCCGATCGTTAAATTACCCATCGCATGCTCCCACCTGCCACCCACCTAAAATAGGATTAATAGCAATACTCACATAAGAGATATTTACCAGATTCAACTGTCACATACAAAATGCCAATGACGTATGTGAGGGCCAAACCAGTAGCCTATTTCATCAAATTTGCAAAGTATACTTTTCTAGCAAAGTATACTTTGAGGGAGTACTCATTTATTTTTCCTGAAATGAATTATTTCATATATAACTAACGACTGCATATATTTGATGATTAAAAGTATGCAGAATTATTATACTGAATTTATTACATTATCACAGCCAAAATGGCTGTGATAATGTAATAAATTCAATATAATAAAATATTATAAATTTATCCTAAAATTGAAAATTTCTCCCTCAAAGTATACTTTGCTAGAAAAGTATACTTTGCAATGTTGGTGAAATAGGCTACTGGTCTCCAGTCGGAATTCCGGTAAGGATGAACATCGATCGTTAAATTACCCATCACGTGCTCTCACACCAGTGAGATGAGACATACCTGTATCAACAATGTGAAAAAAAAACATACTTTAAATTTTGAGAAAAATGGTCAATATAAACTATTGTCTAATAGAATTGAAACAGAACGAACGTACAGACAACACTATACTTTACTATAATATGTCACACTTTCTCAATCGGGCATTCAGTAAAATGTAAAATACAGTATTATATTTAAAGACATATTATCATATAGATAAACGGATATATGTACAGTATACTGTATAATTTGCATTATTTTAGTTATTAAGATATATATATATATATATATACCCATTTCAAACAACACGAAGATGTATAAAAATATAAATCTAGATAAAAGTGGATAAATACAAGTGCACTAAATCAGAGACCATATCTGCACATCAATGGTTCACGTATTTTCAAAATTTATTTTCTGACATTGACGCTCCAGCTTCACCACAACAAAAATGTTGATAACGATGCTGTTCGTGAATATATGGACACAGCACGCTCGTTAAATGACCCATTTACTGAACAGGAAGTTATGGCTAATATACTGAAACTTAAGTCTGGCAAAAGTCCAGGACCAGATGGCATAACCTCAGAATTATTTAAACGCACATATCAGGCAATAACACCGATTTTGTCTAATATTATTAACTCTATTTATGACACTGGTGAATTCCCCACTACTTGGAGGCAAAGCCTCATATGCCCCATACATAAAAAAGGATCATACGACGATCACAATAATTATCGAGCAATCTCTCTGATTAACATAATTAGTAAAATATTCACCTCAGTCCTAACCTCCAGACTCACAAAATGGTCACAGGAATACAATGTCATCGATGAGGCTCAGGCAGGATTCAGAGCCGGATATTCAACCATTGAAAATTTATTTACACTTCAAGCAATATGCCAAAAATACCTCACGAAACCAGGCGGTCGCTTTTATTGCTTGTTTGTTGATTTTTCCAAAGCGTTCAACAGAATTAAACATGATCAATTGTGGACAAGCTTAACTCTGAAAGGTATTCACGGAAAGTTTTTGCGCATCTTGCAGTCCATGTACGGGAGACTATCCGCGTGTGTTCGAACAAACAATGTTGTCACGAGTTATTTCCCTTGCCAAATCGGAACGCGCCAAGGCTGTGCAAGCAGCCCACTGTTATTTTCTCTCTTTATAAACGACTTGGCGACACTTATGCGTGATCATTGGGGCTCTGGCATTTTTGTATCAAATAACATACCCGATATAATAAGTTTAATGTTCGCAGACGATGTAGCCAACTGTGCGGAAACAGCTATTAAACTTAAACAGCAAATAGACACCGTTGATTTATTCTGTAGGGAAACCGGAATGCAGCTAAATATAGACAAAACAAAAATAATCGTATTTCGAAATGGTGGTCAACTACGAGGCTATGAAAAATGGTTTTACCGCGGTACACCTATTGAAACTGTATCATTCTATAAATACATGGGGCTGTTCTTTACCCCGAAACTAAAATGGACCTTAGCTAAAAGTACACTCGCTGCTCAAGCTCGTAAAGCGATCATGTCAATTAACAACTATCAGCGCAAATTCGGATATTTCGTTCACCAAGACATTTTCAAGCTATTCGACGCGATGGTCAAGCCCATTCTCTGCTATGGGAGCGAGATATGGGGTTACGAATACTCCCAACAAATAGAGTCTGTGCATATTAACTTTTGTCGAACATTTCTCGGCCTGTCACGTCATGTTAACAGCAATATGGCATTGGGAGAATGTGAGCGATTGCCACTCTGTTCCACGTATTATGTGAAAATTGTTAAATATTGGTGCCAATTGTTGCAGATGGAACCTCATAGATATCACAAAAAATGCGTATGACATGTTAAGGCAGCATGATGACATAGGTCGGAATAATTGGGCGAGTCACGTCAGGATGCTGCTTTACCGTTTCGGTTTTGGCTACGTATGGATTGCGCAAGATGTAGGCAACGTTGGCACCTTTATATCACAATTTCAACAAAGAATCACTGATTGTTTAAAACAGGATTGGAGCAGGGAGCTAGACTCATCAGGAAGGTGCTACCTGTATAAAAACTTCAAAATTGTTCTTAATGTTGAACGATACCTAACCTTTGATGTACCTATGTTTTACGTAAAGCAATGCCAACTTTTAGATGCTCGAACCATAGTTTAAATATTGAGATTGGAAGACATATAGGAATAGAACGTCAACTTCGCTTTTGCCCATTTTGCCTGATAAATCAAAGAATAGAAGTAATTGAAGATGAAGTGCACGCCTTTTTTGACTGCAAGTTATATTCAGAGTTACGTGTACTGTATTTAGATCCAAATTTATATTCGTCTAAAACGCAACACGAACATTTTAGACTCATTTCAACAGAAAATATACAGCCAATCAGAAAAATTGCAAATTTTATTTATCACATTATGAAAAAACGAAATTCATTTACCGCTTGACATTTACCATATATGACACCAACCGACAGGGGACCACATGCCACTTGCGACCAGCGTAGACCTAGATCAGCTGCGAATCTGCAGCATGAATGATTAGTTTTACACTGTACGCAAATCCAAAACTCTTCTCGAAATGTTGAGCTGACAAATTTGGCACACGGTCTACAGGATTTATACGTATTTATGTCCCTTCTCAGTCCGGTTACATACTCATAACGATACATGTAGTAGAATTGGCGCTTGTTTAAAATTGTATTATACTTGTTATGTGATATGAGCCTATGGCCTAATTCACTGAATACAACGTATTGTATTGTATTGTAATGGGTTAATTTTTACAACACTAAATTAAAATAAATCTTGCCGTCTGCTGTTTTTTCTCTCTACATTTTTCTATACGAAAACATATTTGACACCTCATGAGAATAGTCTCCAATGGAGACGATTCTCATGAGCTGCCAAACATGTTTTATTTGCTAAGAAATCTGTGAAACGAAAAACAGCAGAAGACAATCATTGTTTCACGCCTTTAAAGACACTGTGTCTCAGATGATGTTTCAGATATCAAACATGGGGATTTCCGCGGGTATTTCAGATGAATTGACGGCATATGGCATATATGAACCAAATGCACTATGTTATTGAACCAGAACTACTTTTTGGATACAATTTCAAATAGTTTGTGATTTTCCATCGTATCATGGACATATTTTGACTAAGTATTTCAGCCATTTCTGTATTAACCAGAAGCACAATTATAAATATATTGTAGCACACCCTAGTTTTGTTCAGGCGACTCATATGAGACAAGCTATGTGATTTTGTACCTATAAAGAAGATGTGCGATTTTTCATGAAAAATAGTTAGAGAAATTGTGATATTTTCTGTACATGACATCAAAAGTTGACAAAATGTTCATAGCAAATGCAGAATTCTATTCCGCATTGCTCTGAATATTACCTCCATTTTCGACGTCAGTAATGGTAAATGTTGTACATTTAACAGTTTTCATGGGATATCGAACATATTCTACGGTACAAAATCAAACGGCTTGTCTCATAATTATGTGAAAATGGGTGTAGCAATACAATGCAAATCTACACTTAAGTTGTTGAATGACGCGAAATGAACTACAAACACACTATTCCAACATTGCAATACAAGACCTTGGTCACGGAATTAGTTTGACTACTACTAACTAATTCCTTAATTAAGGTTTCAGGCTGAAACGTTGGCATAGTGGCTTTGCCTTTACTTTAACCCTCTTCATGCTGAGGATACACCATTATGTTTGTGGAAAATTTTTCTTAAATGCGCTCAGAAGTATATGTCGTGACCACCATTTGAACCGTCTCGCCGAGACGGTTCAAATGAGTGGTGACAACATATACTTCCATTGAGAAATAACAAAAATAAAAATAAAATATTTATGAAATTTCATACCCGTAAAGGTGTATTCCGAAAGGAATGGGTTAAACAATATGTATTCAGGCTTATTTATAGTAGATGCATGGGTTTGTATTTAAGCATCATTCAACGCATATTTCTGCGGAAAGTTAATATACAATTAAATTATTTTTACTAATCTGCTTCATCACCTTGAGACCTAGTGCCTTTAAAGGATAATTGGGCTTCTAATCTACGTTTTGACATGTTTTTACAATGTGAGCTGATCTGTACAAGATTTCTTAGAATTGAATATGGCCCTGGTAATATGATTATCAACTCGTTTCATGGCAACGCCAATATTAATTTTGTAAATATACAATGAAATTGGACATCCGGAAAGCCTGGGTGTATATAATTGAAGGGTCAGTGGAAGAAGGGGGGCTAAGTCCATAGTGATTTCTTCCACTCTATGGACTAAGGCCCTTCTTCCAATCAATTCTTCAATTTTCGTAATTGAAGGTGTCAGTGGTTACTCCATACAGGACATATCCCCCTTCTTCCACTGTTCCATTAACCCTTTCAACACCATAGGCCTGTATAGTGGCATGGGCAAAAAGTGTAGATCCAGATGAGCCGGCTCGTGACGAGCCGTCTCATCAGGATCTGCACTTTTTGCAAGTAATTTTCATTTTTTGATAACAAAAACACCCCCTTTTCATAAATGGACCAGTCCGACAATCATTTGTGACCATTGGATTGGTTACAAACAATAATATCAAATTCCATTCCAGTTACTTAGGGGTGAAAGGGTTAAATTTTGAAAATGAAGGGGTCTGTGCATATCTTGGGAGTACTCGCACCCTTGCATTATATAACAGTGGAATATCTTTGAAGGTACATGCCCACTCAGTAGGCACAAAATGTTCTTATAGCAATGAAATAAGTTATATAGTTGTGTCACTATTCCACCTGTTCTAAAAATTACGAGTGGCCGCTATACAGATATAATCATTTAGTAATATTTATTTTACGGATAGTGACGCGCGTTTGTATCAGGCTATTTTCATATGCAAATGAGGCATGGTGTTTATTTTATTATTTATACTAATTAAATGCGTCACCAGAAAAAAATCATATTTTCGACAGATTATAAAGTATGATAATAGCACATCAAATAATGCACACAGAGTATAAATAGTAATGTCCGTTAACATTTTAAGGAAACACGATTATCGCCCCTGATATCAGTGTAGAAAGTTACGTCTGATATAAAATGTATAATAATGCCAATGAATACGTGGGGTAATGGAGAATGAATGTCTATTTTGCCAGAAAACGTCTGAGATGATTTATCTGATATAAAGAACAGTTGGTGCCTACTGAGTGGGCATGTACCCTTAAATTGGACATCGTATATACTTCCTAGAGTTCAGGTTCATTATACAATATGTTAACCCTTGCACCCCTATGTAACTGGAATGGATTTTTAAATGTTATTTTGCAACCAATCCAATCGTCAAATAATGATTTTCAGACCAGTCCCTTTATGAAAAGGGTGTGTTTTTGTTTTCTAAAATATGAAATTTACTTGCAAAAAGTGCAGATCCAGATGAGACGGCTCGTCACGAGCCGGCTCATCTGGATCTACACTGTTTGCCAATACCCCTATATAGGCCTGTGATGTTGAAAGGGTTAAAATTCAACATACGATTTTTATTATAATACATGTGTTGGACGCTTCACTGCAAATACTGAATTACATTCTGAATCGAGATTGAACAACATTAATGAAACAGGTCTGTGATCCAAAATAAGTATCAATGAAATGCGAAATGTTTAAGGGTTTAACATTCCAGCAACAGCTAATGCGACATAGAGACTTGACCTTGAGTTCATGTCTCATCCAAAATACCATTTTTATGGAAATACAATCTGTACATGCCTAGTATGAGGATTGAACCCATGACCTCTATATTTGAGGAATAAGTCCATCCCTACGTATCGATGGCTGAGATGATACATGATAATCACAAAGACACGCCCATATGTTAAAGCTTACACAGTCTCTTGTTCAGAGATCATTCTTATGATTCCTAAATTGATTGATTTATTGGTGTTTAACGGCCTATCAAAAGCTAAGGTCATTTAATTCCGTGCTCGATCCCGCATGTAACCTGCTACATTGGGGGAAACTCCCGAAATCTGAACAGAATATGTACATCGAGATAAATATATATTCAGCCCTGAAGTTAGAATAACCTGACCTGGCACCAGTGGCCTATTTCATCAACATTGCAAAGTATACTTTACTAGCAAAGTATACTTTGAGGGAGTAATCATTTATTTTTCCTGAAATGCATTATTTCATATAGAACTAACAAATGCATATATTTCATGATTAAAAGTATGCAGAATTATTATACTGAATTTATTACATTATCACAGCCAAATTGGCTGTGATAATGTAATAAATTCAGTATAATAAAAATTAATAAATTTATCATAAAATTGAAAATTTCTCCCTCAAAGTATACTTTGCTAGTAAAGTATACTTTGCAATGTTGATGAAATAGGCTACAGGTCCATACCACGCCAAATTCACTTAGTCCCTTCCCCTATGTGTACTAGGATTAGTAATACTCATATTACTCATACAAGGGGTATAACCAGATTCAACACTGACATACAAGAAGGCCAAATATGTACCGGAGGGCCAAACCAGGTCTTCCAGAGCTGCAGATAAGGTGCGTATTGGCATATTTTACGCACTTATTTTAGCTGAATACGCACTGATTATCAAAAGTGGGAGTACAAATACGCACAGCAATGTGAAAATACGCATTGCTTTTCATATTGAGTAGTGAAAATACTGTCATAAAGTTGAAATTTCACTTAGTGAATAAGTGAATGTTTAAATTTGTTATATTTCTTTATCATTTGTTCCCTATTTAGTAACGAAGAAAATCAATAATCCATTTGTAAAAGTAAAATACGCAATGATTTTGAAATCAGGGGGTATAGCACGCTTTAGACTCAAAGCTTATCTGGAGCGTCGGTCTCCGTTTGGGATTCCGGTAAGGATGAATCCCGATCGTTAAATTACCAATCGCAGGCTCCCACCTGCTTCTAAATGGAAATAATTTCGGTACAGAAAACGTGAAAGGGAAAATATGCCAGCTACCCATGTGGCTGAGAAATGAGGCTAATGGGATCTGTAACCAGTGTAGCTACTGATCAAATAGCACACGCATGTAGCCTGCTAACCACATATATTGCTTGTTACTAGCAATACAGGTGTTTCATTGATGGAATGGAGACCAGTGCAGATCCTGATCAGACTGTGCGGATGCACAGTCTGATCTGGATCTACACTGGTTGCAAAACCCATAAGCCCAATTTCTCCGGTCACAGCCACATGTATATATAGTTCCATGTCTCACCAGAAAGACTAGTGGAAGTAATATGTAAGTTTGTACAGAGAGTCAAATTCAACATCAAACCACAGGCATTCGAAATGTTTCGGCTTTCGTCGGTATAACTCTATATATATGAACACGGCTTCTAACATTGGTCAGACACGACCTCGTATCATAACAAAATAAAATGTAAATGTTTAAATTTGTAATTTTCTATGTATTGTATTTCAAATGATTATATGAACTTGCCACTACAATATTGACGCTAAAGCCTTAAACACATTATTTCATTTGTTATGATACGAGGTTGTGTCCGACCTAGGAAAAACAGCTGTAATTCGATATTCTTTGCATAAGTATGTTTTAACTATGCTATTTTAGCAAGATAACAATAATTCTCAAAAGAACATGGGTACTTACTGCCAATATATTCACATTAATTAGCGTTAATAAACGGTGGAAATTGTTATGATACGAGGTCGTGTCCGACCAAAGTTAGAAGGCTTGTTCATATATATATATATAGTTACACCGATGAAAGCCGGAATACGCCGAATGCCTGTGCATCAAACAGCATCATTGACATTTCTGGGCCATACGTTCTGAAAAAGATCGCATTTGCATCTATGTAGACCCTGATTTATTTCTCACTCAAAAGTGTATGTTGTTTCCACTCCATTGAACCGTCTTGTCGAGACGGTTCAACTGAGTGGTAACAACATGTTCCTTTCGTGAGAAATGAGAACAAGAGTGCCGTAAGTCACAAAATACGCCCGTTGAATATGGGCCAGACAGAGAAGATGCAGAAATGTGACGCTGTCACCAAGGCAAGAAACATTATTGAGAATTTGAAACAGTATAGCATTATTTCTTCATCTCGAAGACGTGTGTATAGTTTCAGACCGATCGACTGAACGGTTTCAGAGGAGTTGTGTACACAAACTATGCACTTTTTCTGTCCGCCGCACGCCCGTCCGCCCGCCCGCGGTAAAACATAATACGTACCGTTTTTTAAAAAACGGTCGTATACAAATTGCAGAAAAAAGTAGTTATATATTTTGGGAATGTTGACGATTATGTGTGTCTCATTTACAATTGAGAATCTACGCCCACTCTAGACCTACATTCTGGACCTGACCCTGTGGAAACCAATGCCTTAAATACCTTGGTATGGACATTTCCATGTTTTAGACTAGTCTACAGATGTGTACTGGAGAAATGGGTTACGCATTGGCGCTGTCTGATCAGACCCTACACTATTTGCCATTCACATGTACTATTCCAAACAAAAATAGTTCGCCCTACTTTCTAAGCCAATTGCTGGCCATAAGGAGCTCTACTTATTTTACTTATTACAAGAGTTAACCGCAATAAGTTACATATCACCAGATTTAATGATTACATGGTTCCCACTCTTTTGAGAAGACCATATTCCATGACTTCGCCATGACTTTCAAGGACGTGTTTTTGAAATTCAAGGACCCATATTTGCATGGATGATGCTGATGAAACGGTATCGAGCCTGGAATACACTTGTGCTGGGGAGAGAAGTTACTTCTCTCCCCAACACAAGTGTATTCCAGGCTCGACACCGTTTCATGTAGTTACTGTACTTCAGTTCTAAATTTATAAAATCCCGATTTGGTGCCAGGTGCCCTTACCACATCAAATCGTTTGGCTTGAAATCGCGAAATTGCACTGAACTTTGCTCAACAACACCAATAATTGGACTGGAATAAAAATTCCCTGACTTTCAATGACCTTTTCAGAAAAAGAGGCAAATTCCATGACTTTCCAGGCTTGGAATCCATTTTTCCAAATTACATGACTTTCCAGGAATTTAAGGACCAGTGGGAACCCTGTGATTAACTGTTCGACAGGAAATGGAAAATCAATATTCGATGGGAGATGCAAAGTAAAACTTGACCAAACTATAAATAGGTTATTATTCACATATTGGATTTTTAAGGAACTAAATGCAACGGTCACTACTTCTCCTTTGCATTTAATTCTTTAAAAATACAATTCTTTATACATATACATCCATATCAGACTATGAATGTACTACGATTTAGCTGACCTGTAGCCGATTTCACCAGAATTGCTAAGCATTCTTATCTAGCTATTAAAGTATACTTTGAGGGAGTAATCATTTATTTTTGTCGAAATGCATTCTTTCATATAGAACTAACGACTGCATACATTTGATGATTAAAAGTGTGCAGAAATATTATACTGAATGTATTACATTATCACAGCCAAAATGGCTGTGATAATGTAATAAATTCAGTATAATAAAAATTAAAAAAGCTTATGCTTAAATTGAAAATTTCTCCCTCAAAGTGTACTTAGCAAGGTAAGTATACTTTGCAATTTTTGTGAAATAGGCTACAGAAATAGCCCCATTTCTCCAGTCAGAGTCTCCAGCCAGATAAGGTAATTTTGTACACGGGCTGGAATTTTTCAATCGCCCAGCTCGCAATGGTGATTGCTAATTCTTTTAGGGCGAGTATTTTCTATAGGCACTTATCACACACATGTAATACTTCATGCAAGGAAGTTCTTGATTTTCTAAGAAATGGGTGTAATTCTAAAGAAATGTTCGAATTTAGTGTCACCACAGTCCAATGATTAAATGTAAGATTAGACCATAATAAAAATATATCTTGGTTTTCCCCGACAGCTAAGTGGTTCTCAAGTTTAGATCTATTGCAGATTATGCTCTGGCTAAGCAAATGTTTGGTATTTTATCCCGTCAACACAGTGCGTATGTGCCGTGAGACACGGTGCCGTGATATACTGTCAATACGACCTAATCACCGCGTATGAATATATGCTGTGACTGGGGTTACTTTTTTGCATTTTAAAGCCATTTTCAGGTGTTGACGGGATAAATAGAATAGTAGGTTAGTGCCGTGAATGGGAAAATATATCTAGCAAGGCTTAGGAAACGGGATGAGCGAGGCTCTGTTCTATATCACCATTATAACCTGAACTACTGGAATGTATAAATGGTCCTAAATATTAGATCTACTGCACATTACACTCTGGCTATGCAACAGAATCCCCCTGCCCACCCCCTGCCACGGTTGCCTCCGGTTTGACCTTGACCTTGTCCGGCAAAAACGGGGCTTCCCCAAGGGAATCCCCCTTACTCAGCTGTTTCTTGGGCTTCTTCACGGGTGTGTGTTTGTTTTCAGGGGCCTTCCCCTTGGGCGTCGGTCTGTCGCCCACGTCCCATGGCTGGAGATATTCCGTGTCTTCTGTAGCTATCTCCGTGTCATCTACAAGATAGTGGTTTACTCGATACAGAAATGTTTTATTTGATCACACAAAGCATACACGTATCTCTGGGCGTTTTTCATTATAACTCAGGGATAGCAACTCGAGTAACACGAGTACCAATGGAACAAGCAGAGTTGCAACTCGAGTTAAATAATTTGAACTTTGACCCTTACTCGAGTAACTGGAATCGAACACAGCCGTGTGGTGTGTTACTAGAGGTCCAACTCGAGTTGGACTCGAACAGCCACTCTGCTTGTTCCTGTGCTACTCTCGTTACTCAAGTTTAACTAGGGAGTTACAGTGAAAAATGTCCTCTGTGTCTGCTGAATGTTTGTTTGTTTGTTGGGGTTTACCCAGGCGAAGTACGACCATGGTCAACCATGGTCAATCACTGCCAAGCACAGTTGACCATGGTTGAACCATGGTCAACCATCCTTTTTCATCACAATCGACCATGGTATTGAAAAATCCATGGTTAAGCATGGTTACTAACCATTGTTAACCATGGTTAACCATGCTTTAAATGATGCTCACCCACCAATAAAAAATGACCATGGTCAGTGACCATGGTTAACAATGGTTTTGGTGATATTCAACCACGGTCCAGTTTTGACCATGTTTGACCATGGTTCCTAACCATGCTTACCATGGTTATTAACCATGGTCAGCCAGATCAGCCATGCTTTTATTGATTTACAACCATGGTCAACCAATGACCATGGCCAGTGACCATGGTTAACATTTTTTTTGTGATATACAGTACTTAGTGATATACCAGTTTTCACCATGTTCACCTTGCTTACTGTACATTGACCAAGGTCATCAAAAATGATTTTGGTGATGTACAACTATGGCCCATTTTTAACCCGGATTGCTGACTTATCAACTGTGCCTTCTAACCAATATACAATGATTATAAGTTAAATTAATACAGGGTATGGAAGGTCATCGAGCCAATTCCCACCCTTAAATATAAGCACAACAATTATAAGTTAATGATTACCGGTATGTCAAGTGACAATGGTCAACCAATAACAATGCACATTTTTTACTTTTTACATGTTTACATGATCCAGATTTAAAGGGGTGTGTGTATAGGCGTTTAATGGGGAAAAAATAAAACGGACACTAAATTGTGCAATTCAGTCACTATTTACATTATGCGTGCAATATGCCACGATTTACCAGTTAAAACGAAGGTAAAATTAAAAAAGAAAAGAAAACAAATATGACGATGGTGGGATTCGAAACCACGACCCTTGGGGATTTGGTGGCTGGTGGTAAGTAAGTAAAATTACGTACTTCTTTTTATGCAACCACAGTAATGCATTACAGTTTGTGAAACTAATGTATATTGTTGCATTCACTGCTGCGGATGTCATTGTGTAACATGAGAAGTTTCATGTAGTTTCATTTTTATTCGCCAAAGTTTATTCCCTTTGTCCGAATCTTTGCCGTTTTTCCTGTTGACCGTCGTACAGGTTAGAAAATGGCACCTTTTCATACTTTGTTAGTTACATCCGTTCAATTTATAGGGAAGCGGCATTCATGGACGATATTGTATCTATATTATGATCACAATAGTGATGTGTTTCTTGGATTCTAAGAGTATGACCAAATACCTATATATCCATTTAACAAAAATATATTGTTCAATGCTGGCCATTAATGCATGCATTTGTAGAAAACTAAAACCAATTGTTCTACATGTATATCCAATATCACAAGACAACATTATTACACTACACAAATCCCCTTAAGCAGTTCCAATGTTAAAGGTCCCTCACGGTGGTTGTGTTTTTAATATGCGCATTACATGCATCAATAATCTGACACAACTGGTGAAAACCCGATGTAGATATGTTATACCAGTTATACCAGTTATACCAGTTTTAATTTCTGCAAATTTCCTTACTGGGTATGACGTCACAGATGACCCAAAAGTATTTATTTTTATTTATATTAATTTTATTTTTAATAGTGTATCTTAATTGTTTTTCATAAATCGATCGTGTACATAAAGCTACAAATTTCAAATAAAGAAATTCATATTTATTCGCAACAGTGTTGATTTTTTGGAGAAAATAAATCTGAATTTGTACATTTGCGTATGCAAATGAGCACTGGGAATGACGTCACAGAAAATGAAAACTGGCATAACTAGTGACAGAGATGGAATATCAACATGGGGTTTTCACCAGTTTTGTCAGATTATCGTTGGCTGTAATGTGCATAATAAAAGCATAGCCACCGTGATGGGCCTTTAAGAACGGTTGCGACATATATGTGACGTACCATGACAAAAATGGCCCAAATGCGGTTTGCAACCAGTGTAGTCCCAGACCTGCCTGCGCATCCGCGCAGTCTGAACAGGGACTACTCTGGTCGCATTTTGTCAATGAAGCCCCCATGACGCTTCTATTGAACACTGCAGATCATTATCATGTTCAGGATGCACTACTGGATGCAACGCCCCTTAAATTACCATTAATTCCCCATTAATATACCCTTAATCATTAAAATACCATTAAAACGGCCATTATTTTGTGTTGCAATTAATTTAACGGGGTTCCACATAACTCATTAAAATGGCATTAATTAATAAAATCATGCCCATTAATGTACAATTTTCCCAATAATGTGGCATTAAAAAACACTTAAACAAAGAACACATACATTAATGGCCATTCATTTTTGGTATGGACTAATTTTGACAGCAATTTTAATAGTCATTAATTACTAAATTAATGGCCATGAAAGCTACAATGTTATATGAAAATATTTATGACCATTAATTTTTGTATGGACTGACTTTAACAGCAGTTTAATGGCCATTAATTACCAAGTTAATGCCCATGAAAGCTACAATGTGACATTAAAATAATCATTTCAAATTAATGGCCATTACATTCTGTATTTAATGGCATTTAAATGAAAAACAACAAACTAACTGAAACCTATATGGGCATTACATTTTGGAGTTTCAATTTAATGGCCTTTATTGCCAAGTAAATCAATTTTAATGGGGACTGAATTCAATGCAGATTACGATTTAATGGCACTTATGTTATTATGGTCATTAACCTTTAAAACGCTAAAAAAGAAAATTGTCATCGGCTTATTTTTTTATTTATTTTTTCTGAAGCATACAATCATGCTTCAGCAGCACAGTAGAATCTTCTTACTTTGAGACAATTCTACTGTGCTGCCAAAACATGAGAAGAAACGAGAATTCCGAAGAGGACAATATTTGTTTCCAGTGCATTACAGATTAAAAATATTTATCAAAACGGAAGATCTATCACATACTATGAATCCAAATGTTGGGCATAATGCCATAACCGCATAACGAAATAGCTTAACGAAATTGAATAGATTAAGTCTTACCCCACTGAAAATGTCACTGGTATTCCACTGGTGTTCCACAGACACACAGACACACAGACCACACATTCAGACAGAACACACACAGACAAACACACAGACCACACACAGACAGACACACAGACCACACACAGACAGACACACATACCACACAGAGACAGACACACAGACCACACCCAGACATACACACAGACCACACACATACAGACACAGACCACACACAGACAGACACACAGACCACACACAGACAGACACACATACATACCATACACAGACATACCCACAGACCATACACATACAGACACACAGACCACACACAGACAGACACACAGACCACACACATACATACACACAGACCACACACAGACATACACACAGACCCAACACACAGACAGACACACATACATACACACATACCACACACAGACAGACACACATACCATACACATGCAGACACACAGACCACACATACATACGCACATACCACACACATACATACACACAGACCCCACACACAGACAGACACACAGACATACACACATACCACACACAGACTATCACAAAGATCACAAACAGACAGACACACAGACCACACACAGACTATCAGAAAGATCACAAACAGACAGACACACAGAGCACACACATACATACACACAGACCACACACATACAGACACACAGACCACACATATAGACACACAGACCACACACAGACAGACACACAAACCACACAGACCACACACATACAGACACACAGACCACACATATATACACACAGACCACACACAGACAGACACACAAACCACACAGACCACACACAGACATACACATAGACAACACACAGACAGACACACATACCACACACATAAAGACACACAGACCACACACATACAGACACACAGACCACACACATACACACACACATACCACACACATACAGACACACAGACCACACACATACAGACACACAGACCACACACATACAGACACACAGACCACACACATACAGACACACAGACCACACAGACCACACACATACAGACACACAGACCACACACATACAGACACACATACCACACACAAACAGACACACATACCACACACATACAGACACACATACCTACACACACAGACACACAGACCACACACATACATATACACATACCACACAGACCACACACAGACATACACATAGACCACACACAGACAGACACACATACCACACACATAAAGACACACAGACCACACACATAGAGACACACAGACCACACACAGACAGATACACAGACCACACATACCACACACAGACATACAAATAGACCACACACAGACCACACACAGACCACATACAGACAGACACACATACCACACACATACAGACACACAGACCACACACATACAGACACACAGACCACACACAGACAGACACATACCACACAGACCACACAGAGACATACACATATACCACACACAGACCACACACATACCACACACAGACCACACACAGACAGACACACATACCACACACATACAGACACACATACCACACACATACAGACACACAGACCACACACAGACAGACACACATACCACACAGACCACACAGAGACATACACATATACCACACACAGACCACACACAGACCACACACAGACAGACACACATACCACACACATACAGACACACAGACCACACACATACAGACACACAGACCACACACATACAGACACACATACCACACACAGACAGACACACATACCACACAGACCACACAGAGACATACGCATATACCACACACATACCACACACATACAGGCACACATACCACACAGACTGACACACAGACCACACACAGACATACACACAGACCACACACATACACACACACAGACCACACACATACCACACTCAGACAAACACACTTACCACACAGACCACACACAGACAGACACACATACCACACACATACAAACACACAGACTACACACAGACATACACACATACCACACAGACTGACACACAGACCACACACAGACATACACACAGACCACACACATACACACACACAGGCCACACACATACCACACTCAGAAAAAACACACTTACCACACATACCACACACAGACAGACACACAGACCACACACATACAAACACACAGACTACACACAGACATACACACATACCACACAGACCACACACAGACAGACAATATACATACATACCACACACATACATACACACAGACCACACACAAGCAGACACACAGACCACACACAGGCTGACACACAGACCACACACAGGCAGACACACATACCACACATACCACACACATACATACACACATACCACACACACAGACACACAGACCACACACAGACAGACACACACACCACCCACAGACAGACACACATACTACACACAAACATACACACAGACACACATACACACACACACTCCACACACACATACACACATACATACACACATACAGACACACAGACCAGACACAGACATACACACAGACCACACACACACGTACATACACACATACACACATACAGACACACATACAGACACACATACAGACATACAGACAGACACACAGACACACAGACACACAGACACACAGACACACATACAGACACACATACATACGCACAGACACACAGACAGACACACATACAGACACACAGACAGATACACAGACAGACACACACACACAACATACACGTATGATTATGCACACTCCTATGTGTCGGAACAATGCTCTCGCAGTCTTTGGCTGCAGAGATCGTGGCGAAAAATAAGCGCCTGAATTACAGACATACAACAACAACAACAACAACTAGAAGTTAAGATGTCACATGGTTTAAATTATTTAGGATTTAAATGTGAATTACTTCAATATGTAAGTCAACAATCAAACAACATTACAATATTTCACAAGCAATGAACTAGACTGGTATAAAGGATTAAGACTAGTTTATGTATCATTAAAATATATAAGAAAAAATTGAGTTCCCAATTATGATACAACTAACCATTAACCGACTGGATCCAGTAACCCAACGTATGCGATATTGGACTCGCATTCTATCACTTTCCAGTGTTAAAGACACAATACAATTACAAATCAAAAGACAGTCATAATAATACAAACTGGATAAAAGACTGACACACATAGTGTGACTGACAGACACTTGACGATTGATTAATTTATGCACACAACCAAACCACAGGTGGAAGACTCGGACCTATGACACCAACAAAATGCCTATTAAAAAAAATCCCATTACCCCACCCACTTGGTCTCGTACATTACCATCTTATGTAAAGGAAGGTGGATAACATTGTGGCCATTATAGAAAGAGCCCTCTCGTTTCCGACTCGGACAAACACAAACACAACCACACTAAATTAATACACATCCATTACACATGTATGATTTCTGTCGCTGGCAATCGATAAAGGTATTAGGTGTGTGAATATATTCACTTCAAATCGCTTTTTCCAGCATTTATTCAGTGATTCGTATTGTGTATACCCCATCCAAAGCGAAATTTGCGTGTACGAAAGAATCTCACACAGAATTGGAGGCCATCCGGCGTTGATTATCGGTCATATTTCACCAATAACTGATCGCCAGCTCAAACTAAAGCGGTGCACCATGACCATATACATTAGAAACTCCAACCATACAAAGTTCGTCCAATTGTGATCGTTCACCGATCTAAAAAACACATTTTTTCTACTTTCATTCATGATTCGCGTACTATCAGATATGTCTTCCGGAATCCCGAAATAGGTTGAATGACGTCATTACAGTTTAGATTTAGCCAATCAGAGATGTTCTTTACATAGACGCTTCTGGTTGTATTATGGAAGATGGTGCATTGACCCGGTTCCAGATAATGAACGAAATGTTTTTTAGATCGGTGAACGATCACAATTGGACGAACTTTGTATGGTTGGAGTTTCTAATGTATATGGTCATGGTGCACCACTTTAGTTTGAGCTGGCGATCAGCTATCGGCCAAATATGACCGCTAATCCACGCCGGACGGCCTCCGCTTCTGTGTGAGATTCTTTCGTACACGCAACTTTCGCTTTGGATGGGGTAATCAAAACGCGAATAACTCAATAAATACTTGAAAAAGCGATTTGAAGTGAGTATATTCACACACCTAATACCTTTATCGATTGCCAGACATTATTTCATAACTTTAATCAATGTTTATTGTGTTTGTGCGAATCGGAAAATAGAGGGCTCTTTCTATAATTGCCATATTCATACCCACCTTCTATAAATAGAAGATGGTAATGTACGAGACCAAGTGGGTGGGGTAATGGGATTTTTTTAGTAGGCATATTTTTGGTGTCATAGGTCCGAGTTTTCCACCCGTGAACCAAACCACAGCAAGAGATTGCATAAACAAATGGACTACTGTCTGTTCCACGTATTGCTGCCTATCTCTCTCTATATTATATCTATATATTTTCAGGGTCATATATATTAAGGAAACCAATAGAAATCCGCTGTGAAAAGCTTTTTTGCGATCTTCTTTGGTCACAAATCATCTACATCTGGCTGATCTGGGCATTTACAAATGTAGCATATTTATGTTCAATCAATCTGTCCCACACTATTA